>CM070040.1:33152123-33165339 GCA_036250615.1 Ptychadena robeensis
GGTTTATAGATCCAAACCCACTCTAATGCATCATGCACCATTCCACGTCTGTTCGTTAACGCGCCCCCGTTCCTCCCTCGGCTGCATCGTCCACTCCCTCTGGTGGTCAGATAGCAAGTACTCTGCAGTATTGGCGGTACCCAACCTAGGGCTGGGGACCCATCCAGAGTACCGCACCTTGCCGCTCTACCGCTAATCCCCCACAGTAGGCATATCAGTGATCATCTCTGCTGAGATGCCAACACAATATCAATCTTGCATGCATTGTGTTGAGTTCCCAGCACTGGAAAGGATGGGGATCTGTGGATTGTTTAGGGTGATACTGGTGGAGGTGGTGACACACAGAAGAAGCTGTGTTCTTCATAATGCTTCAAAAACACAATCTTCTTTTTAAATGCCATTTAATAAGCCCCCCATCCACCTATAGATCAGACCATACAATTTTCATTAGATATACCTAACAACCTTTGTAGTATCCTTACCTCCCTCATAGAATACATAGTGATTTGAAGGTTTGGAAAGGTCCTCATATTACATGGTTTTGGTAAACGTGATGCTGTGATTGATCCTGGGTCAATGAAATGGTAATTAATGTGCACCACATGGGCACATCAATTCCTGTTCGATGGGGACCCGATTTCCCCGTGGTCTCCCGGGTCACTGCTTCTCCCCAGCCAGTGATCGGCAGAAGCCAGAAGCAGAGAGAGAGGCCTGCAAAATCACAGCAGTGGTATAATACCAATTCACATTACCGATACCATACTGGTTATAGGATAGTATTAGTCCTATTTCTTAATTCCGCCAATGCATTTTGCCGTTTAGTTATGGCTTCCTCAGGGGGGTGAATGAATGTAGTTCAGTGGATGCTAATATGTTATATTCCATTAAAACAATAGCATGAATTGGTCTGGTCAATCACTGAAGGTTGCTGCAGCCACGTGGAAGCTCCAAGCATCTCCCCTTAGGTCTGAAGGCTGGAAGAGAAAATTAATTTCAACCCCAGATACGAACCATGACCGCACTTACCAAGCCTTAGGGGTAGATCACCTAAAACATAACAAGGAAAAGCTTAAAGGTACAGATTAAGCATAGCAACTCTAATCAGGCACCAGGAGGGGATAAAGAGCTAGTTCTCTGCTCTGTCCACCGTCCCAGTATACTAGAAGTAGCTTGTAATGTAAGCCCAGGGACCGGGGGCAGAGCCTAGGTGGGAGGGCTCTTGACTGGGGGTAGCTGTTTTGTCTGTAGTTCCAGTAGGTAGTCATAGGGTTAATTGGTGAAGCAGGCTTCAGGGAGGAAGAAGAGGAGTAAGTAGGGAGTTTAGGGGGCTAGCCAGGAAGGGAAGTCCACTTTGGATCATCGGTCAGTGACGAAGGTCCCGAGATGACTGGGTTTGCTCCCTCTGCTCAACCCTCCTCCTCTGGCCACCCTGCGCGCTTGAGGCGCATGCCGCCAGAGAGACTAAGCCCCTCCCCCAAGCAGGCTGGCGCCGTATCCAGGACCGCAGCCCACGGCCCACAGGCAGAGCGGGTCCCCGCCTGCAACGGCCGTCAATGGCGCCCTCATTTGTTGTATCCGCATGTGGCATCGGTAAATGATGGTAATGACTTAGACCTCATGGCGCTATCATCATATGCATCTTTCGACATACTGTAGATGTGAGGTTAGTTCGCCGTGCCGAGCATCATTCACTACTGGCTAAGGTTGACATCAAGGCTGCGTTTCGGCTATTGCCAGTCCATCCCAAGAGTCAGGCCCTCCTGGTCTTCAAGTTTTCAGGATGCTTGGTACATTGATAGGTGTTTCCCCATGGGCTGCTCCATCTCCTGTGCATATTTTGAATGCCTTAGTTCTTTCCTGGAGGGGGTGGTTAGAGAAGTTTCCGGCCTGACATCGGTCATTCGTTACCTGGGCGACTTCCTCTGTGTGGAGGCTAGTAGCACTGACGACTGTGGTAAGTTGCTTAGGACAATCTGTGAGGTCATCTGTGATTTGGGGGTCCCTTTGGCTCACAACAACCGAGGGCCTTACGCTATGCCTGAAATTGTATCATGTTGTATCAACTTTGCGTGCAGGATAATGCCCATGGGAAGCATTTTCTACCACAAACTGGCTTATATCACTTGTGGAATTTGTTTGCCGCACCATTTTGTACGGCTGACGGCTTTTGTTAAGTAGGATCTGTGCGTTTGGCAGATCTTCCTCAATAAATACAAGGGTAGGACTATGTGGCTTTCCGACCTGGTTCCGGAGTTCTCTTAGTTTGGTTGCAGTTGTTTGTCTGGGGTCCCATCCTGGCTAACCAGTCAGTAGTTTTTCGTACCAATAACATGGCGGTGGTGTCCGCCATCAACAGGTCTGCCAAGTCTTTCCCCGTGGTGAACTTAGTACGTAAATTTGTGCTTACTTGCCTAAAGTATTACATATGTTTTAGGTCGGTTCATGTCCCGGGAATATTGAATGATGTGGCTGATGCTCACTCCCTTTTTCAACAGGGACGTTTCCGGCGTTAGCTCCATTGGCTCTATGAGAACCAGTCCGGGTACTGGCGCATCTGTGGAATCTGGGTTCAATGGTTCACGCTAGAGAACATGGTGCAGGAACTGGGATCCATCAGGGACAGACGGGACCTTCTGTTTTAATTCTCTGTCAGCTCTTAGATTGGAGGGTATCATTGGCCAGGCTGGGCACACATATAGCTGCTTTGAATTTATTATTTAAGGTGGAGGTGAGGTTGCAGGTTTTGGGGCCCTTGCAATGCCACAAGGAGGCACCTTCTTATCTTGCTTCCAATTTACTTCGGTCTTCCATAGGGCTCAGGAAAAGCTAGGCCTTGATCCCAAGTCTTTTTAGTACGCATTTATTCCACATTGGTGCAGCTACGTAGGCTGCATGTTGCGGCCTGGGCCCTGATGCAATACGTAAAATTGGGAGATGGGAATCTGCTCGTTTTAGGCCAAATGTTCCCCCCCATTTAGCTAAGGTGCAATTGCTATTTGGGGTCTGTGTTTGGAGATGCATTTATTTATGTGTTTTGTCCTGTTCCCAGGTTTGGATTTGAGTTTGGGTCCTTGGGCACTCCTATATATGCAGGGCTAAACAACGGGCTGCCATCCGACCCCGCGGTAAACTTCTTGGCTTCAAAGAACATGAGGTGGAAGTGCATTGGTTTGGATTTCTGGGCTTTTCTGCTCTTTTAAAGACTCTTTCACCTCTGCACATACTGATCGTACATGCAGGGGGTAATGACTTGGGCATGTGCATGCAACTTAGCCTGATCTACTCTACTAAGGACTTTTTCAAGCACATATGGGAACATGCCCTGTCCATGATATGTATATGGTTAGAAATGGTGAGCTGTCAGTGATGGTGGCCAAATCTCCAACCTGCCATCCCTAATAAGTGAAGGATTAAGGTGAATAAGACCATTGGCAGGTTTATGGCCAAACATGGGCTGGTGGTGAGGCATAAGCTAATTGAGGTCCCTAAGGGTAATTTGAGGCCGGACGGTGTCCACCTTTCAGATTTGGGCCTGGAAATGTTTTAACTGTGGGCTGCATGAGGCCTTGGAAGCAACACTGATCTATTGGTGGGGGGAGCCCATTTTACCACAATACATGGTAGTGTCTTACCATACATTGTGGTGCACTGCAAATCACAGCTGAAGCCTGTTGGAGCACCATTCAGAATAAATGGCACTGAAGCACTCCAGTGCAGGTTACAACATGACATGTCACACTGCATGAGCCTTGCCTTAATGCTTGGTGCCCAACATGTGGCCCGGGGGCCACATGCGGCCCTCCTCTGTCCTCCTCCCAAACCTAACTTAACGCATAGGGCATAGGAACCTGTCCACTGATCTTCTGCTGACGCGTCCTGGCCCGAGATTTTCTTAGAGTGGGAAGAGGAGGAGAGGTGCTCCACTTTCTGCTCCAGGAAGATCCCGGGCAATGACGTGTTGACAGGAATTGGCGGACAGACGAGTGCCTTTGCTCCCACTATCCCAACGAATTGGGTATGATTGTATAATATATATTGCAGCACATAACTTTGAAATAGGGGCACATAACCTTCAAATCAAAGGTTATGTGCCCCATGAATATCATTAAAGGCTTTAATGATATATATGACAAAAAATGCACATTACCATACTACAATGTTCCCTAATGCTTGAAGTTTTGTTATTTAAAAATATAAAATAATGTCTTCTAGCTATTCCTGCTATCCTCTTTTCATTATAAAATGCTTATACATATCAGTTTTCATTGAATGTTGTGTGCAGCCCTTAAGTGATGCTTAGGGCCGCACTTGTAGCCCTCCATATATCTCAGTTGTCCACCACTGCCTTAATGTATCACAGAAAACAAACCATAGGTCAACCAGCCAATTAGCATTTTATAAGAAATTGTCACAACTGTCAACATTTCACAGGTTTAAATGGGTTCACTATTTATTCCAATAAATTTTATTGATTTTTCACAGAAGACACAACATCACAGAAAATAAACAAAAACAAAACATCCCCGCACCAGCCCCACACATTTACAGAGAAAACAAACAATTCCCCCCCTCCTCCCCCCATACATATTCCCCGCCAAACCCGGACCCTTTACCCCTTCCCTAACCATCCCCGTCTCCTCTCCTGCATTTACCCTATCAGTCTCCACCAAAAGGTCCCTGAGTACACCCAGTCCAGTACCCTGAAAGCCTTAGTCAGGTCCGTCTCAGTTCTGTATGCACATAGCTACCGAAGCAGGCCGCCAGGTGCCCACGACGACACCTGGGCCGAGCCGCCGACGTATTATCAGCCCTGGTCGCCTCTGTCCACATGCACTGCCCTTCCACTGTACTTAGGAAGCATACATCGCCCATGGCCTCCACATCTGATTATATCTGGTGAGCTGATCCCGTTTCACATGAAGGATCTGCTCCATTTCGCTGACATAGGCGACCTGAGACTTCCAGTCTTGCAGTGTCGGCACTATTGCGCTCTTCCAATGCCTTGGGATAAGAATCCGAGCTGCATTAATCAAATGTCGTTTTAAAGATTTATGTTTGGCCTTCCCCTGGCAAGAGCCATAATGCAGCAGATACACCGGGGAGAAATCTATTCGAAACCGCAGGTCCTGCGTGAGGACCCTGTGGACCTCTACCCAGAACTTCTGTATCATCGGGCAATACCAGAAAATATGTTCTAGGGAACCCTCCCCTGCGCCACATCTCCAGCATTCCTTTCCAACATCTTTCACATAGTGGTGAAGGCAGGCGGGCGTTTTATACCAATGCGCTAGGATTTTATAATTTGTCTCCTGTGTGGAGCAGCTGACCGAGGATTTGTGTGCGAGTAGACAAATATTCTCCCACTCTTCCTCCGAGAACTGAATGGCGAGTGCATTCTCCCATTTGGTTTTTAGGTGCTGAGAACTGAGGCCTGTCGTGTCTAAAAGTAGCGCGTATAACCACGAAATCAAGTGTCTGGATGGCCCCCGGCCCTGGCACGCCTTCTCGAATGGCGTGGGGTCGCGTCTATACAGATGAGTCTCCTTGCGGTCCGTCAAAAAATGTCTAAGTTGGAGGTATACCCACCACGGCACATTACCCGTCCGACTGAGGGCAGCAACGGTTCACTATTTATTTTATCTAATGATGATTTAAAAAAGTGTAACTTGTCACAAGGTGGCACTAGATGACAATCTCTGAGATCATGGCATAGTTGGCTTTTAGAAGTGTTTAGAACCATTTGGAATGCAATTTCAGGCATCAAAATCAGTACAGACAATCCTCTTGTATCTGTAAATTTGTCACACATGAGGAATTCAAGCATTTCTGATTTAAAAACAGTGAATAACATTGCAGTCTGGAGATGACTGTAAATAGCAGTATAGGTAACATCATCATTTTACATAAAACATCCTATCAAACATGTGGGTGCTTATTAGCAACACTGGTCTGAGGTGCAAATAGAGAGTTTTCAACTCATGGAAAAACATATGGTGGAATAAGTAACATTAAGCTGCATGGAAACAACCCTGTAAAATTGTGGACTATGAATCATGTAAGTAGTAAATGATTATTATGCCTCTAATCATTAGTTGTCAATGGGTTTTGGGATAAGTTGTTACACAAACAGTGATCAACCGTCCCTCCCCATTGACATTTGGTTGTGCCCCAGGAAGATAGTACAGTCTGAGCGTCAATGCAATGTGTTTTTGGCACCCTGACTGATATGCAAACATTTGATTGCTGTCCACTACAGCCATACTCGTGATCTGAGTGCCGGCAAGAACAAACCTCTACCCAGTGGACTACCGCCTTTCATCTACTACATGTTAGTGGGGGGATGGCCCTCTGTGGCATAACCCCAGCATGGTTTAAAGCAAAGCGTTTGATTGGATTATTAATTGCCACTGGATCGAGCATCATCTAGGTAATCGGAGGGCTTCAATGTGTTTGGAAGTGTTCAGAAACTGTGTCATAAATGCCATATATTGTTCTCTGCCAAGCTATATATATAGACCCATTATTAATTGTATGCACTGGTTGTTATTAGATCCGGCCTGTTATATTGCCTCCTGATGAAGCCCTGTGCGGGTGAAATGCATTGAGGATAACTTGGACTGGTTGATTCACAAATCCTATTCTGCATACCTGTAAAGTATATTGAATGCTTTGTGGTATATTGGTGGTAGCATTTTTTAAGGTGTTGGAACAATTTTAAGAAATAAATGTGTTTTCATTACAAACGAGAAACCCCACGTGTGGTCTAGGTTTTAATAAAATCCCAATTCTTTTGATTCTATAATTAACCAAATATATACTGTAGATGTGGAATTCTGAGTTTTCTTTGACCTTTCACTTGATCCAAGACTCAAGAAAAAATTGTGAACTGGATCCTAATTGAGATGTAATAGTTGGGGTCATTGGTTTCCGTCGTTCTCACGGGTGTTAAATGTGAGAGATATTGATTTAAAAAATAAGAGACTGAAGATGTTTTAGACAATACAATAAAAAATTGCTTTAAAAATAGACTGCATTGGAATCAGAAACTAAACTAATCAAAGAATGCCATATTAACAATGGCTTTATGTGACTCATCCAGTACTTTTGCTGACATACAAATGTGTACTGGAAAGCTCAATCACTGACCTACATATCATTTTTGTTACATATAGCCAACACAAGATGGCAGCAGGACATCTGTATTGGTGCCTTTGCACACAAGGCATGGAGGAATGAAGTTTGGCCATACATGTCTTACCTGCTCCAGCCACACATGTCTTACCTAGTTTTATTTATAACTGTGGAAAAAATCTAATAGTGCCAGGCATGGCAACAATGAGATATTCTAAGCAGGACCAATGTTTCTAAACAGACTATATATATATATATATATATATATATATAATGTTTTAAGTCTAGTAATTGCTAATTTAAAGAAATTATTTAGGAATTCTTTCTTACAGTTAATACACCTGGCCTAGAAAAACTGTTCCATTCCTATAATAACTACACAGAAGACCACATTGACAGCACTACAGCAAAGGCAGTACACATAGGGGCTCATTAATGTGTTGAGCTAGGTTAATCAATGCTGTAGGGAGTGATGTCATTTTTACATCATAGCCATGATTAAAGAATGGGGTTGCAATGAAATCCTACATTCCTAGTTGATTCTTTGGTGCAATCCATGGTACAGCCATGGGCATAACTACAAAACCCCATCACTTGCATTGCTAGAATGTTATCTTAAATGTCCCCCTTACCTCTTCAGTCTATCAACTCCATAGGGGTTCAGGTAGCTCTACAGGGCGCAGCCTTCTTCATACCTTCTAGTTGCAGCCCCACCACCATCCACTAAGCTAGTGCTGCAGGGAGAATACACCCACGCCAGGGCAACCTCTTCCATATGTTGCCCGAGTGGGTGCAGCAGTTTTTCCAAACGAGTGTGCCTTAACAGGCCAGCGTGAGAAGAAACATAGCTCCCCACTCAGCCTTCAACTGAACCACTTGTGTTCTCCTATATTCTGGGTAAGAGCCTGAGCCTCTCTTCACCTTCAAGCAGCAGGTTAGTAACTGTTGGCAACATAGATCCTATGCTTGAACCTCATCCCTACCTTATGGGTGATTGGTGAATTGGAACTATATATATCCCTCTAGTAAACATTTAACCTAACCTAACCAGTGACAGTGAATCTGAGCATAGGCATCCAAAATCTGAAAAAAACCTGGTTGCTCTGGTGAGTTACCCCGGGCAATGCTACAAAAGGATCTTGCACTGACACATCCCACAGTGTCCATTTATCTTCATATGCCAAAACCCAGAATCCTATTCTGTATCACAATCTATAAAACCAATATAATAAGACATTTTCTTCCTCCTGACCAAACAAGCTCTATATTTTTTATACTAAACAAACAAAAAGAAAAGTTCTGCCTTACCCAAGTAAAGGATCAATGAGGCAGCATGGGGATTTTTTAGGCATTCATAAAGTAGGTGAAAAGTCTCACATAAAACAAAGTTCAAAGGACCACAGGTCCCAATTGTTAAGCTTTGACTAAACTATATGTTAAAACCCTGCATTGAACGCAGAGATTTTGACGCAGTGCAGAAGCCTCGGATCAGAGCCCCTGATCCATTGTTTCAAGCCTCCGTCACATTAATGGCTCCGCATCAACATCAATGCAACAATTGAAAATCAATTAACGTATCATAATGTCATATGACCAACGTGCGCCAGCCCGTTAGTTATACGTGAGCCTATTCATTTAAAGGGGTTATTGGATGCGCTATGTAGCACGGCCGACAGTGTGGCCCTAATGGAGTAAAAAAGCACATCCAAGCACATAGATGATATGTTAATCAACATAAATAACAAGAAATCATAGTCAAACCGTGTTGAAGATAGATCATTTCAATCATGTGGTCTTGTATTAAAAATAACTAATTTTAATACAAGACCACTATGTAAAATAACTATGTTTTCTTGTAATTTATGTTCAATAACACTTACAATCGGGACCTGTGGTCCTTTGAACTTTGTTTTATGTGATACTTTCTAATAAAATGTGATTGACCCATTTTAACCTACCTTGTTGTGAATGCCTCAAAAATCTCCATGCTGCCTCCCTAATCCTTCACTTGGGTAAGGAAAAAAGTTTATTTTTGTCTTTTTAGAATATTTTTGTTGGGATGTGGCATCTACCTTCTCAATAGGAACAGTCAAATCCTTCTTTTTAATTGCTTTATTGACTGGGGCTTTTTGTGGGGAAAACATTTGTCCATATGATCAAATGGATGTACAAAGATACCTAGAACTGTACCATGCAGACTTTCTGGGAAAAAGGAGACTCTAAAATGTACAAATATCCCTGGAAATTTCCGTGTTATATAGAGCACACACACAATGCATACCCCGGCCAGTGACCTGTGTGACACACACACAGTATACAGTATATATATATAATAGTAAAACACCACTGCTTTGTACACAAGGACTGATGCTGAGCGCTGACCCCAGCCAGGACACCTGAGCATTGTTCTACATCCCTTTACTCCACTGCCAAGTGCTGGGAAGGGAAACAGCAGGACTATGGGGGGTGACGCCTTAAACCTGTGGGGGTCCCACTGCTATGTGTATACCTTATTTATATATATTATATAGATAAGTAATACTGTGTAATAAGACAGTTTAAAAGAGAACAATTCCTTGTTATAAAAACTTAGAGGGTATAATCCATACTTTGTTAAAAAAAAGAATTTATATTTATATATATATATATGAAAAATAGCTCAAACTAGGCAAATATTAACTAGAGAATAAACCATATGATGTAATATCATCATATATATAATATACAGTGGCTACGAAAAGTATTCAGACCCCCTTAAATTTTTCTTTGTTATATTGCAGCCATTTGCTAAAACCCTTAAGTTCTTTTTTCCCTCATTAATGTATACACAGCACCCCATATTGACAGAAAAACAAAGAATTGTAGACATTTTTGCAGATTTATTAAAATATAAAAAATTTAATATCACATGGTCATAAATATTTATACCCTTTGCTGTGACACTCATATTTAACTCAGGTGCAATCCATTTCTTCAGACCCTCCTTGAGATGGTTCTACACCTTCATTTGAGTCCAGCTGTGTTTGATTATACTATCTGAACTTGATTAGGAAAGTCACCCCTGTCTATATAAGACCTTACAGCTCACAGGGCATGTCAGAGCAAATGAGAATCATGAGGTCAAAGGAACTGCCTGAAGAGCTCAGAGACAGAATTGTGGCAAGGCACAGATCTGGCCAAAATGTCTGCGGCACTTAGGGTAGAGCACAGTGGCCTCCATAATGCTTAAATGGAAGACGTTTGGGACGACCAGAACCCTTCCTAGAGCTGGCCGTGCAGCCAAACTGGGCTATTGGGGGAGAAGAGCTTTGGTGAGAGAGGAAATGAACAACCCAAAGATCACTGTGGCTAAGCTCCAGAGATGCAGTCCAGAGATGGGCGAAAGTTGTAGAAAGTCAACCATCACTGCAGCCCTCCACCAGGGCTTTATGGCAGAGTGGCCCAAAGGAATCCTCTCCTCAGTTCAAGACACATGAAAGCCCGCATGGAGTTTGCTAACAAACACCTGAAGGACTCCAAGATGGTGAGAAATAAGATTTTCTAATCTGATGAGACCTAGATAGAACTTTTTGCCCTTAATTCTAAGCGGTACGTGTGGAGAAAACCAGGCACTGCTCATCACCTGTGCAATACAGTCCCAACAGTGAAGCATGGTGATGGCAGCATCATGCTGTGGGGGTATTTCAGCTGCAGGGACAGGACACCTGGGAAAGATGAATGCAGTCAAGTACAGGGATATCCTGGACGAAAACCTTCTCAGAGTGCTCAGACTGGGCCAAAGGTTTACCTTTCAACAAGATGACCCTAAGCACACAGCTAAAATAACGAAGGAGTGGCTTCTGGCCTCTGTGGCTGTTCTTAAATGGCCCAGCCAGAGCCCTGACTTAAACCCAATTGAGCATCTCTGGAGAGATCTAAAAATGGCTGTACACCAACGTTTACCATCCAACCTGAGAGAATTGGAGAGGATCTGCACGGAGGAATGGCAGAGGATCCCCAAATTCAGGTGTAAAAACTTGTTGCTTTTTTTCCAAATAGACTCATGGCTATATTAGATCAAAAGAGTGCTTCTACTAAATATAGAAAGGGTCTGAATACTTAGGACCATGTGATATTTCAGTTTTTCTTTTTTAATTTATATGCAAAAATTTCTACACAAAATGTTTTTCTGTCAATATGGGGTGCTGAGATTTTAGCAAATGGCTGCAATATAACAAAGAGTGAAAAATATAAGGGGGTCTGAATACTTTTCATACCCACCATATATTTAGTGTATGGTCTGCACTGTGTAGTAATAAGAATATCGCAAACTGTGTGCTAATATAATTTACAGAATAGCCAATACTAAATCATACTAAATAATACAATTTAGAAGATAGTCCACACTAAAGCCTATAATATAACTTAGAGGTCAACCTACACTGTGCAACAATATATATTAGAAACAAATGCACTGTAATAATATACAGTAATTAAGAGGACACCCTACACTGTATAAAACATAAATATGCAGTATAATAATATAATTTGCAGGATAGCCCATGGTATGTATTCCGTTCACTTGCATTGTCTTTGCTGCTCTCTCTTTGTTATTCCACCATCCCATACCTTTGTAGGTGGTTTTGTGCCCCCCAACCAGCCCTAAGTTCCCTACCCTCTATGCCCCCATCATCGGCTAGGTGACAGGTCATCCCAATAAGTCCCAGCTGACTGCATTCTCTGTCAGGGCAGCTTAACCTGTGATGTAAGTTATATTTCATGTCTATGTCACTCAGCAATGGAGGTCAATAAAGAAGTGGATAGACAGGTTTGGTGGTGGGGCCCTCCTACCATAACATACACAGACCTATGCTGCAGAAAAACGTGACTGAGTTTCCATACAGTGTTAATGAAATGTGAAGCCGCCTGTTACTTCCATCAAGGTCCCCATGATTGAACACAATGATAAACAGACTCCATACTCACTCTATAGACACATGTAGTGAGCAGGTTTGGAGGCAAGACGTTTTATGTGAGAAATGCTCCTTCTCACATGGTTTCTCTTTATCTCCTGGTAGATCTAGCTGAAATGTATTCATTTATACAACCACATCAACCAACTGAGCGCTTTTTAAAAAAAAGCAGGCCACTGGCAATAGCAGCACATTACAATGTAATCCGCCCAGATTCTGAGCTCTCCCTTCCCCCTACACATCCCCGGCGTCATCGACGATGTGTTGAAGAAAGCAAGCGTCACCTCAATGAGGTCAATGATGCCGCCCCCCTCGACTCATCAAGAGGGGCCCGGAAGTAATTGGCGGAGTGTCCCCGATTGTTACTTAGATTAAGTTTGTGGTGTCAGCCAGGAGGTTAAAACTAGAAAAACTCTATAAAACTCCAAAAAAAATTCCAATTTCCATTCAAGTAAATATGCTCAAGTGTTGCTCAGGGTGAGTATTATTAGTAAACAGAACTCACCCTGAACTTACTTGGGATGGCCACCCAAAAAACTAAAAAATGGCAGGCTTTTCAGACACTGGACTCAAAATCTGAAGTTCACAAAACAATAATTTATTTACAATGTAAAAGTAACATCAAAACAAAATATCAAAGAGAATACATATGGGTGAATTGGTCAACACCCTAATGCAGATAAGATTACCAACAGTATAATTAATTGGGACCCAAACTCTCTTCCTGTTTCCTCACATGTTTCGCCCAATCTGGGCTTCTTCAGGAAAGACAAGAAGGATGTATTGGACCAATGTTCTATAGATGGATTATAATAAGAACAGTTATACTTAACACAAACATTGTATACAACCATAATATCACCATTCAGCTGTTGCCCCACTAGCTAGCTCTAGGAGTCTCTCACCCTTTACCCAGATGGGTACATCCCCTTATAGATCCTATGAAATTATATTATGTCACTTATCTCTTCAGAGATAGACATATCTATACTTCAAATTAATAATATTAAAGATTGGGGACATACCCTAATGATTGTTAAACAACCGTGCAGTGGTAATCTTTTATTTATTTAGCAAACCAATACAAAGGAGATTCCCTCGTGGGACTTTGATTGGAACAGCAACACCAAAGT
>CM070040.1:33229745-33244601 GCA_036250615.1 Ptychadena robeensis
TCCCTGCACTCTCCTATCTGTAACACTACAAGTCCCAGCATATCATCCCTGCACTCTCCTTCCTGTAACACTACAAGTCCCAGCACCGCATCCCTGCACTCTCCTATCTGTAATACTACACCAAAAAAATCCAGAGCAGCATCCAGGCTCCCCCTCTCTCTCCGGAGGGAGGAGGAGGCGGCAGATGAAGTGTTGGCCCAGGGAGCCATTATCCCTAGGAGCGCCCCTACTGAAGATATTGGTCCATGCCCAAATAATTACATAATTCAGTTTGTGTGGCTGCACATCCATGATGTAGATCTCTCATTCCGACACATCTCACATGTGCTCTGTTGGGTTGAGATCTTGTGATTGTGGAGGACCTTTTAAAACTCAACACCTACTGGTCCCTGAAGACACCTTTAGAGTGGATAGACAGTTTTCTTGACATAAAGTGACTGTTTATGTAAAGTGCAGATACTGACAATCATAAGGACCACACAATACTTACTCAATATTTCACAGCTGTGGGTATGTTTCAGATCTGTGGTAGGCAAACTTTTTGACTTGTTGGCCACAGTGGGTTTTTAAATGTGACATAGGCGCCAGCATAGGGGTCCTAAGTCCTCATAGCTAGGACAGAATATAAAAAGAGAAAATATATTTTAAAAAAATAATAAATAGAAGCTTTTTATCGAGAAGCTTAAACATTCTATTGCAGGCAAACTATGGCCTCTAGGAAACAATCCAAACAATTATCCTCTAGGTGTTATCTTCACTTATTGCAAGGAATGAGCCAGAGCATCTTGACACCAAGGTGACAAAGGGCCAAATTAAAAGACTAAAGGGCCTGTTTTGGCCCCCGGACCTTAGTTTGCCCACGTCTGTTTAAGATGGTCAGAGAATGCAGCAATAGATATGATATGACATGTATGGCATGTTATAGAAGTTGTTAGAGACTTGACATGCATCAAGAGGCAATGACAGACTGGAGAATCACTGGCCCATTAAATAATATATTTAACTATTATAATATATAAGGATTATTTTACGTTTGTAAGCACATAGATAAGAAGAAAAACAAACAAATTATGTCCTTGTAGAGGAGTGGTGACGGGCCCACTGCTTGGCATCTATCTGGGCGTGACCCTAGGGGATACGTGACCTAGGTCACCAGGTGCTGCAACGTCTCTTATCCTTTGACGTGCTTTTCTCCTTTAGTGGGCAGCCATCTTAGGCCTGCGTATGGAATAGGGCACTGGCACGGCTTACTGTGTGAGACAGGCACCCTGGTCCAGACAGGTAGTCAGCAGGCTCTGCTTCACACAGTTCTGTTGGTGAAAAGTATAATCACGACACAGTTCTTCATGCAATAATAAAGAATGTCCACACACAGGTTGCTGTTCAACTGGTGGCTGCTTTACTGAAGGGACAATATTTTACACATGCAGCACTTTCTCTGGTCCCAGAGAAAGGGTCAGTTCTTTAGGGAAAGTATTCCATTTCAAACAGTAGGAAAAAAATACTGCAGCCCAATTCCTCATGAGGTGCATTGCTATCCGCCAAGGACTGTGAGCTTCCCAGAGCAATGGATGAATAAAGGGTAACTCCATAAACTACCCTAGCCCATTAGAAGAGTGAAACTACTCACATCACAGCTGGAGGATCCTGCATACCCCAGGCTTTAGGCCTGTCCCATAGGGTTCTGGCAGGAGGGCTCTGCTCAAGGCAGGCAGGCTGTTTTCCTACTCCAGGCAAGACTACTTAGGCCCTCCTATAATTTAGGTTAGATTACCCCTTGGGGATGGAGACACCTCTTTTGGGATGGGCTAGCAGACAGGAAAACACAAAGATGCAGTTAACCATTTCATGGGAATTTCTGTTACACTACATCGTCAAAAGAAAAAACAGACCGAGCACCAGAAATTTGCGGTCATTGTTTTATGGCCTGCATGATTTCACAGTAACAGATAAAAAGTGTGACCGCATCTACTACTAGACTAACATTTTGTTTTACAGGAAGAGAAGCTGATTTGGGAACAGGAAATATACCAGCAGCTTACCTACCAAATTCCTCGCCCATACTTTCACACCTTTCCAGCAGATGTGAGTAATCTTTACATTTACTGTACTGATTTGGTGTTTAGACATCATGTACTTTGTATACTTGTACAGGGTTTGTAGACAATCTCTCCCATATCTAATTTCTGCTTTTTAAGGGCTAACTTAACACACTGGAGCCTTGTATTTTGCCATGTGATCTTCAACAGTGTGATTTTGATTTTTCGATGAAAAAGTGGAAAATTTTGACTAGCTGACTTCGTAAATTGATTGCAAAGCCCCTGAACATGCTAATATCACCAACATTGCTGGAGATATAGAGAATGCTTAAGAAACTTTGTCTTGACTTTTAACTTAATTAACATGTGCTGGAAAAATATTTTTTTTAAATGTTTCCACAACCCTTCTCTACATCTACAGCAATTTAGGTGAGAAAGCTTTTTTTCAGGGGCTTAGCAATCAACTCAGAAGGTCAGCTAGTCGAAAAAATGTACAATTTTAAAATTGAATCACATTTTGATAGGGATATTACATTTTTTGACAATTCTAAAAATAAACTCTTTTGGTCACATACTGAACAATGTTTTCTGAATAAAAAGTATATATTTTATAACTTCAATTAACTTTTAACTACATTTTACCAACCACGACCTAACATGAACCATCCAGTAAATAAATTCACAAAAACACATTTATTGCATAAAAACTGTGCTTCACTCATTTCAGATATTTTATAACTACTCATTAGGTGTCACCATGTTTTTGAGGAGGTAAAGTCAGGCTGGCAACTACACTCCACAAGCCATGGTGTTTAGTAATGAGCCCGGTGCTACATACTTTCATGTTTGGTGTATATTTTTACAGAAACCCTGTTTCTATTTGAAACAGAAAACCCAACTGTCCAAACAATAATTAATTAATGCTGACCTGTCCTGGGATCAGACAAGACAATGCAAGACATAAGCTACAGGTTCCAGGAGAACCTTCATTTCAGAATTGTGGTTCCGCTGGGGTAGGATGTGGTAACATCAAATAGCTCCTATGTTCCTTTATGGCACAGCAGTAATTTTACACTGTTTTTTTCATCTGCAGGACTGCCAGGCTGGTCTTAATTTTGCAAATGAAGAAGAAGCTGACACTTTCTATTCTGTCCTGGAGGAGAAGCTCCAAAAACGTCACAACAGACAAGGTATAAAATACAATCTGGGTGACGTTTCTGTGAAATTTTACTTCTACACCTTGTTCTAATTGCTATTTTTACATTTTCCTCAGTCCTGTTTATGTAACAACTCTTGTTATAATTTGTAGTTCTTTGTTTTGTAACGTTTTCTCCATTCAATTTGCAGAGAAACGCCAGAATCTACCACCACCACCTCCTCTAGTGTCAGATGGTACGTTTGTGAATTGCTTTAAATCTGGTTTAGCTGCTGGATTCTAATCATTATAATCTCTGATACTTTCAGAAAGAAGAAGCACTTTACCCCTACCACCACCTCCAGGACAACTTCCAAATGGTATGTTACAGACATATGCACAAATTGGCAAGTGTAGCTATCAATGATGGAATGTTTGCAAAGTACAAAATGGTGCTTTAGATTTATCAATGAGGCAGAAAGTTGAATAAATACAGTCCTCCTATTTCTGAGGACAATTTTACATTATACAGTTGCAAAAAGTATGTGAACCCTTTGGGATTACGTGGCGTTTTGCATGAATTAGTCATAAAATTTGCTCTTGTGGGATCTTATTTTGTTCAGTTACCCGCCAGCTTCCCAAACACCTGAATACTGTAACATTGAGATCTTCTCCAGACCTCTCTGTAATTCAGCCTCTTCTGTTACATTCTCTGAAATTTTAGAAATCCCTTATGATGGCATCAGCAGAAATGAGGATCAGAGATTTAATTAAATCTGAGCTGCAATGTAATTTTAAAATTTTAATATCACATGTTTGCCTTGACTAGAAAGTTTAGGTGTGTCTTTCTAGTCAAGTGTTTTAAGAGAAAATAGCTTTCTGTGTTTAAAATATTTATGTGCTATTGTCTATCCTTCAAACTTTGTGTATAAATGTGAGTCACAAAGTTTAGTATTGTATTAAGCCTGAAGAAGGGATCTGAGACATTCAAAAAGCTTGCTTCTTTAATGACTTCAGTTAGCCAATAAAAGGGAGCACTTAAACTCAGAATTTTCTGTATTTTTCAAAGGCTAATATAGTACAATACACCTATTATATTATATTCTTTTTTTTTGTATAGTACAGGGACTGTTTTCTCCAATCTAGCATTTGGCTAGCTCAATTCAGTCCCACAAGAAATAAATTAATCTCTCCAAAAGTTAAAGGGATTCCTTTATGTATGACAAAAAAAATTCTATTCCAGGTCCTCCAAGCCCACTTCACCAAATGCCTTCTCCCAGCCTCAGCATGCCTGCCATCAGCATCCAAAATCCAGACATCACTTCTACCAGGTACAGGGCCCTGCCTATTCCCTCTGACAAGGCAAAAAACAAAAAGGGCAAGAAGAAGTTCTCTAAAGCTGATATTGGTGCACCTAGTGGCTTCAAGTAAGTATACATGAGGAAACTGGGGTTACGAAGGTAATACGTTTACTACCTAATTTCTAATATGAAGAAAAATGCAGCACTTGTCAGTCCTAAGATTTTTTTTAAGTTTGGGGAAGAAAATCAACGAGTCCTTTCCTGCCTAGGGTTAAATATGGGTGTTACTAAAAAATAATGATTTATTTTTGACCATCTTTACAGTCCTTACAATATTAGGCATTCCATCACATAACATCTCAGAGTAGCTAAGGAAGTTGCTTCTTTAAAGATGCCTTGCTCTATCCAAAATAAAAAAATTTCAGTATATGATTTTAGTTTCTATATGCTAACTGCAGAAATGTCCCTAATTTTCCTCTCGCTTCACTGGAGCAAGATGAAGATAAAATGTGACCCAATAGGACACAGACATCAATACTTGCCAGAGGTTCTAAACCTGCCCCATCCTATTCTAAGATTAAAAACTCTTCTGCTAGAATTATGTTTTAAAAAAAGGATGATCTTATAGTGATAGCCTGCATACTATATACATATATAAAGTCAGCGTCAGCCAACAACAGGACTCTCCTGAGAACATATGGAGGTGTGTATCCATTGCATATCCAGAATATTAGTATAATGATATACCGCTGAATACCTACCGTATAAGCAAAACCTTTTTAATTGTCTTTATTTCACAAATTGTTATCTACTCATTCTACTTCATTTCATAATTTATTTCAGAAATTTCATAAAAACTGTTTATTGTTTACAGACATGTGAGCCACATTGGGTGGGATCCCAATAACGGGTTTGATGTAAGTATATGTATAGAATTATAGATCTGTATAGCACCAAAATAAAAAGGAAGGAACATAATAGGATTTCTTCTAAAATTGAAGACAGGTATAAAGAGTAAACATTTGAAATGGAGACAAAATGGATATGTTCCTAATAAACAATTACATATCACTTATGTACCAACCCCCTATTCCAATTACATATCACTTATGTACCAACCCCCTATGCCTCCTTTCTTCCTTCTTTCATCTACAATTCTCCTGCTCACTGTACCCTTTTTAAGTCATATATGTTCTTACTTCCAATAAGGTGAATGCTCTGGACCCAGAACTACGAAACCTCTTTTCTAAAGCAGGAATTAGCGAGGCACAACTGAAGGATGCAGAAACTTCTAAACTGATCTACGACTTTATTGAGCAACATGGAGGTGTTGAAGCTGTAAAACAGGAAATGAGATTGGGAGGTGAGGTTTAAAGGTTAAAATGGAGTTCAAAAGGGTGATGGCAAAGTGTTTGTGTCCAAATGTGCCATGATTTTGGAGTTATAGCTTCTGATTGCCACCAAATCTCCCTCTAAGGCAGTGGTTCTTAAACTGGGGAGGGGGGGGGCGAGAGCCCCTGGGGGGTGCGAAGGTATTCCAGGGGGGTGCGGGCCCTTATTCTTAACCTGTGTTTGAATAGGGAGGGGGGGCTCGATAATGTTCCTAAATAGAAAAGGGGGGCCCTGCAAGGAAAGCTTGGGAACCAATGCTCTTAGGGATTCAGGGGCCAGTCTGTTTCAGTGGTGAAGAAGCTTACTCTCATAATGATAGCTCTGTAAGGACTTACTATATGGTAAGAAATGCATTCCCTACTCATCATGAATGCACACAGCCGCACACTTTAATACTTATTTCTAAAATGCTCAACATACTGTATAGTCAGATAGAACAGGACAGAGAAGCCCTGAATTTCTGGAAAGTAACATAGCAAATGGGACCTTAAAAAAAAGATGGTCAATGTTAGGGTTTACATAAACTTTTAAGTCAACAAATCACTGCACTTTCACTGCATCTGTTTTTGAAAAATCACAGATTCATAAGGTTCCTAGTCTTTGACTTAACCTGGCATCCTTTGTATCCCTTTGGATAGCTCAGAACTATAAGAGCTGTAAATCTTTTAGGTAGTGTATTAATATCCACTGCACCCATTGCATAATTATTGGTCTAACACAGGGGTGCATGCTTGCAAGCTACTTTTTTAAAATGACCAGCTTAAAATGATCTACCAACAGCAAAACTTCTTTTTTGCCCTTAATTCAGACGAGCAAAAAAAAATAACTATAGCTTTATATAACATAATTATTCAGTCATATTGTGTTAATATAGTCTTCAGTTCAGTGTTCATTGTCAATACTAGCATTTTAATGAACCCAAGAATAAAAAAATCTACTCCAGGTGCCTTCACAATTAACCTGTAGACATCTGTAGGTTATATAAAAAGAGGTAAACTGGAGTTGCTACATAAAAAAAACACAATAAAATTATTGAACACTGTAGGCTTGCTGGGCCTCTGCTGTTCTGTGCCCATTTGCATTCAGTCATCTTACCATGGTGACACAGCCTCTCAGGGTGTATTGGCTTTTTGGTTTTGTTTTAAACTTTTTTTAATTAATTGTAAGAGACTGAGGGGTCTATGTTCTTTGTTAACAGATTCTACCCCTCCACCTCCACCTCCTCCTTCCCGCAATGCCCCACTACCACCTCCACCAGCACAAGGAAGGCCTAGAACTGGACCGTTGCCTCCTCCACCAACAAGAGCAAATGTTCCTCCGCCACCACCTCCATCTCGTGTGACTCCTCCACCACCTTCTGGGTCACCAAGAGCACCTCCACCACCTCGAGGGAGTTCTGGCCCACCTCCTCCTCCACCTCCCCCACCTCCTCCACCAGCAGTTCCACAGCCTCAAATTAGTGGTGGCCCTCCACCTCCATCACTACCTTGCTCAGAAAGCTCAGTAATGCAGCCCTCAGCTCCTTCTGGCAGAGGGGCTCTTCTAGACCAAATAAGACAGGGGATCCAACTAAACAAGGTAAGGTTTTGGCTTTTGCTAAGCTACAGATTGCATATGTGTGACACTAGAGACATAGGATACAATCTTATCTGCATTGAATGTTATACACTAAATCTACAGATATTTACAAATATAGAACACACTAACCACAAACGATGGCTCATGGGCCATATGTGGCCCGTAAAGTACTTATGGAAAATGTATTTTGCTGATTATTACTATGATTTCTTTAACATACCGGTATATACTGTATATATTTTTTATGATAAATATACATTTGGGCATAATTTCAAATGCTCAAATCTCTTGATCTATGAATAGTTTTCAGTTATGCTAACTTTTAGCATTTTTCAACTTTATATAATTTGAGTAACTTAGCTTTGTGGTAAGTTGAATGCAAATGCTGCTTTCTTAAATTATGCATGTTAACTAAATAAGGAATCCCTAAATGATTCTTTACAACACCAGGTAACAGAACCTATGGAGGTCCCGTCCTCTCCTCTGTCACCTAGTTCTGATGGCTTAGTTGGTGCTCTCATGCATGTCATGCAGAAAAGAAGCAAAGCAATCCATTCCTCAGGTAAGGCCTGCTTTTTCTGTAATAGTTTCCTTCTAGAGAACATTGTGTACACTCCGCTGTGGCATTCTTATCTCATTCTAAGAACAGAAAACTCTAAAAAGGCAAACAAAAGAATCACATACAATGTAAAGAAACCTGCTTGTGTTAATGAGACTGGCTCTACCATGAATCATAAAAAGTATCACACATAATATGCCTGTTTAAATACATTTTGACTAAGGGACCCATAATTATTAACAGTAGTCATAAGTATTTAACACTACATAAGTATTACTTTATGTAGTAAGTCATAAAGTATTTTCAAAAGTAAGGACAAGTGGTAATATCTTGTGTACATCCTTAGCGGCTTCCTTTAACTTTGTTGCACAATGCAATTTATTGTGCTTATATCTGCAATCCCAAAGTTTTTATCAAATCACATCAGAGCCAGACCTTCTTCAAGGCAGCCTAAGCAGAAGCTTATAGCCCTGTGGATGTTTAGCTACAACCTTTAGGGCTCTTTCACACTAGTCACACTGCAGTGCGGTGTGGTACAGTACTGCAACACAGTGTGGCTAGTGTTAATGCAAAGTACACAGGTTTTCCCACTGGCCCCTTTGGGCTTACCAAAAATGCCCTACTTCATGCGTTTTTAAGACGCAGCACAACTTTCCCCCATACACTTCAATTGGAGATGACGTGTACTAAAACCTGCTCGGATTTCTAGGGTTACCGGCAGAGTTAGCACATCATCACCGCTAACACATCAGTTACTGCCCAGAAATGGGTCTTGCTGCTTCTGTAGCAAATTGGGTAAGGATGTCACTGGACACAGCAAAAAAGATAATCAAAATGAACAACACACTTCAGCTATTACACTACCTACCAATGTCAGTTGATGGGATGATGGAGTCAAATCTACTTCCTAGTGATGGTCGCAAAGTTAAAGCGGTTTTAATCTAAAAAAAAAAAACCACACACATACATGAAATAAGCACATTACTTACCTGTCAGCAGTTCAGATCCTGGAAAACTGCTACACAAAAATAAATAAAATGACTTATCTTCTTCATGTTTTATCTGATGGTGGCAACATGTTGAATAAGGGCAGAGAAGCCACTTTCTGATCTATCTTCTTCGGGCAGCAGCTAACAACAACCCCCCCCCCCCCCTTCTCCCCTGCACTCCTTCACAGACAGAGCTCAGCTCCGGTGTGGGAGAGAAGGGGGCACTCAGCTAGATCGTATGAAGAGAGGCTCCTCTTTCCTCTCTTCACAAAGTCTTACATAGTGACACTGACGTCACATCTGTGAGACTGAGACACAAGGGATATGGGAGAGAATTCCCAGTAACCCCTGCAGCTTGTTATGTCCTGCCTAGGTGAGACGTAACACAGTGGAAGGGTCTGTCTCTAGAAAGACACCCCTCCTGCTGTCAGAAATCGTTTTGTTTTTTTAAGTCAGCGATCTCTGCAGAATCAGCTGAGCTGAAGCTAAAACTGCAGAGAGACCTAACAAGTGATAGGTCAGCTTTAAGTGAAAAGATCCTGAACAAGCCCAGTTGAAATATGTCTGAAGTGAAAAGGATTCGAAAAATATATATAAGCCCACACAGATATTGTATTAAAGGTGCTCTAGTGCCACCCTTTTTCAGAGGATTTCAATCTAACAAAAACAAATACAGGAGGTTTCTGGGTGTTTTTCTCAATTGCTCAACAAAAATTATATACAGTAAATGTAACTTAAAATCAACAGACACAAATAACATACATATACATCATAAAACCCCCATGACATAATTCCTGATTACAAAATATCAAACTCAGCGTCAATTGTCAAAGATTGTAAGGCATATCACACAAAGCGTTTTGCCATCTTGGGGCTTTTTCAAGAGGTTTCCTTGTGCTCAAAATACACCTTTGTTGAAAATACATAAAACAAAATATATTGTGTTTATGTGACAACAAAGCATCTACACTATTCACTAGATTGTTTAGGATGGTTTCACACCACTGTATATGTCATTAAAAATGTCTCACTTGTGTGGGGCCCCACCTCTTCGACCACACCCAAGGCTTTGTCTCCACTTTGTCAAATTCCAGATAGATTATATGTCATACCTTTGTTGAATTGTTTTAAAATCACTAATTCATGTTAAAAAAAATATTAGAAAAACCTAATATTTACCAAGAAAATGCACAAGTGAGGTCTGCTTGTCAATTGTGTGCTAGGACATTTTCCAGGATATTACAAAATTTGGAGCTGGCCTTTTAGAATAAGAGACATTGAAAGAACTGTACTAAACATTTCAGAATTGTGCTGCCATTTTTAATTACCAGGTTGCTTCATAATTTTCCTCACATTTTCTTTATTTTTAGATGATGATGATGATGATCCAGGAGAGGAAGATGATGATGATGAATGGGATGACTGAGTCTTTGACAGGCCACCACTGGACTGCCTACCCAATAGCCGTGCCATAATGGCTTATATCTTTTTTTTTTTTCTGTAATTACTTTTAATATTTACTTGGAAACCTGTTTGCCAAGTGACTTGAAGTGGATTAAAAAAACATAAAAATGGCTTTATGTGACAGTTCTATTAACATGGTAAAGTTTAGAAAACTCTAAAATCTATCACAGATTTGCTACAGGCAGATAAAAGGATGTGTTCATTCATGAATATACAAGTAAAATTTCCCCATTGAATGATTAGGTTCAGGGGTGATGGATGGGGAATGGTGAGTTGTTAATGAGATACTGAAATTCCACATAAGCATGCAAATTGCATGCAGACTAAAACTTAACCAATCAAGTTCAACAGCTGATGTGCTTAGCTACAGTTTCTCTCTGCATTCATTTTGCATTAATCTGCATACTGATGCTGACATTTCCATATTTTATTTACCATCTACAGTGGTAAGGATAAGGCACCTATGGCATATCAGGAAGAATGAGCTACAGGTCTGTTTTATTAACCTGTCTGATCCCTCTAAAACCAGCTTGATGGTTCAAAACGAACATAAGCCACCCCCCCCCCAACAAAAACATTACCAATAAACATTGACTAATTTGAAAGAGTTATTTTAAGCTGAGATAGGTATTACTGGTGTTTGCATGTTTAAATGCTTCCCCCAGAAAATTACATAAATCCATTCCCTACTTGGACCCACAAGTCCTGAAAAACTACATGGGGTTTCCTTTATGACGGCACAACAATATCAGGTATTTTATCAATTAAAAGGTCTTTAGTGGAGACCATATGTAATACATATACAAAACATTTTTTATAAAAAGCACATAGTTACATCCTAATAAAAAGTATATTACATCCATCATTAACATAATTCACAATATGATGTTATAGCGTCCATTCTCATGTCCTACATGTTTCGCCCTCATGGGCTTCTTCAGAGTAGGGCGCTCTCTAATGGACAGAATAAAATACATATTTTTTCTCTCAGATTCTCTTTTACTGCATTTACAGTGTCACCAAGTATGCACATTAGTACAGTAGTATACATTTTTGCTACAACAAAGGATATCCATATTACTATATATATATTTGTCATTACCCTGTCACTCATAGATAGGGAAGAAAAACTATTTAAAATGTATACAGCAAGTTCATACATAACTATAGAGAGACATAAGAAATATAGATAAACAGTCACACTTACGTGCTTTTGATTTAGTTACTAACACGATGTGATATTCCAGGTAAAACATATAAATATGTCAAGGGGTGATGCAGTCAGCGGTCTGTACACTGCATCAATGGCATGGAGGTTCCAAGGTGAGCCCCAGGGGAATGGAGGAACCCCAACTTCCCACAGTAGGGGAACACCTTCCCGTCCCCTTCCCGGGGAGGGGATATACAAACCGTGAGAGAAAAGAGAGGGGCGAAGCACCCATGAGCCCCCCATGTTCCAGGTGGGATATATTGTTTACAGTCCTGGCCAAAAGTTTTGAGAATGACACAAATATTCGTTTTTACAAAGTTTACTGCTAAACTGCTTTTAGATCTTTGTTGCAGTTGTTTTTGTCATGTACTAAAATATAATGATAAGCACTTCATACGTTTCAAAGGCTTTTATTGACAATTACATTAGATTTAAGCAAAGAGTCAGTATTTGCAGTGTTGGCCCTTTTTTTTCAGGACCTCAGCAATTCGACTGGGCATGCTCTCAAACAACTTTTGGGCCAAACCCTGACTGATAGCAACCCATTCTTTCATAATCACTTCTTTGAGTTTGTCAGAATTAGTTGGTTTATGTTTGCCCACCCACCTCTTAAGGAATGATCAATTAATTGGGATTAAGATCTGGGGAGATTCCAGGCCATGGACCCAAAATGTCAAAATTCCCGAGCTACTTAGTTATCACTTTTGCACGGTGCTCCATCGTGCTGGAAAATGCATGGTTCTACACCAAACTGTTGTTGGATTGTTGGAAGAAGTTGCTGTTGGAGGGTGTTTTGGTACCATTCTGTATTCATGGCTGTGTTTTTGGGCAAAATTTTGAGTGAGCCCACTCCCTTGGATGAGAAGCAACCCCACACATGAATGGTCTCAGGATGCTTTACTGTTGGCATGAAACAGGACTGATGGTAGCGCTCACCTTTTCTTCTCCAGACAAGCCCTTTTCCAGATGCCCCAAACAATCGGAAAGGGGCTTCATCAGAGAATATGACTTTGCCCCAGTCCTTAGCAGTCCATTCACCATACTTTCTGCAGAAGATCAATTTGTCCCTGATATTTTTTTGGGAGAGAAGTGGCTTGTTTGCTGCCCTTCTTGACATCAGGCCATCTTCCAAACGTCTTTGCCTCACTGTGCGTGCAGATGCGTTACACCTGCCTGCTGCCATTCCTGAGCAACCTCTGCACTGGTGGCACTCTATTCAGCAGCTGAATCCTCTTTAGGAGATGATCCTGGTGCTTGCTGGACTTTCTTGGACGCCCTGAAGCTATCCTTGCCTGTGAAGCCATTTTTATGCAATGCAATGATGGCTGCACACGTTTCTTTGCAGGTCACCATGGTTAACAATGGAAGAACAATGATTTCAAGCTTCACCCTCCTTTTAACATGTCAAGTCTGCCATTCTAACCCAGTCAGCCTGACATAATGATCTCCAGCCTTGTACTTGTCAACATTCTCACCTGAGTTAACAAGACGATTACTGAAATTATCTCAGCAGGTTCTTTAATGACAGCAATGAAATGCAGTGGAAAGGTTTTTTGGGGATTTTGTTAATTTTCATGGCAAAGAATGATTATGCAATTCATCTGAACACTCTTCATAACATTCTAGAGTATATGCAAATTTCTATTATAAAAACTTAAGCAGCAATTTTTGAATTTCAAACATTATAATTGTGTAATTCTCAAAACATTTGACCAGGACTGTACATATAACTGCATACCTTAATATAAAATTGGAGTGACAACACGAGTTGGGTGCTCTCACCGACCCCCCCCCCCACCCCCTAAAAAGGAACAACGTCAATTGAATGCTACTGAACCGAAGATAATAGACTTCTATGGTAGAAAAAGAAACATGTAGTGACTAAGAATGTCTCCATGCTACAAGATACAAGTAAATGAAAACAAAAGCAACCAGGAGGGGGTAATTCAGCCGCCCCTGCTTGTAATAGGTGAACATACCATTTCTAGCAACCAATGTTCCTCCACCTGGCTTACATCAGGACTCTGGTGCCTCACCTCCACACCTGTCTCCTTGCCCCCAGCTATATACCCACTCCTTCGGAGTTGGATCCACTGTAAGTGGCCAGATCCCTGTGAGAGGGAGGGAATTATCTGGAGATCCCACCCATCCCCTCATCATCTACCCCCTCATGTCGGGTTAACCCAGACCTAGGAGGTGTGGATCCTGCCACCTAGAATGGGGGAATACATTTCCTGTTTCCCCCGCTCTGCCTGCGCGTGCCCATCTTCATACCAGGCACCCTGGCTTTTATCGGGTTCCTGTGTTCACGAACCGGAAGTGACTACAGACGGCACTTCCGGTATCACTTGAGGCATATCCGATAGAGCTTTCCTGGACTCTTGAGCGCATAAGCAATATCACAAGATTCAATCTTCCTGGTAACCAAATTGATAAACATCGAAATTTGTTTGATTTACGCTTGAAAATTTATTGATCAATCGCCATATATTCATCCTATTGGATCTACTTCCTCCTCTACTTCCACCTGTTCATTAAGTAGTTGGACCAAGTCTTTAAATGCTCAACACTCATTTAATTTAATAATTTTTACACATATCTTGTGTAATCTTTATCCAATGTTGTGTTTTTTTTTCTTAGATTGTGAATGAATATATGAATGAATAATATACGTCTAGCAAACAAGTTAAGACCCTTTATTATTTCAAATGAATCAGGTCTGGATTCAAAAGAACACATTTGATGTGTTGAGATTGGTTGAGGGCCTTAGGGTCCCGGGGACCTGCGTCTTGGCCACCATTGATAGAACTAAGAAAAATACCCTCATGGGACTTTAACTGGAACACCGACTCCCTTGTTGATATAGAATATAGTCATAATCTTAAAAATATTAAATTTATTAAGTTTCATAAGCAATGTCACAGTATATGCTATACAAAAAGCACATACAAATCCAAATACAGACGATATGGTCTAATCCACATATTACAACATCAAATAAAATGTGCACACATGCTCTATTTGCAATCTATCTATAAAAGCATCCACACTGTGGGGTGCATATGGCAGCTACATGTTTCGCTGTTCGAATTTGGCTTCCTCAGGCTATGCACCCACAGAAGATGTGCAAATCTATTTGAAGGAAAGAGGCACATATAAATATAAACATAAAAAAGGATATACAGGGTA
>CM070040.1:33255787-33266607 GCA_036250615.1 Ptychadena robeensis
TGTTGTTAGTTCGGCTCCTGGGTTTCTGTGTATGGACTGCAATGGGTAGGGAGCGGACTAATTTACAGTTTTGGCGGGTGTTTGGTATTCTCCCTTTTGGGGTGGGCCTATGTCTCATGTTTGCTGTCCTGGAAAATACTTTGGAAAATATTTACGGTAAGTCTAAACCAGGCGCTGTTGGAGTCGGTCTGATAAATCCCCGATCTCCGTACTCATAGTTTCAGGATTCTTTCACTCCGACTCCTTGTAGTAAAACATGACATAATGTATTGTATCCATACATTGAAGGACAAGGAAGGCATTCATAAGTTATACCACAGAACTACTGGCCATCGGAAACAAACCCTGTAATGGCCAATTTAAAGGCAGAGAAAGGGATGTTAGGCCAGAAGATGCTGTGCTTATTTCCTTAAAGATAGGCACCACGCTGTATTGATCTGGGACCATTGAACTAGAAACTCAGTGTGCTACTCACATTGGGCACATCGATTTTCCTGTTCACTGGGGACCCTATTCTCTCCCAGCTTTGCAGTGTGATTACAACACGTCCACAAGCTGGGGGAGAAGGCAGCCTGTATGTGTCATACACAGCTTCTAAAGTGAGGGGGGCTATTGGCTTCCAACCCCCTTCAACGGATCAGAGCCGGATGGATTGGAGGATGTGGGCAAAGGCCGCGCAGCGGAGTTTTAAAGTACTTTCCAGGAAGATCATGTTCCAGGACAAAGTTTTGTTGTGAGTATTTGAACCGGGTGTCTTTTCAACTGATTTTGGAAATCGCCTCGTTCAATCAAGTTCCTTCGAGCCGGCTCTTTTGACCCGGCCAGAAGGACGGCAACACGAGGTAGGTTTCGTATAACTAGGTTATGTAGTAAGTGATTCCATCACCGTAGCGCGCAGAGGTAATGATTGGTACGTACAAGAGTCTTGTTGCAGATCTGCGGTGATTGTATGCCAATGGTTGTAGGTTGTCTGATCTTCTTGCTGAAGATAGGATGCAGTGACGCCTCTGCAAGGAGTAGGCAGGTGTGCTGAAGGGGCATGATTCAAACATGGATTCATGATTTTCCCTGAATCCCATAGTCAGTGTAAAGTTTTGGAAGCTTAACACTCTAAGTATTGTCGCCTCCAGCTGAATGACATCGGTTTTCGCAAGGATGCTTAGGTTCAGACTGGAACGCGATAGGAATCCCTTCCCTTCACTTGATACATAGAAGCATCTCTATGTCGTGGATAACTAACATTTTACTTCATATCAGCGAGCGTTTATAGGCCAATAGCACGCCCAACAGAGGGACAGCGGCGAGTGTTGATCCCGAAACAATGGGCGTGTGTGGGTATGCCGTATTCGGGGGAGCCCGCAATTGGGGTGACAGATTCGCTGAGCTCCCACTAGCTGCGGACCGGCCAGGAGAACGGACATGTCCGATAATCTCTTGGCCTGGATGTGTGTAGTATAATAAAGGAATTGCGTCTTGCTGTCAGCGCTGGAGGATGCAGCGGTATGACTCATCACTCTGCAGCTTCTAGTGAGTCTCATTTGAGTGGTCTGTTTGTGCCGCAGAACTCGTATGGTGTGGGTGGGGGGGGGGGTGAGGTGGTCATACAGTGGGCACTGTTAATTGTTAATCGCTAGCTGCATGCATTTTGTATTCTTGTTATAGCATGGAGAAGTTGTCTATTATGTTTCATTTATGATCTGTTTGTAATTGCGACATTTGAGAAGTCTGAATTTTTTTTTTATTTCTGAAAAACGTTATTTATTTTTTTTATCCCTATTTAAATTTAGTAGAAGTCGGTATTTTTTGCCAACTCCGACTCCAGGGACCCAAAAATGTCTCCGACTCCGACTCCACAGCCTGAGTCTAACTCTAAATTTTTTTATGTCCTTGGGTAGGAAAAGTACTCTTAAAGATATTCTCTCCTTAGGTTTAGGTGTTCCTCTTTCCCCCCTCTTAACATGATTCTATTTTATTTTAGATTTTGAATTGCTTTGTTTTGGATGTAAAAGGTCATGTTGAATGTAGAGCTGATATTTCTTCTCTTTCCCTTCAGGTTGTTCAGTTAAGTGCCTGTCCACGGAGTCTCACCTTCAGGAATTATGTCGACTTGAGCATGTATGCTGTGCTGCTCTTGGGGTGAATCGGAAAAACATCTGCAATTTTGAAGTGGAATATTTGTGTGACTATAAGAGAGTGCAGGTAAATGTATTGTTCATACAGAGGTTTGTATCTGGTGATTTATTTCAAAATGTATTTTCGTTTTGTCTAGACTAGTTTGTGTGTTGATTTATATGAATTCAAGTTTGACTATTAATCTAATCTGGAAGTTGGCCGTATGCTGATTTGTGGACTGGAGTTGTATAGGAGCAGTATTTACAACTTTTGCATGTGTTACCAGAACCGTGCGGATCCCTTCCTAGTAACCAACAGAGACACTGTTGTATTAAAGTATGTAGTGCATGCAAAGTTATCATGGTTTTGTTGTGTCTTGTCCTATAGGAGGAGGAAATGTACCTTGTGAAGTGGAAAGGCTACTCAGAATCTGAGTGTTCATGGGAACCACGTCGCCATCTCAGATGCTTCAACCTCCTTCGGCAGTTTCACCGGGATCTGGAGCGAGAACTATTACGAAGAGCAAAAGCTGCAGGAACATCAATTAGTAAAAGAGCAGTTTCACGCTGCCCTCGTAGACTAGAGTCCAGCCTCTCGCACTATTTGGTGCTTAAGGCTAAACAAAGACAACGGCTTCGTTTATGGGAGCAACATCTAAACGCCAAACGGGCCCACCGAGGCATTATAACGGTAGAAAATGAAGTGGATCTGGAGGGTCCACCAAAGGATTTTGTGTATATCAATGAGTATAGGGTTGGCGAAGGTGTGACCATTACAAAGTCTGCTGTAGGATGCAAATGTCGGAACTGTTTCACAGATGAGCGTGGCTGTTGCCCAGGAGGCTTCCAACACAAATTTGCTTATAATGAAGAAGGGCAAGTGAAAGTGAAACCAGGCTTTCCAATCTATGAATGCAATTCGCTCTGCCGATGTGGCCCATCTTGCCCAAATCGAGTGGTGCAGAAGGGAATCCAATATAATTTCCTTATATTCAGGACCTCTGATGGAAGGGGATGGGGTGTCAAGACACTGGAGAAGATACGCAAAAACACCTTTGTAATGGAATATGTTGGGGAGGTAAGCTGACATCCAAAGAAACTTGGAAAAACTCATGAAAGAGTATACTAAAATTAAATGTCCAGGGATGTTAAATATAAGTTAGTTAATACAATTAATGATCAGCATAGTCTCGCTGCCACTTAGAAAGGTCCCAGTTATATGCAACTTTTCTCCATATTGCACCTGAAAAGAGGTTGATGGGTTTTTTTTGTGCTTCACTTCCTGTCTTTGTTCAAAGTGCTTTATAAACTACTCATTTTTAGGAATTAAATCCTGTTTAAGGAATTAAATCCTGTTTAAGGAGAGCTGACTGGGTATTCATATCTCGCCCAGGTGTGCCCACAGACCAACCAAAATTGAACTCTGTATCCTTTCAATGCTTCGTGTCACAGAACTGCCTTAACGACTTTGCGTGATTACAATGATACCCGAGTGTTTCAGTTTTAGAAATGAGGTAGTGGGTCTTCCTGTTTGTGGTGAACAGAGGTAAAAGGCTTTCTCAAAGAGAATTCTGGACTCCACAGTAATTGTAAAGTGTTGTATTGGTTTACATTTTGTGAACCCCTAAATATATAATCCTAGTTTTTTTTGTTTTGTTTTTAAGAACACTACAAACTTGAACAATAGAATACATTTTGTGTGCTGGTTAGACTAAAAGCAAACTATTTTCACCAAATTAACTAAACTGCTAGCATGAGCAATACATTTTGGCATATTTTAAAGGTGGCCATACAGGGTTTGATTTTTTCCACTTGATTCTCTTCAAAAATTAAGTAAGGTTCTCTTGGTCTTTTGATTGATTTTTATCCGATGGTACCATGGAACATGCACATGTGACTTTGGATAGGAATTGATCTGTTTTGAATTGATCACTCTGTGTGAAAGTACAATCAAACAATGTTACACTTGCAACCTTTCTCAGAAGCTGATTGTTTTGAGTAAAACTTGTTGCACATGTGACTACCTTATGCTGTTCACTTATGTTTTTATTTCAACTTTGTCCATTTAGTTTTAAACTAATTGTGTGCTTTAAAAAATAATACATTTACATATTCCGCTGCTAATGCATGTGGTGTGTGCTGTGCAAACACAGTAATTGCTCCACTCATCAAGAATAGTGTAAAAGAACCCTTGAGGTAAAATCCATTGAGTATTTAATCGATGAAGGATTACATTGCACTACCGTTTATACATAATTTCTTTTTGGTTTGATTAGCACCTCACTGCTTTCAGAATTTAGCATGTGTTTGATTTGGGTACTAATGTTGTCTGTGTTTCAGATAATAACTTCCGATGAGGCTGAGCGTAGAGGACAAATCTACGACAGACAAGGAGCAACCTATCTATTTGACCTGGATTATGTTGAAGATGTTTACACTGTAGATGCTGCTCACTATGGCAATATATCGCACTTTGTCAACCACAGTGTAAGTAGTATCTTTTTAGGAAATTTCAGTGCCTGGGATCTTTGTAGAAGAATTGAGGTGGGATAGCAATAGGTAATTGATAAACTGATTAAGGTCATCATTCTCCCCTTTTGATAAATGTACCAGAAGTTCTAACCCAGCATATTCTATACTGTAGTGGCTAGTATTATTGTACATTATATATATATATGTGTAAAGAGGCATTGAGTGCATTTACAAATGTGTCCACTGCTTAATACATGCAGTGACTGTGGGTGGATTCCCTGCAACTTGTGCGCAGTTTTCCCGCGGCTTATCCTGCTGCATTGTTGGGAGCGCACTCTATGAACAGTCTTGTCTCCACAATGATGATGTGGCATTCCGTGATGTAAAAAAGGGCAGCGGGCGCACAGCTTAGATATTGCAGAGTGGACTCCGCCCCTGAAAAAGAAGCAGTGGACACAAGCCCTCAGTTATAAGGTAAAAGATAAAGTATGCACAGAAAGGACGTACATTGCAGGTTTTCCAGGGGGTGATATCCTGTTAAGCTGTTTGGGTTAACCCTATATACCCCTGAAAAGCTGCGTTGATTCTCTATATCGCCGCAGCATTTCCAGGTTTCCGCACATGCCCCGATGGCGCCATAGACCATGTTAATGGAGGGGTGTCTCTCCCAGGCCACGTCACCGGTGTCATTGATGATGCTGGCAATGTGCACAGAGAGGGGGAGGGTGGGAATTTCAAGCGTACATTGCGGTATTGGAATAACTCTAGGGAGGTTAATATCCCTTTAAATTTAGGTTATGCCAGGAGAAGTGCAAGAACATGCATGCTTGCTGAAATACGTATGAACAGTGTATCTGATTTCTGTATACTTCTTCTTTTTTTTATTTTTTATTTTTTACAGTGCAAACCTAATCTCCAAGTATATAATGTCTTTATTGACAATCAAGACGATCGGCTTCCACGTATTGCATTTTTTGCTACACGTACTATACGTACTGGGGAAGAGCTCACGTTTGACTACAGAATGCAAGGTAAATCACTTTTTATTCCGTTATGTTATGGATGCTGATCGTATTTTGTCCCACAACTTTGCCTATATTAATCATTTATATAGACTGAAACTCTGAGACAGACCAGGTTGGGTTTTGTTTCTTTTCATTTTGATGTAGTTTACACTGAAGTTAATGTGTATGTAGCTTTTGTCATGTGCTCAGTTTGAATTATCTTGGTTTGTTAACGTTTTCTTAATGGTGCTATTCCCCTAATTAAACAAAACGTCTAATGCTGAGGTATGTTACAGGATTTTATTTTTCTTTTCCAGTTGACCCAGTTGATGTTGAAAGTACGAAGATGGATACCAACTTTGGCTTAGCTGGCCTAACTGGATCTCCAAAAAAACGCATACGGATGGAATGCAAATGTGGGGCAAACAGCTGTCGTAAATACCTCTTTTGAACATGGATTACTACGGTCTGCGGGCAGGCAACTCAGGACTGCTTTTGCCCTCCGTAACTTGAAGATTGGTTGCATAGGAAATGCCATCTTATAGCCGTTTTGGGGTGCTCTATTTCTATCCTGAAAAATTTGGTGCTAAAGAATTTTTATTTTACTTGCGTGACAATAACTCATGTCCTTCTGTCAGGCTTGTGAAATTACCATTTTCTTTTTTTACTTGAACCCTGACCTTTTCCCTGGGATGGGCTACAATTCTATATATAACGGCTTCTGCTGCCCTTTTACGGCACAGATATCCAGTGTTCCTCTCTTAATGAACAATCAGATGAATTTTTATAATATGAAATATTACATATTCAATGTTTTTATCTTTTTAAACCTTTTTAACTCTGAAGTTTTATGTAAATACAGATCAGTATTTGGTGTGCCTGGAAGATTCCAATGCTTTTGCTGTTATCCAGTCTGTTTATTTTTAAATCCTTGCACAGAATATGAGCCAGGGTTATATGAACTGAATACTACTAGATTAACTGACCTAAGGTTTCTTAGAAAGTCTATTTTGCCAAAAGGCTTTGTCTGCTCTATAGTTGCTGAACAGAGGGTCACCTTATTGAGTTTCATCTCATTAGGACATCCAACTAAAGAAAGCCATACCTGGTTTGATATTTCTATTCAAACAACTTAAAACTTTTTTTACTCGATCATACTAAAATAGTTTCCCACACACCTGGTATGATCGATCTAAAAGTGATCGCACATGTTTGGTAAATTTTGCTTGTACAAGTATCTGATGTTTTTTCTAAGTATTGTGATTTGTATGCAATTTTACTATGGCGCATGTGCACAATAGTATGATGGTGGAATCGATTCTGTTTAAATTGATCACATTGTGAGGTGGTGGTACGATGGAACAATGGCAGACTGGCGCACAACACAATCGAATTGTCCAAAATGTCCTAAGCCAGTACGGGCGCGGCATGAATCAAACTTCACCTGTGGATCGGGAGCAACTGCTGGCTCTCTGTGTACCTGCAGCATTTCTACATGGCTGCAGGAACACAGAGCCTTTCCGGCACCATATCTTTGGCGTCATCTGTGCCACTGAAGGGGCGTGGCCATAGACCTCCATGTTCATGGAGCTGTCTAATTGACGCAGGGCTGGGGGTAGAGTCAGTAATCACGGCGGAGTACAGTGGCACTGGCGTTTCGTGCCATAAAAAAAAATTGTGCGAAAAGCCTGGAACGCCCAGGGGGTTAAGAAGAGGAACCAACCCTTCAGTTTTCCGCCTCATTGTGGCAAGGCAAGATTACTTTGGTCATATTTCAGTCACAGAGTCAAGCTCATTATCTAGTTTTTACTTCATTATGGTTTTCTTGATCTGCATGCAGCTTTAGTAACACTGCTGATCAGATTTGATAGGAAAGCCAGGCAAGTAACTTCTGAGCAGCGATAGTAGTCTTTTTATTTCAACGTTGATTCTAACACCTTACTTTTCAGTGACAACTAATTGGTAGAGGGCTTTTTTTCTTTGCGGCTCAAATACAAACCAGGTACACCGTACAAAAACATTTTGCCCAGTTACCTTTCAAATAAATGAAATTACTACAAAACTTTAAATGGAAAGACTTCAAATGGCTTTATATTGTGGATAGAATTAAGAATTTATTCTTAAGACATAGAGGAAGTATAAATAAGAGCAACTGACATGAGTGGGTGGTAAAGTTCTGTAACGTTAAGAAGGAAGAGGTCATTTCTGCTCCCGTCTCCAGATAATCACCATCCCTTTGGCATCACTGGACGCTAGCAGACTCTCATCGCAATTAAAACTGATCCCGAGGACAGCTGCACTGTGTCCCTGTAGTTTATTTACAATAGCCTTTGTGGCCCGTTCCACATCAAAAAAATAAACACACATATCTTCACTGCCCGTCACTGCATAAGAGAACAGAAAGTTCAGGTCAATAAATGTGATAAAGCTAGGCATAAACATTTTGATTTTAATCAACCTAAAACAAATCAAACTTTACATCAATCGAACTTAAATTGTATACTGCACACATGGTTCAATACCGATCAAAACATTGATTGGACATGTTGGAAAAATTTTGTTGATTGTGCAACAATCGAATGGAAATTTAACATTTTGTTTGTGGATTAGGTCAATTGTATTCAATTACAAATCTATATATGACTCTTTCCTGTGTTTTGTGATTGAAACTAAAATTGTCAATTTTGGTCATATTACGGTCGAACCATCCATGTACTACTTTGGATTCGATTACGATCAGTGTCAGACAAAAACATCTAATTTTCGGAGATTTTGATTTGGGGGTTTTCATAAGCTGTAAGCCATAATCCTCAAAATTTTTACATATAAAGACTTTTGCTTTGCATGTAATCAGTCTTTTTCATATATCAGTTTTGCCTTTCAAGTTGAATTACTGCATTACAGGAACTTTAGGATGATATTCTATTTTTTGCAATTCATTTGTAGTTTTTACTACAACCAGAGCTTCATCTTGCAAAGTAATGGATAGCTTGGGCTGTACACAAGTAAATTACAGCAGCTATTCTGGTGAGAAATATTGGTAATAGTATCTGATCCTGCTGTGTAAGCTTTACATATACTATACCCAAAAAAATTATGTAGGCCAATCAAATAAATTTTCCCAAGTTGAAATATTAACTACACAAATATGGCAAATGGAATAATTGGCTTAAGTATAAGCTATGACATTACTGGAACATCTTCAGGAATTTGGCATGCATGAAAGGTGTTTGTCATGAAGCTTGCTTAATATCTTCCCCACCCTTTTAGACACTGATTTGCTTTTCCACTTTCTGTATAGTTCTGACTAAAGTTGCACATTTTTCTTTACCATTAAAATGCTCCAAATATGCAAAAAATATATATATTTTTTGTTTGTCTCAGACATCCTGGGCACAATAGCTCTGCATCTCTGGAGGCTGGAATTTGTTCCATTCCCTCCAACCAAGACAGTAGGCTGCTGCCAATGGAGATCTTCGCTGCATTAACAAAAGCAGTGACCATTCTCTGAACACACTGACTAACTATGGAGAGACACATTTTACAATTAAATCGCATGAGTTGTGTATTTACATGGATATTCTACATTGCAATAAATGAATGTGACACAGACTAGTATCTCCTCACATAATTCATGGGTAAGTTGTTAGTGCCAGATTGTAAAATGTGTGTCTACATCAATTGGTCAGTGGATTCAGAAAATGGGTACTGCTAGTGTTCAGACCCAAGGTGCCCAACTTGCGGCCCTTTGGGCATTCTTCAGCGGCCCTCCTCAGTCCTCCACTTGCGGCCCCCGAAACCTTTCTGTTCGTGCATAGGGCATAAGAATCATATTCCATCACATAACCTCTGAATCGAAATGTGCATTACCATACTACAGTGTTCCCTAATGCTTGAAGTATCATTTAAAATAAGTTTGGTTATTTAAAAAATGTAAAATAATGTTTTCTAGCTCAGCCTGATGTCATTTCTTCATTATAAAATGCTTATACAAGTCTGTGTAGACTGAAAATGTTATGTGCGGCCCTTTAGTGATGCAGAGAGCCGCACTTGTCGCCCTCCATATCAACTCAGTTTCCCACCACTGGTTTAGACACATGCTAAAGTGTTCTTCCCATGCCCATTATGCTGTGCTGGAGCTAAGACTTCCCTCTTGGAACTGGCCTTTAACGCTTGTCTGGATGAATATAGAGGGAATACCTGCCTACTTTGAGGGAACAGGCTGTATTTTTACTTTATATATGAATGGCTGTGTCTGATTTATTTGTTTATTTTTGCAAAAACTATAAGTTGCGACTTATGGTCTGGTGTGTCGTATAGTGTGAAGAATACAGCACTTTACATTCAAAAAATTACAAAGACACTATGTTCTACTAAACACGATTGAGGTTGTTCTTTTATGATGGTGATGCAAATCATTTGTATGTAGTTATGCCCTAGACCAGGGGAGTCGAACCTGTGATACTCGGAGACCTCTTTGCTGCTTCAGGCACAGAGTCAGGAGCACTGGAGAGAGAGAGGAGAACTGCAGCACTCAGCATGCGTACTTGCTATACATGCTGTTCCTCCCTCTGCAAGGGGGGCCCCCACCACAGCACTAACAGCCAATCAGAAGGCTGGTAGAGGGACAAGTAGGAATCTGAATTAAAGGGACCATGCGGAGAACAAGCTACAAAAAAAAAAAAGTTTGTCATGATTCGTGTGTTTGAATGTATCACACTTGTCTGCGTGATGCATATGTCTGCATAATTTGTAGTGATGCTCCGATTGATCGGGCGCCGATCGCCGCAAAAAACGCCGATCACGGGGGGCTTGGCCTGACGCCGAGCTGCATAGAAGCCTGCTCCTCCACTGGCACCCGTAGCTAGCCAATCAGCTTCCAGCTTCGAATTGCATGGAAACATGGCGCCGCCGCAATGTCTGCTGGGAGTTGTAGTCTGACCTGCGAACTGTCCCACGTGAGCAGTCTGTGAGGGAGTAGTGATGGGAAGTTCCGATCTTTTACATGACTCGGATCATTTGAATCAGATCACTCAAATGATCCGAGTCATGAATCGGATCTTCGGTTAATTTCCTTCTGCAGACTTGCAGCTGTCTCCCTGGCAGGGAGCTGTGTAATCTGACTCTAGAGTGAGCTCAGCCCCGCCCACTGACTCTCCTTGTCTATAGAGTTAGAACTGAACCAGGCAAACGAGTTAAAAGAATGAAGTTAATGTAGACTTTTCCATCAAGT
>CM070040.1:33296668-33309663 GCA_036250615.1 Ptychadena robeensis
TGCCTTGGCGGGTACAATATCTTGTGTTTCTATTTCCTGTCTTTTATGGAAGGTGGCAAGGGGAGAAGGGTGGTGAATAGATGGCTGGCAGTTGGTATAGGTTTGTGTAGAGTTAGAATGTTTATATATGATGCTTTGACAGTGTACACATGTATTGTTAATGATCGTATGTTATTTGAAATGGAGAACAGCTCGTTTCATTGGACGACACCGTCCTTGTATGTACTTATTTCTGCCTTGTGTTCTCAATAAAGACGATTTATAAAAAAAAAAAAATGCATTTACATGAATAGAGGGTGCGAGAATAAATTTGATAAGATCTGGGGTACGTGGCTATCTAAGGTAGAGTCCTGTTCTACGGATACGGCACTCATCTCTTCCACTTAGGGCTCCTATACTGGGCTTTGTGTTTGGGGGAGGGTTTGTGGATATCTGCTGGTGAGGGTGACCAGGAAAATAATGCGGTGTTGTCCCTTTACTCATTCTCGTATGGTTTTTGCTGGATTTATTGTTGACCATGTCACAGGGGTATATTGTATTTTTTGTATACTTCTCTGTTATTGGCAATGATTTTGTGTGTGGAGAACAGTTTTGTTGTAATACCATATGCTTATGTTCATTCTGTATGAATTTTCTTGTTTTCTTTTTCAATAAACTTTATTGTTGAATCAAAAAAAAGACAAAAAAACAATGAAGCAAGGTAACCTCGAGAAAATACATGTACCCGGGCTGCTCACACCACTACACATAAATGCAGCCAGGGGAAATATGCCACAGCCACTGTGGGCTGGTACTGGCTAGATGTCTCTAGGCACTGGCAGCACCCTCAGAAGTTTTTAGGCCTGGGCCACACGCCACCCCACTGGAAACCTGGCACAGGTATATGGCTAGACAGGCTGCAGCCCACTGGGTCTTAACAATGCAGTGCGTGCTATTGCGCTTTGTCATTAAAGTATTGCAAACCTGGTATGACATGGGGTCAAATGAAATCGTTTTCAGCTGAGGACTGCAGTATATGCAGTATTTTCAGTGAAAAGCTTCTCTTCTATTTTACAATATAATGATGGCTCTTTCCAAAGTGTTTTTATCTGTACAGAATACTTGCTAAGGAAAGCTCTTTCATCCAAAACAACCTTGCGTCCTGAGGTTTTGTTCCCCTGTTCTAAAGTTGCAGTAAATCTGTATTGGATTTAACCTTAAGTCCTTGAATTTGTTGTTAGAAAACAATAATGTTCCCTGGGCAGGTTTTTCTTTTATTATTTAAATAATACTAATAAAGATTACTCGCTTGAGAAGTACGGATTCTACAGATTGTGCAGTCCTTGAACCATCTTGAATTTTTTCATGGCTCTCGTACTTTATTATAAAGGCTGCACTGTGCATTCATGTGAAGTTCCTATGTAAGCTAAAAATAGTCCTTTTCATAATAAGCATTCGCTTCATACAATGAAGGGCTTAGAGCATTAAGGTTAATGTAATGTGAGACCTAGTTCAGGCTTCAGTTTTGTATGTTCCATTTTGTATGGTTACATGCTACAATAAACAGTTCTGTACTAAGCTTAACCACAAATAATTCCCTTTCATCTCTGAAGATAAAAATAGAAGGTGATGTAGTCCACCAGATAAACAGTATGCAATACAGTATATGGTGTAATGAAGGAATTCTTCATATTAGATAGATATTAAATACAACAAAACAATATAGCATACATAAAGAGGACCAATGCCCTAAACCAGTGGTGGCAAACCTATGGCACACGTAGCCCCCTCTGTGGGCACTCCAGCTGTCAGTTAGCACAGATAAGGAGGAGAGGAGAGAACTGCAGAACTCCGCTGCTTATTGGCTCCCTGGGCTCTCCATTCTTTTTTCCCTCTTCCGAATGCATACAATACCCTCACCCTCCCATAGACTAGTGATTTCTTTGTCAGAGGGCAATCATACAAAATCAGCAGGGGATCAAATATTTATTAACCTCACTGTATTTAGTATGTCTGTCAGGGTGGGTCTTGGGTTTCAGTTTGGGCACTCGGTCTTTAGAAGGTTCACCATCCTGCCCTAAGCCTTTGTCTCTGTACCTGGGTACACAGCAGTGTACACTTATTCCCTTATTGTAGTGGCCTGTTTTAGCAGGATGATATCCCATGGCCAACAAAATCATGTTTAAGTACGGTTTGAGGATCTTGACCAGTGGCGGTTTTACATATTGGCAGTGTGGGCGGTTGCCCAGGGCGGACATGTGTGAAAACATCGATCTCCTCCGTGCCCCGCGACAAAGCTCTCCTCCGACCCCCTCCTAAGAGCCCGCGGCATTTGGATATTGTCTACTCCTCTCTCCTGCATGAGGAGAGAGAAAGAGTAGAGGAGACTCTGCAGCACCCCCCTCCCCAGCCCCAGCACAGCACCCCTGCACACTCCTATCTGTGTCACTACAAGTCCCAGCACAGCACCCCTGCACACTCCTATCTGTGTCACTACAAGTCCCAGCACAGCATCCCTGCACATTCTTACCTGTATCACTACAAGACCCAGCACATCACCTGTGCTGAATATAGATCATCCTGCTATACTAACCTTCATCCTGAGGAATTGGCCTTGCTTGCATTAATGTTTGCTATTAATACCTATCTTCAATAAAGGAAATCTACATAAGTGGGCGCCTTGCATGAGCCAGTTTTCTTGGCTGGGAAACACCAAAATTTGATTCTAGGTATCTATGGTGTACCTGTAAAGATATTCACTGCCCTGCCTTTCCTGTCTTTCTATACGGTTTGATTTTTCCATTTGATCAATGTAAAAAGATATTATTTTATGTTGATATTTTTAAAATCGATACATTTTGCCACCACATGTTATAGATTCAGAAATGATTGATTCCTTTCCAAATCCCTGTGTGCATGCTAGATAGTGCAATTGAATACAAATCGATGGAAATACCTAGAAAATCTGTCAGATACTTGAGAAGTTGACTGAAACGTTCGATCACTGCTTGATCAAGTTACTGTTTTTTTGGATCGATTTAAAGTAAAATGAAAATGATTGTTAAGCTCTTGTTTTTTTAAGTTGATCACAAGGAAAAATTGAACAGTGTATGCCCCCCCCCCCCCATAAGTGTCCATACTTCTGACAAAATTACATTGAACTGGCAACATCTGTACAACCCTCCTGCCTACAAGCATATAAAAATATATGCAATCACTATAAATGTTGAAGAGAATTCTGCTAGCCTCGCCTCTGTTAGTATCTAGTTAGGTATGCAGCAAGTGAACGCATATTGTGATCAATTTTAGAAACACAAAACCTGCATGTAACATAGCTGGGAAGATGTGTCAAAGTTTAAAAAATGATGGCCTAGGACAGTGATGGCAAACCTTTTAGAGGCAGTGGCTGGCTGACAACTCGTATGCCCACAGAGAGGGCTTCGAGTGCCACCTTTGGCATGCTATACAACATACGTGCCCAATCACTAGCCTAGGAAGTCAAGCTTGTGTAATATTAGTAATCTTTCAATTAAATGAGGACTAGTCCGCAATGACACATTCTATATTACTTTGGCTTTTCGTCTATAAGAGAACAATTCACTGAACCACATCTCTATTGACAGTACAACCCCAGATAAAACTTTTTGTCAAATAAAAATATCATGATCTTTATTCACAGTCACCCTCGCTGATCTAAAGACATACATGCATCAACTTTTGTTTGTTTGAGTATTTGCTGTCAAACCAAAATCAGTTAATCCTTTACAGCAGTGGTTCACACCCTTTTTAGATCCACTGCCCCGGAAGTGACATCGCAAAGTGTCACTTTCTGCCAGTGTGGGGTGTCACTTTTGTGTACCAAATACCCGAAGTGGCACTTCGCAACGTCATTTTGGGTACAATCAGGTAAGTGTAATGTTCCCTCCCTCCTATTTTCCCACCCTGCTTGTGGGCATCAATGCTGCTGCTTTTTAGGAGCATCTCTCATGCTTCTAGAGACTTCTGTGACCCCTGTAAAATGGTTGTTTGACCCACAGGTTGAGAACCTCTGCTTTACATGTTTTAATGTAAAACATTGTAAAAACAATTCCTTAAATAAAGTTTCTTACAAGTTATGAACATTGTGTGCTCCAATATCTGACGTAAGCCTAAAATCCGCCTTCATATACTTGTACAGTGGACTGAAATTCTCCAACCCAAGCGATCATGGCTCTTTAAATTTTATCTTAAATTTTAATCACTTTTGGGTTATTGAATTCAGAAGAAGAATTGATTTTCAGAAGATCCAGTTTAAAAAATTGGCCCATCTACAGGAAGGAATGGGAAATATCTCCAATTAGGATGTATAGAAAGCATATAGCTAACAGTACAGAGGGGTTAGGAATGTCAATGATGTTTTTATTTCTCGCAATGTGCACTTTGAATCCCCAAAAATTTTTTCCTTTTAAACACTGACAGCTATGACATTTGGAATCTCTGATTTGTGCTTCTGGGATACGTGGTCCCCCAGTAGCTGCGACAGTTGCATACTTGTGCTGCAGGCTGTACATTCTGCTAATAGTGCCTGTGGAAGTGTAATATCCTGTGTCTGGGAGGGAGGAGTGTCAGAGATTTGGTTCCTTCCCCTCCCACTGCAAGCATTGCACTCATCAGACTGCTGGGGACACCCAGGAGCCCAGAGGCAAGAGATTCCATACGCTTCAGTAAGTGGGCCCTGTCTATATACAAGTTTGTGTGTTACCCTTGTTTTCATTATGTGACAGATTGGGAAACTTCTGGCTGAGTTTACCTCTTCTGTCTATTCACTTTATGGCTTGTTTCTATCCTAAACTCACATCTGTCATATGGATCTGTGTCAGTTGATCCTAAACATGCTAACTAGATCAGATCTCATTCTGATGGGATGCCCCTCTCCCAAAAGTTCAGCTGCAAAGAAAACTGCACACATTGGTCAGAGTTTGCATGTTATCCCATTTTTCTACAAACTCAACATTTGGGGCCCTGTTGTCAATGACATGCAGCCAAAGTTTATAACTGGATCGTGGAATATTAATTACAGACTTTTCAGTTGTGCATATTGCTGTTTGGGAATTGTATGTGAATGTGTGCACTTATCTAATGGTGATGTGCATATAATATATTGATCTTCATACATTGTTTGTTTATGTTGAAACAATTGAATCTGAAAGAAACAAGTAGTCGACTGATTGACCGATCAAGTGTACATAGATAGGTGCTGGTATAATTAATGCAATTAATTGGATTAAGTTTGGCTGTTGTTGTTTTTTTTTTGTTTTTTTTTTAATAAAGCAATTAAGATGGCTAAATGTGTGTGCAGTGTTTTGGGACTTTTGATTATCAAGACAATTGGAATTGTAGACTGTCGGTGCTATATAAATCATGACCTCCATAAGATACTTGCAGCAGGGCACACACTAATAATCAGATCTGACTTTGGATTGAGTAACAGTTGTAATGTATGAGAATTCTGGGGAGTGGTATGTTTTCCACCCAGCCGCAGGTTCCCCATGGACAGGATTGTGTAGCATAAATTGCACATACAATGTAAAGAAGGGGGAGGGTAATTTGCAACTGCAGAAATATTTAGACATGCTGAGCACATCTCCAGGAGTTATGGAAGGCTCTGTGCCAAATCCAAAATGATTCGGTGATATGAACAAAAGTGTCACGCTTGTGAAATCCACACATTCTATGTGTTGTGTATATGCATTACACACCATTCTGTCACATAAGCAGCATAATGTATAGATGTTAATCCCCACTGACAAAGTTTTACAGTATTGCAAGCTTTACAAATCACCCGCAGTACAAAGATTGCCGTCTGTGTGCCCAGTGGGAAGATTTTATTCCCAGTTTAGTCACCAGGACAAGGAGTAAAGGCTGCCATACACGCACCGAGAGGTGGCCGATTTTCTCGCCGACCGATGGGCGTGCGTGCCCATCGGTCGGTCAGCAACAAAATTGTCCGCCAATGGGGGGTGCCCACATGGGGCGACAGATGCTATAGTTGATTCTGCTAATGCTAACCACTGATGAAATCGGGTACAGAAGTTGAGCATAATACTGAAGCAGGTTTGATGTCTCCATTGGCTCATCGATTGTAGATGTGCTCTCCAAAGTCTCCTAATCTTTTCATTACTTTATTTTCTCCTCAGGTCTTTGAACTTCTTTCCCCATTGCCGGTCACATGATGCTGGCAGCAGCGCTTTTGCTGAGCGCTGTGCTGCTGTGCCTCCTTCTCTTTGTTGTTTGGAAAGTCCGCACCAATGGTGAGTGGGCACTCTGGTGGCATGACAACTACCTGGAACGGTTAAAGGACTTTTTCACTGGCACCACGCGGCCTGTCAGGATGCTGCAATATGTACAGCGCTATGCCAAGCAAGGAGATGCCCTCAGTGTCATTTCTGCCATCGACTCTTTTTGCTCCAAGGTGGAGTGGGCAATGAATGTAGGAGATAAGAAGGGTAAGTGAGTAAAGATAGTCATGCGAGTCAGTATTTATTTTTCTCCCATCACTCCCTTTTCACAGTCTGTGCTTCCTTTGCTCAGAACCTGCCAAACAGAATAATGCTAAAATGTAGAGAAAAACTTACTTAAAGGGACCATGTCACAAAGGAAATACTTTGCAATGATTATAGGACACAATAATATACTATATTATGGATTTTCATATGTTAAAGGCTCATATATATCTTTGATCAATAAATAAACTAGTGATGGAGTTTCCCTAAAAAACATTAATTCCATAACCAGAACAAGACACAGTCTGTGCTTTCCTCACTGTGTTAATAAGGTGAAATAAATTTTTCTCATTCTTTGATATCTATAGGCAGTCATAAAGTAATGTCATACACATGGATGCAGCCATTCTACATTTCACAGTCATCATACACAATGAGCACACTTTGCAGCACCCACTTGGCTTCATTGTGTTAAAGTCGATCAAATGGAAATTGATTCCTGCCCAGCTGGTGCGATCGACCAAAAGTAATCTAACATAAAATCGATCGAAAAGTGATCAGACATGTTGGTAAATTTTGGTCGATCATAAAAATGGAATTGATTCCTATGAAAGAATCGATTTCACAGGAATCAATTTTTTTTTAAATAAATCAATTCTTTTAAAGAATTGATTAATTTTAAGTCAGATAGACGTTTGCAAGAAAATCAGATTGACGATCAAATTTATCACTTTGCAATGATTACCGGTAGATAGATTGTGATGCTGCAATATATACATGTACAGCTAGCTTTTGGTTAATAAATGGGGGAACGCATTTTTGACTTAATCATCTGATCAATCGTACATGCTACTTTCACGCTTTTTCATTGCGATTAGGGATGTGGGGAAAGTGAATCTGAAGTCCAGTGTAAAAGAATCGCAATCTATAAATTTCATAGGAATGAACTTATGTTCACTTAAAGGCATTGCATTTCCATTTTAAAACATAAATACACCCTTACTGACCCCTCCACTCTTCCTATTACCTACTAATGACCTCTCATAACCTCATAATATCATCACAGCTATGGCTCCTAGGGACACCTCCACTCTGGGTTTGTCTCATTGTCCCCTTAAAATTGTTCCAACACTTTCAAGCACTCCCTGAAAACCCACCTCTTCAGCCTTGCTCCTCCATTTTCTCCACCAGCTAGTGTCATTCTCCTCCTGTGCCATTGTTCTAGTATGTTCTAGTTGTTTGTCTTTCAAACATTTCATGTACAGCACTACTTTTATTTGCTGGCACTTTCAAAATAAAAGTTAATTATATTTAAATAATACTATTTAAATGGGTGGGATGTATCTCTAGATGCCTGTTTTGTTGTTGAGATAGAACCAGCTTTGTGTGACCATGTCATTAAGTGGCAGATTTTTCTTCCATGTCAGGAGAGATCCTGGATTCTATTATTCTGGAGACTCGTCCTCGATGGGTGCTAGAGCTGGGCACATATTGTGGTTACTCTACAGTGCGAATTGCTAGATTGCTTCCCCCTGGTGCTCGTCTTGTTACAATAGAGATGAACCCACACTATGCCCAGGTGGCCAAAGAAGTGATTCGACATGCAGGGCTGGAGGCACAGGTGGGTCACAACTTTCGTAAAGGTAAAGTGTGGTTGTTTCTGACATTATAGGCATGTTATATGTTCCTTACCTGTGTCTGGCTAGCAGGTGAATCTTTAGGATATTCAAATGTTTCCTTACAGTACTTAACTCTGTTAGGTAGGTATTCACAAATGTGAACTCTGCTAGCAAATTGTGAGCTAAACAATGTATTATGTTAGTGATGTATACTAAAAATTTTTTTTTTTTTGCTGCCATAATCTCCTTTAGCACGCAACGCACATTTTCTTGTTTTTTACTGCTTCACATTTAACATACTGAGGGCAAAGAAAATGGCCAATACTTCCATCTGTGGAAGTGCAGATGTCCTTACTCTATAGGACAATGCTGTCCTTGGTAAATTGTCTAGGCCTGCCCTTTGCGTGTGTAAGCTCCAACTAACTGAGCTCTATAGAGAAAAAATAGAGTTTTGTGCTTGAACAGAAAAAATCTAAACAGATAGCATATGGTATACTGTATATCATAGCATTTAACTGTCAAGGACGTAGTTGGTTTTGTATTAAAACATCTATTTTCTTCCATTCACCAAACCCCATTTGTCATCCCTCCTGTCCCATTAGATGCCCCTTGTCCCTGATTACCCTGTGCCCCCCAGTGTATCCTCTTCCTGTTCTCAGGCTGAGCAGACAGCCAGTAAAACAACCCTCCCATCGAGTTCTTACCAGCTTCGATGGCATCTTCAGGAAGCCCTCCTGTACACCACGTTGCACTGTTTGCAGCTGCCACTGCAACTTTTTTCTCGAGCTTCCCAAGGCCCATTTCCATCTTCAACACTCCCAATTCAGAAAGGGATAGTAGAAAAGCAACACACTGGCCAAACCCGCAAGGTAAGACCTTTTTTCTTATTAGTTTGTTTAGTTAGCTTCTAACAAAGGGCCTCCGGGGTCAGACCTTCATTGCTGGTGGCATGTTTAAACAAATTGTAGAAGAATACTGCAAGAGTGAGGCCTTAATGGCCTCAGATTCTGCAAGAATAAATGTCAACCATCCAGTTTTGGCAGCACCTTTACCAGCCAGGGGTAATTTAAGAGGGAGGGGGAGTTACTCTTCGCACCCTGCTTGTGCACATGATGTGTGGGGTGGGAAGTTAATAGGGAGAGTGACTGCCCCTCCCCTCCTTAATTAGCCACATAGCCATTAGGAGAGGTAAACCTCCCGATACAGGAAGTGATGTATTTGAAACACAGAAGTCCAGCAATTTCTTGCTCCGAATACCAGACGTGACGTCAGTGATGTCACTTCCTGTCAGTTTTCTAAAAAGGGAAAAATTAACAATTGAGAACTTTTATTATTTTATACCATATATTCCGGTGTATAAGACAACTTTTTAACCCATTAAAATCTTCAGATAAGTGGGGGTCGTCTTATACACCGGGTACACTGATCGGGGTTGCGCGGGGAGCTCAAAATGGCCACGGCCGCATCCCCTCTGAGTGGCAGAGTTCCGTACATCACATCCCCGCCGAATGTTTTGCCACTCAGAGGCAGAGCCTGCTTGGAGAAAGGGAGAGCTGATCAATCTAAGCAGGCTCTGCCTCTGAGTGGCAGAGTTCTGTACAGCACATCCCCATCGTATGTGGGGACTGTATGAAAGCAAGGGCGGTGCTGTACAGAACTCTGCCACTTAGAGGCAGAGCCTGCTTAGATTGGTCAGCTCTCCCTTTCTCCAAGCAGGCTCTACCTCTGAGTGGCAGAGTTCCATACAGCACAACGGGGATGTGCTGTACCGAACTCTGCCACTCAGAGGCAAGTTGGGGGTCGTCTTATACGGCCAGTCGTCTTATATGCCGGAAAATATGGTATTTATTATTTTTTTCTGAAAGGGATCCAATACTTTTTCCTACTGTGTTTGTTCTAATTTTAGAAAGCTTTGTAGGCCTGGTTGCCCTCCTTGCAGATATATATATTTATGAGCCATATTTGCTCATTATGAATACAGGACTTGCTTACGGATTTATAGTACAACACACTGGTTGTGCTTTACTGCTTCTTCTGAAAATGCAGGTCTGAGCCAGCAAGTTTATTGAAAGCATTTGTTTCTTGAAAGCAATGTTTCTTCTGCTTGGCTGATATTTTATCTCAGCTGTGACCTTGACATTCAATACAATAATACACAGGGTTCCAACTTTTTTGGAAATATTGTGCTATTTTATTTTGATTCTGTAAAATTACATTTTGAACTCTGTAAACTTGTGTTTTTCATTCATTCTTGATAAAATGAGAAGGAAACGTTGCTCATTGAGGTTTTTTGTTTTTGCTGGTAATCCATATAATTAGATTAACCATGCAATTTTGTTCATAGCTACTGTACTGATGTGCACATGCAAATGCCAAACAATGCTTTATGTCCTATCTATTTATATTTGTTCATTTGTATTTATATAAAGTCATCGTTATCTGTAGCGTTGTACAAAACAAGTAATAGATCATAATAAAAAGCTGTGAAAAACATACATGAACAGCAAATACAATGTACAGCAAAGCATACAGTAATAGCAAGAAACCATAGGGAGAGAGCCTTCCCTTATGAATGTACAGGCTAAAGAATTATGTTTTATACGCTAAAGTGCACTGCAGAGATGTGAACAAAATAATGAATATGTTTTTTACTTAAAAAGCATTATATTGCTGTAAAACCCATTGCATAATATTGTCTGTTAATTTACAACCTTTCCAGTAATGTGAAGAATCCCAGAATGTTAGGAAATATCCTTGCTATCAGCTAAAATATTTCTTAAAAAAGACTGAAGTTGTCCATTGACTTTTATGCCAAAGATCAGAATGCTGTGTTTGCATTTAACATGGTTAGGTTTGACAGGTGACTTAAGCTATATTAAAACAATCAAGTGCTTTGTCACCGTGGTAGCTGTAGCCAAAGATTGCTTTGGATGGGCTTCAAGAACTGCAGTCTGCAGTTGACTGAAAAAAAAGTCTACAATTATCCACAGATGACTTCTCAGATTACTTTTGCTCTTTGTACCAGAAGAATGTTGATCACGTGAGTGCTTAGAGGATAGAATTTCTGGGTTAATAGACCGTATAGGAAATGAGGGTCATTACTTGTCAATGGCAATCCCTTCTGTGCTGGAGAATGAGAGCCTACATTGCTTTTTTTTTTTGACATTATACAATTATCAACAAAATACATGGCTATAAAAATCCAATCGTCTGTTCAAAATTTATTTTCATTTCCTGTCTTGTTGAAGGCTTGGTGCACTTACTGTCCCCTTTTACTAAGATAAGAAGTAAATTAGCCATTACTCATACACCTTACAATCTTGCCTTATCATTTCTGTACAATCCACTTTTGTTCAACATAAACCACGTAATGTGAGGAACTTTCTTAACCTTCCAATCACTATGTATCCTATCAGGGAGGCCACTATACTACATAGTTGTTGGATGATCTAAAGGAAATTGTATGTAGTGATCTTAAGGTGTATGGGGGGCTTTAAGTGCTTTTGAGTCCATGACCAGGGACATGCATGCAGATATACTGACCCCACCTTCCTGCTCAAAAAGCATTACAAGTGGTGTCCGCATAGTACCCAGGTACCTATAATTCTCAGATCAATAGTGGTATTCATTTGAGTGTTGTTTTAGGTACCAAATTATGTTTAGTATGTCACATTCAAATATCAAGGACTCTGGATAGAGTTCTTAGTTGGGATGAAGTTCTCCTAGGCAAAATTCTGAACGAGCAGTACAAATAGACATATGTGGTACACATGTGGATATGATAGAAATTGGTGATGCCAGATTTTAAAGGTTGTGGACTATAGTAGATTATACGATCATCTGAATGGTTGCCTACCATTAGAGGTTAACCAGTCTTAAGCTGGCCATACACCTTCAGATTTCTCTGTCAGATTTCCTTCAGATCAGATCAGATCTACCAACAACCATGTAGTATAGTGTCCTCCCTGATAGAATACATAGTGATTGGAAGGTGTAGAAAGGTCCTCATATTACATGGTTTTGGTAAAACAAAATCTGATCTGAAGGAAATCTGACAGAGAAATCTGAAGGTGTATGGCCAGCTTTAGATTCCAGTATTGTGGATGTTACAAAATAGTTTTTTTAATATTTGAACAATATGAATTCTTGTCAAATCATTAAATACAATCAATCAAATCAATTAACATGTTTTTAATATTTATCTTATGTTTGTTTGGTACCTTACAAGTCCCAGGGTCTGACAACCAAAACAGAAATGCGCTTTCTCTTCGTTTCTCTACATATTAAAAAGGGATGTTGGTACCTTCTTTATTGAAAAAAAAAAAAAGTTCTGTGCGTTCTGAACTCATTGAGAACCAAATGATCAGTCTGTTTTGTATTCATTTTTTCTGATTCACTGGTCAGGAATATTTGATATTTGATTTGTGCTTCCAATGTAGATTTTAACAGGGTCAGCCAATCGGACAGGTACTAAATAATAAGCAGGTCAAACTAAAGGGAAACATGCCTAGTTTCTGGGCGTCAACCAAAACTCCCAAGTGGACAGGAACAGTCAGGAATTATGGCAAAGGGATCATTAGAGGTGATCGGTGCATACAATTAGCATGCAGACTGCAAATACATGAGACACAGCTGAACTAAAACAAAGCCGTAAAAACCTTTAGCTACTGAGTAGAGCTGGTCAATGGGTTCCTGAAAATGTTATCAAATGCATAAAAATTGTATAAAGACTGAACTTAAAGCAGGGTACAGACCTGCAGATATAGGCCTGATCGATGGCCGCTTCGAGCGCCATGTGCGCTCACAGCCATCTATCTGGCCCATATAATATGATCCCATCGCTGTTGTTGAGCGGGACAAATACAGTGGAGGAAATAATTATTTGACCCCTCACTGATTTTGTAAGTTTGTCCAA
>CM070040.1:33309763-33321787 GCA_036250615.1 Ptychadena robeensis
ATTGGACAAACTTACAAAATCAGTGAGGGGTCAAATAATTATTTCCTCCACTGTAAATCCTGCTCGAAAACAGCCATATAGGACATGACCGTAAATACGGCCGATGTCCGATGCTTTGCATAGAGACCACGGGTCTCCAGGCAAAGCTTCAGCTGAGCTGGGGAGAGCAGAGCAGTCTCTTCCCAGCCCTGCCGATATCTGACAGCAGTGTGATGACGTCATCACGCTGCTGCAGGGTACATCGGATGGCTCGAATATCGAGCTGTCTGTACCTTGCTTTAGTCTATCAAGTGCAACAGTTGCTGTATTTGCTTGGAAAAAGCTAGGCATAAATGACTAGATTTTTTTACAGATTCAAGCACATTTGAGCGATGTGCACATTCATGGTGCTCGATTGCCCTGGAATCTATTTAAAAATCAAGTAATGTATGCCAAAAGGTTGTGGTCGATCTGACAGGCAGTGCAGAGGGGGGCTTTAATTTTTTCAGCAAACATAAGTAAACATTTTGACTTCTGTGTGTCCCATTGATCTCAAGTACGCCATTTAAAGGTCCAACTTTTAAAGGAACTTGCAGAAAAAATGTCCTTGTTTTGTGTTTCAGATAGAATTGTTAGTGGGCTCCAGCACCACCCTGATTCCTCAGTTGAAGAAGAAACTGGATATTGAGAATTTTGATCTGGTGTTTATAGACCACTGGAAAGTCAGTTACCTCCCTGACACCAAACTGCTGGAGGTGAGTTGTTGCTGCATTTACATAAGAGAAGTGGTATTTTTGGATAATTGTAAACTTAAGAGTATGACTGCAAGCACCCTATTCTTGTAAGCTTAGTAAATGCAATTAAATATACATCTGATAATATAATGGTGTCCTTGGATGGGGCATTTATAACTTTTTCAGAGAAATAAACACTGTCTGTGCTAAACTGTTTAGTTTATATCTAATTTAGTTTGTTATTTGAAATAAAGCTTCCAATGTCTTAAGGTCCCCACACACGTATCAACTAGGGACCGACAGATGAGCTGTGCAGAGCAGTGTGATGACGTCCTCATGCTGCTCTCCATCGCTCACAGCATCAGCGGGCACCCATGTCTGACCCAATCTAAAAACATACAGAGCTATAAATGTTTTCTAGTAATTGACATTTTGAATGCCTTCTTCTTTCCAGGAATGTGGATTGCTGAGAGCTGGTTCTGTTCTTCTAGCCGATAATGTTGTGTGTCCTGGAGCTCCAGATTACCTCAAGTATGTAAGAAACAGTCCTCAGTACCAGAGTCAGTATTTCAAGTCCTATCTTGAGTACCTGCAAGTGGAAGATGGCCTAGAGAAATCTGTCTTCCAGGGTTGATAGCCAGAGCAAGAATTATGTCATGGATTATGCCATGGTCATCTGCAGTCAGACTTGATCTATGCTCCGTGTCATAGAAGATTACTGGACAATATTCAACAATGTTTTCAGTGACAGGAACAAGCTGATCCTATCCTAACAGATTAGTTTTTCTAAGAATAACCCCCCCTTCCCCCCCAATAAAAAAAAATGTTTACTAGGGTCTTCTGGTGAAAAACCATAGTATAGCCAAGAATCCCAGGGGTCCAGATTGATATTTTTCTTTTTCAGAGATGGGATGATGGTGAAAGTGGTTGTGTAAAAAGTCTACTATGAAAAGGCACAGAAGCAAATTAGAAGGGAATTGAATTTAAATGTAGGACAGATAAGGGCACCTTTACAGATCCTTCCTAGAGTTTTAGAGAAAACTTTTTGCCTGTATTTCCAAAACCTGGATTTTTTTTGCGTTTGTAAAGACCTTGCTACCCTTTTCCCCATGTAATGTGCCTTTGGCCAAACAAAATTCTGTTTAAGTGCCAGCCAGCTTGGTTGCTCAGTTGAATAGCATGAGAACTGGCATATTCAGAAGGGTGCTGGCAATGGCAGTTCCGGAACTGTAAATTTAAAAACCTGAAAAAAAAGTTTGCAGATGAAGACCACTAATTTGCATACTCATTCCAAGTGAAAAAATATGATTCTTGGTAGATTCGTGTGACTTAACCAGACTATTACAATCAGGTAACAGTAGTGATTTACATGCTCCCCTCTAACCAGATATTCCTCTTCGTTCTCTACAGTGGGGGAAAAAACCTCAACTATGAGAGACAGAATGGGGGGGAAAGAATTCAGGAAATCACATTGTCTGATTTACATCCCCTCGTTGGCAATGACAGAGGTCAGACGTTTTCTGTAAGTCTTCACAAGGTTGTCACGCACTGTTGCTGGTATTTTGGCCCATTCCTCCTTGCAGATCTCTGCTAGGGCAGTGAGGTTTTGGGGCTTGGCCAACACACTTTCAACTTCCTCCAAAGGTTTTCTATGGGGTTGAGATCTGGACACTTGCCACTCCAACACCTTGACTGCTTCTTATAAAGCCACTCCATTGTTGTCCAGGTGGTGCATTTGGGATCATTGTCATGCTGAAAGAGCTAGCCACGTTTCATCTTCAATGATGCAAGGAGGTTTTCACTCAAAATATCACAATACATGGCCTCATTCATTCTTTCCTTTACACAGATCAGTTTTCCTGGTCAATTTGCAGAAAAACAGCCTCAAAGCATGTTTCCACTCCATGCTTCACAGTAGGCATTGTGTTCTTTGGATGCAACTCAGCATTCTTTCTCCTCCAAACATGACAAGTTTTCTACTTTGGTTTCATCTGACACTCCCGAACCTTTTCTGGATCATCCAAATGCTCTCTAGCAAGCTTCAGACGGGCCCAGGCATAGAAAACTGATTTTGTGCTATTCACTTTAAAATTTCCAGCCGCCTCCCTGATGTGACGTCATCACGTCACTCAGAGGGGGTGGGGGATGAGCCAGAGGATCCAGCAGCCATCATGGGGACACCACAAAACAGTAAGTATGCGCTGTCGGTGCCCCAATGTTAACTGGACGGCACCATCTCGTCCAGTGTGATAATGGGAGTAGCAGCGCTGGACCAGATGGTGTCGTCCCTTACACTACAGTGTTCTCCCCAGAATTTTTTTTCAGCAGGGCGGCGCGACGATGTCATCGCGCCGCCTGCACCGGTCCGGCGGCCTCTCTGATAGGCTGCCGGCCAGTGGTGGCGAGCAGCCTGACAGGCGGCGCCTCCCCATTCTTCAGGAGCGCGCCGCAGCCACTGAAAGACTCCGGCCCGCGGCTCCGGTAGAAGTCTTTCAGTGGCTGTGGCGCGCTCCTGAAGAATGGGAGGCGCCGCCTGTCAGGCTGCTCGCCGCGGAGGACTTGTGTGCTGCCGTTGGCCGGCAGCCTATCAGAGGTGAGCCGCGCCGAGAATGAAGAAGAGCCACATGCGGCTCTGGAGCCGGGGGTTGCCGAACCCTTGGTATAGCGGGACGGAACTGCCGGGCGGGGACTAAAATCTCCCGGGCGGGCCGCCCGCCCAATCTGCTCTGGGGAGAACACTGCACTAGGGCGGTTATGTAACAGTTTGTGAAAACATTGTGAAGATTTAAGCAGGGTACAGATGGCTCGACATTTGAGCCGTCCGATGTTCCCTGCAGCAGCGTCATGACATCATCACGCTGTTGTCCGTTATCGGCGGAGCTGGGGAGACAGCTTTGCTCTCCCCCCAGCTCAGGTGATGCTTTGCCTGGAGACCCGCGGTCTCGAGGCAAAGCAACGGACATCGGCCAAAATTATTGGTCATGTCCGATATGGCTGTTTTCGAGCGGGATTGATTGGTCCCGCTTGAAAACAGCGATGGCCGCATATGGTATGGGCCAGATAGATGGCCGATCTGAACTATATCTGCATGTCTGTACCCTGCTTTACAGAGAACTTTTGACCTCTGTCATTGCCAACAAAGGGTATATAAAATATTGAGATGAGCTTTTCATATTGACCAAATACTTATTTTTCCACCATAATTTGCAAATACATTCTTTAAAAATCAGACAATGTGATTTCCTGGATTCTTTCCCCCCATTCAGCCCAGTATTTCGTAGTTAAGTTTAAGTGGGAGGACTTGTACAATTGGTGGCTGACTAAATACTCTTTTGCCCCACTGTATGACTAAGTGGTGCAGGCAAATGAAAGAAGGCTGAAAGTGTGCTACTTGGAAGGGGGATTAATGTGAACTTGTTGTTTGGTGACTGGATTCTAGCTTTTACCTTTGCCAAGATTGCTTTATATATATCATAAATGTATTCTGTGTCATGTCATAATGAGACTCTAAACTTTTACAACAAAGGTTTTGCGTTTCTTAAACTTGTTGCTCATCTTTTGTATCGGGTAAAATAAACATATATATATATATATATATATATATATACACACATAAGATAAGGTTGCATTACAAATCTTGCAATAAAATATCTTTATTCTACTAATATATTTTCAAATGTTTTCCTTTCACTTCACTTCTAATCCTAATACACCTTAGTTGATCAGCTGAGGGAAACAATTATGATAATTTAATAAAGAGTAAAGTAGGCCATATACTGGTCGATTTTTCATTCAACCCTCATTTCCAGAATCAATCAAGAAATCTAACAGTGATCGCAAATTTCGTTTTTTTTTCTGTTTGACCGCCATACTTTGGACGGGGACCCTTGATTCCCATCCTATAGTATTGAACATGAATCGATTCCCCAAGGTGGTGTGCACTGTGATCTTTGTACGGTCGATCATCGATTTTGCAATCACATGTTACTAATGATCGTACAGTGATCACAGGGGGAATCGCAACATGTATGGCTAGCTTAAGACATGAAGTTTGAAGTTGTAGCTGAGTATACTCTGTGCACCATGGAACTAAAAGAATTACATCACACATTAAATCAGATCAGCTGCAATTCATTTATTGGTTATCTTCTCTCATCTGAATACTTTGTATGGACCTTCGGTTATGTTCTGACTTGGACGATAAATCGCCTGCAGAATCCTCGGCTGGCGATTCTCATCCGCGATTTAAAAAAAATTGCCCCCATTATAAAGAAAAAATTGTCTCCATAGGGAATGAATTGAAAAAAAATAGAGCACGATCTTATAAATGAAGACAAGCCCATTGAAAATAGTGTGCCCAATTGACGGCGATTCCGCATGCGATTGTGGGAACATAGCCTTAGGTACATTCCAGACCTGAAAAATCCTTAATTTGGCTTGTAGGCCTCAGGTATCCCTTGACAGCTTAAGCTTTCCAGGAAAACTATTCTTAATGGGCTTTTATACTATGTACACACTATGAACGTTTCATCCTTTTGAATCATTCTAATTTCCTAATAAAGCCTTTGATGAAGGGCACTGTATGTTTTATTCAACAAAAACTTAGGGAATGTCTGTACAATCTGAATGCCCCAAAAGATTCTTTGTTGCCTTGGATAATAGGCTGCAATTCGTACAGTTGGGAGGGGGCTGCTAAAGAATTTAGGTCACAATGTAGGAGGGGGCAGCTCAACACAGAGGACGCAAGGATTAGGCTGCTACTTAGTGTGACATAATTAGGAAGGACAAGGCCTAATTTAACTCCTAAGCTGCCACAATCTTCTAGGCCTCAGCAGCTGTTGATTTTACCTTTCAGTTAGTTGCTTGGCTGAAATATCAGTACTAAAAACTTTACCAAAGATATCCATAACATTTCTTTATGTAATATACATAAATAGAATTTGACAGCTAGAGGGAAAATAGCACTGAAAATTTTAATAGACATTTGTCTCTGACACAGGTTTTGTGCTCATTCCCACTAGCAGTATTAGTGATATGCCAACTGTAAACAATACCCTTGAGTTCATGTAACTTTTGTGGATATTCAGTAGACAGATGAAAGGATCAAGATGAATTTAAGAACACTAAGGTTAACAAAGAGTACACTGTATAGAAGCCCTAAGTGACACAGGTGGCACAGACCTTCTGCTCAAGAAAAAAGAGTGTTTTCACAACTGTATTAGTCGCCACAATAAGTTCAAAGTGTATAGTTTGCCTTCCTTGCTCAAGAAGCATTGAATATTTTCTGCAGTAGTGAGCGATTTGTCTGTGATCTCTCCTGTGCTCGCTCTGCCTGTTCCTGACGCTTCTGGATTCGTTTCTTGTCACCAGAAGCCTTAAGGACCTGTATTTCAGCTTCTGTCTTTCGCTGAGTAAAGTTCCACTGTTTGTCAGGGATGGTGCTGCCTTCTGGTTCCATAGCCCTCCTACGGTCTGCTTTGGAAAACTTTTTGCTACGCTCTATATTCTGCAGGTAGAAGTTAGTCTCTCTCTTAGCCTGAGATACTTCCGCACGCATCCTCTGCTGGCGCACCTGCCTCTCGATAGCCAGCCTTTCACTGAGATGAGACCACTTAAATCGGTGCAGATACTGTAGACGGAGAAGATCGAATGTTAGTGAATACTACTCTCAGAACTAGTGGGACTACCCACTAAATTTTCATCACGGTCTCTGATTTCTCTTGCTTTGCTGCCGTCGACACAGCAGGTAAACTTAAACCTTTTTAGGCATTTACAAATGTATAAAAAAAACAGACATAATAAAAAGTGGCTTTGTTACATTATTTAACAAATCTCTCATTTTTATTTTATTTTCTACCTGTTTTTCCCTGGGCCAAAGTTTCACATCCATGTATTAGGACAATGAAAACAGGCTCTTACCACAGACCCTGAAAAGACCAATGCTGAGAGGATTAAAACTGATCAAGTTGAATATTTAAATCCACAAAAAACATAGTATATAACTCTCTTTCCCAGAAGTCTACAGAGAGTCCAGATTCTCTGAAATATGTACGAACATGTGAGAGATACAGGGGATGATTTACCTCATATTGAACAGAAAATTCTCAGCAAAAGGCAGACCCTCATTTAAAGCTGAATCTTATTGTTTTAGTAACTATTGCAGTGGGTTTCCCACCCATCCAAATTGTAATTTATTGTTTAGGTCTAGTGGGCTCATAACAGACATGCTCTCACCTAAACCTCCAGTCCCCCAAGAGACTTCTCCTCTCCTAGACAGCCCCTTGCCTCCTAGTCCCTAAAACTGTAATGCAGCACCCCCTGTATACCCCTATACGACCTACATCAGGGGGTGGAGCGGCATACTCAATGGCCTGGTGTTGTGGATCCAGCGGTGTCCTGGGTGCTGTTTGCTAATGGAAATTTTAGGACACAATATTGCCAACATGGCCAATACTGCACCCTAAACTCTCTGAAACAACACCCGAACAGCAGGCAAACCGTTGGTGGCTGCAATGGACATGCCACACTGACGTGTCCATAACGCTACACGGTTTCTGGGGCTGCCTACCCAGCCAAAGGCTCTTCTAGTATCTCTAGCAGAAATCTTATGATCTGATACCATTGCCCTACATTGCAAAGATTGCACTGTAGAGGGTAGAACAGGCAATGAGGTAGAGGGTAGAACAGACCGTTTGTGCCCGATCGGATCGGGCACAAACGGCGCTCCTCTGTGTGCCTGCAGCTCTGTAGATGAGCCGGAGGCACACGGAGCCCTTCTGGCCCCGTGTCTTCGGCGTCATCTGTGACGCCGAAGGGGGTGGCGCCATGGACCTCCATGTTAATGGAGATGGCGCAGCTCTCCTCCCCACACACCGCCGGCGTCTATTTGACACCAGCGGTGTGTAGAGGGCTGGGCGGAGAGCCGGCAATACAGTACAGTGTACTCCGCCGCGATTGCGGGAGAAACGGCTTTCCGTGTCATAAAAAATGGTGCGAAAAGCCCGTAACGCCCAGAGGGTTAAGGATGGGAACTCACTGCATTAAAACATCATCCTACATCACCATTTAGTTTGTGCATCAATTGCATAAGCAACATTATTTGGTTAAGTTTTTTTATCTCAAAAAATTGTATTTTGACAAATACTCTAGTACAACATGAGTACCTACATGTGAGAAACCTCACCTTCATATTCCACAAATCATCGTGGAAGCGATTCTTTTTCCGCGTCCCCATAGGGGTGTTGTTTAGGCTAGCAGCTAGCAGTTTCGCTACACGCTTGTCCCTAAATTCTACCCAGCCCTCAGTGAAGTCACGGGCATTGCTACCTGCTTTCTTTTTCTTCTTGCGAATCGAGTGGTCTACAGAAAAAAAAAAAGGGATTTCGAACAAATAGTTGTGATCACAAAATTAAAGATGATACATTTGACAATTACATGTATATTCTAAGCATAGGGTTACTTTAAATGCTTGCACATGTAAGTAAATTTAACCATAACTAGCTATTTATATACTCTCTGCTCCAAACATTCCCTTGGTGGCAAATGTGCATACCAGCCACTTTATCATAAAGGGTTCCAACTCTACTCGTTGGATTTTATTTTTTAAGAATGGAATGGGAGAACTGTGAGCACCCTAATAGTTTGAATAACAAATCTTCAATATAATCAGAAAATGCTAAATTAATCATAGCAAGTAGATCTTATTCAAGATCCTCAAAAACATGCAAAGAGGCTAACCGTTGACCCTAGTGCACTAGGCTTTACCAAAAACCGATCCTTCTCCTTTTATAAATTAACTTAAAGTCACTGCAATGTAGGTATTACAAACAATCATGCAGAAGTCTTCAAACTGGTTTAACTATTGGGCTTCATAATGAACAGCAGAGGGCATTCTCTGCTAGACACTGTGACCTATTCATTAAGTGGAGGTAATGAGTGCAGGAGAGACCAGAGGTCACTGATCATGTGACAAGTTCTCCTCTCCTTCCTCTTAAGGTACCAAGAAGCTAGAGGAGCTTGCAAAGGAAGTTCTTGATAAATATTCAACTTCTTTCTGAATGTTCCATGGCCAAGTTAAACTTGCCAGTAACTCAGTTTCCAAGAGTCTTTTCCAGGACAGGCTACCAATGAGAGAAGGGGATCCACTCCCAGAGGGAGGAAAGTAGTTAATTATGACTGTTTGTGAATTGGGACATTTCAACGTGCATTCCCATTTAAATTAAGTAGGAGTCGGAGTTGGTTCATTTTTGGCCGACTCCTACTCCAGGTACCCAAAATTGTCTCTGACTCCACAGCCCTGGTCGTAACCACCTGGATCAAAAAACTCTTAAGCTAGGAGGGTCATGGGACCCTGAGAGAGCAGATCTTACCGGTCCGGAGCGTCCACTGCCAACTGCAGTACCTGAGAAAACAAAGCCCTCTTTTGCCAGAAGGGAGCCACTAATATCAGTTGTGTCTTCTCCTGTCTGAGCTTGTGCAGAACTAGAGGTAGGAGGCAGAGAGGAGGAAAGGCCAAGGCTAGTTGAAAGCACCACTGCTGACTCGGCACATCTATAGCCCATGCCCTGTCGCCCTTGGTGATGGAATAGCATAGAGGGACTGGAGTGTTTGCCGAAGTTGCAAATAGATCTATGTGGTAACCCCCACTCTGATTCTAGCAAAATGTGACGACTCACATAGTCCACTTTTTGATTTAGGGTTAGGGTTGATTTAGGGTTCCCTTTAGGTGAACAGCAAGCGACACCTGGAAAGCTTCTGCCCAGCGGCAGATTGGTCAGTTTCCTTTGGGAAAATGACCTGGTGCCCCCTGCCTGTTCAGGAAAGCCACTGTGGTGGCATTGTTTGAGTACACAAACAATACACAAAGTGACCCCTCACTACTTCCTAAAAGTGCTTTAGGGCGAACCAAACCGCCAAAAGTGGATGTCCCGCTTGCCTATGAAGCGTTCCATGCATTGAATGGCCGAAATTGCTGCTACCATAAGCCAGATGGTGGCCATGGCCTGTCTGATGGTGACTGAGTGGCTGTGCTGAAAAGCTACCACAGTTTCCACTATATTTTGCTGTTTACCTGAAGGCAAAATTTCTGGGCCACTGAGTCTACACCATACCCTAGGAACTGCATTGACTTGGGATGGGCTGCAGATTCAAGGGACTTGAAAATCTAGTGCTTGTGCCAGGTGTGACTAGGGGAGAGGCCTTGTATCTGTGAAAAATAACAGATCGTCTAGATAAGGTATCACCGTGTCCTGTTTCATTCAAGTGGAGCCAGATCCTCCCCCATGACCTTTGTAAAGATGCGATGAAAAAGGCCAAGTGGAAGGGCCACCAATTGGAAGTGCAGTACCTTTCCCTGCCAGAGCACTGCCAACCTCAAATATTGGTGATTGCTGCCCAGATAGGGATGTGCAGGTACGCAGAAAAAACGAGAGGGAGGAAGCGCCGTAAACTCCAGCCTGTACCCCTGATGATCCTGAGTACAAAGGGATTTAGAGCCAATTGATGCCAGGTTGGAGCGAACTGGCTCAATCTTGCTTCCACTCAGTTTCCCCTAGCGTGGAGCGAGAGATGCCATTGCTGCCTAGTTCCCCACCGACGAGATGGAGGTAAGCCCTAGACCATCCACACGTGGATCACTGCCTTTATCAGGATAGTGCCTGACGGAGCCCTGAGTGATGTTCCCCTCCTGACAGAGGAAACACAAGGACTGCCATAGGATGCAGTAGCAGGAAATTTTAACTTCTGCTGGGTGTTGTGTCTTCTCCCTCTGTGGGTGGATCCCCTTTCTCTCATTGGTGGCCTTAAAAAGACAACCAGGGGTCACTGATCACGCGACAAGTTCTCCTCTCCTTCCTCTTAAGGTACTGAGAAGCTAGAGGAGCTTGCACAGAAGTTCTTGATAAATGTCCAACTTATTTCCGAAAGTACCATGGCTGCGAGTCCCACATTTCCATTACTGCTGGAGAAACAGAGATTCATCCTGCTTTGTCTACAGCCTCTCTGTCCTCCCAGTGCAAACAACTATAAAATCTTTTCTTACCTTCTGCTTGCAAAAAAATACGACCCACTTCTCCATGGATGCTTAGCATGTTCCGGATGTGACGAGGCCGGAGGCGAGGTGGGATGTGACCTAAGTATATGATGCCAGGAATAACTGACTTCTTCTTTGTGGCATTAGGATTCTCATCTAGGTTAAGCATCTTTGTATCTTCTGATGCATTCTTTTCCCTGTCTTCTTTATTACTCCCTGTTGTCTTCACATCTCCATTCTTAACATCCTCAACATCTTCATTTGCAACCTCTTCTTCGTTAGTTGTGTCCTCCCCTTCTGTTCCATCATACTCCCCCTCCTCCTGCTCCTCCTCCTCTGTCCCACCATCCTCCTCTTCTTCTTCACTGGCAATCACAATAGTTTCTTTGTCTGACATTTTCACTAAAAGGCAAAAAAATAAAAATGAAATAATAAAGTTTAAAGATAAGCAGTGTTATGTAATCTAACAACTTCCAGAATACCCAAGTTTGGTGCAAAACCCATTAACAGTTTTCTACACCACATAGCTTAAATTGATTAACTATTACATTTTTTGAGCCAAAAAGCTACAGTTTTACAAGTATACATTCATGGCTGGACATTCCACACTATCCATGGACTCTCCCTTAAGCCCACCATAGACGGGCCGATTCCCGGCCATAGTTGTGGGTGGCCAACTACCGTGCTCGCTCCCGCCGAGCACATAAAGGTCGGTCGGCCGTAACTATAGGGGGGCCCACCTTGAGGATCCGACCAAAAGAGTTGGCAGGTCGGATCACACGCGGATCCTTCCTGCTGGTTCTTTTTGTACCCGATCCTCCTGCAGGCAGTTAACTCAGAGGGGAAGTCTCCTCCCCCTCCAAGTTAATTGGCTACAATCTGCCAGGAATCTGGTGTGTTGGTGGAGCACACAGGATTCCTGTCAGTTCTCTCGCCGACTCCTCACATCGTGGTGACATCACCACGCTGTTAGGAGTCTGCTACAAGCCGGCCATAGATCGAGACGTCTATGGCCAGCTTAACAGACTCCCTTTTTTGTTCCCCACTACTCTTTTGCACCAAAATTTAAGAACGTTTTAGGGCTATTCATAGATAGAGACCCCCCATACACCTTACAGTCTTACCATACAATTTCTGTACAAAACCATCTATCAGGAAGGCCACTATACTAGATAGTTGTTGGTAGATAAATAGTAAATTGCATGGAGTGATCTAAAGGTTTATGGCCGGCTTAAAGCGGACCTACCACGTTGTAGGTCACTTTGCACTATCGGCATCAGG
>CM070040.1:33366625-33385580 GCA_036250615.1 Ptychadena robeensis
TCTGAGGTGGTGGGCTTCCCTGTGAGGACTGTGGACGTGGGCCAGATGAACCCCTCCGTGACTCCCTGGGAGCTCTCCTCCCACTAATCGCAACTAGATGACCATAGCAAAGGGCCTGGGCATTAGCAGGGCACATGTTTGGGATGAGTTTAGCAGTGGGAACTAATTTCTTTGTATTCTTTTTTCAGACCCACAACCAGTGGCCACGGGCCACTTCCAATCCAGCCTCCTGAGGTGCGAGCAGCAGCTGCAGAGGATGGAGGCCAAGCTGCAGGCTGTGACTGAAGGCATGGGCAAGATGAGGGAGACACTGGCAGGCCTGCGCCGGGAGCTGGAAGGGGGCAACTGATCCCTGGCACCCCTTTCTGTCCCCCCCCCCCCCCGGTCATGTTGACCTTTTGTGGACTGTCTGGACCCTATGGGTTGCTGGTTTGGGGTGGCCAGCTGTTTATTGACCCCTGCCCTGGTCATGTTGACCTGTTTGTACATATTGTGATATTTTCTATGTTTTTATTGTGTGTATGTTTGTACTTTTGTATAGAGCGAGGGCCAACCATGCCTTTTTTTTAAAGTAAAATCCCTTGCCCTGCATTCTAGTGTGTGTTGTCTTTACTGCTGCGCAGGGGTGAGAATGGTGGAGGGTGAGTATTTTTCCCCCAGTGCTAGAACGTGCAAGGGCTGGCAGGACATGCTGTGGGATGTGGTCCTCTGTGCAGATCTCCTGGTGATCGATCTGAGGTCCACCACCAACGTGCCCGATCGGCCCTGAATCAATCTGATGGAACCAACATGTTGGTTCTCTGTCCGATCCGTTTCTGGGCCCCCGATCGATCGGACGTGATCGATCGGACAAGGTGGGCCTCACGCGATTCCTGCACGTTTGGCGTGCACGCACGCGGAATCGATCGTCCCGGAATCCGATGGGAAACGGACCCGTGTATGGGGGCCCTTACAAAACATACAATCATAGTAAAATAATAGGTATAAAGAGCGAATAATGGTACGTAGGATGGATTCCTGGTCTTGGCTTGGTATGAAGGGAAGCCCTGATCTGCATATGAGAATTTAAAGTCCAAAGTAGTGGTCCAATCTAGGTCAAGGTCTTATGGCTCTCAGTCAATGACCTGGCATAGTTTTTCTTTGTTTCCGATGGTATCGGAGAGCTCCTTTGTAAGGGGGTGACACAGTCTTTTCAAGCCCAACAGGGTTGGTCAACAGCTACCGCCCAATCACAAACAGTTTCTGGTAGGTTCAAAACAGTGTGGTCACCCAACACAGGAGGCTTTGATAGACCAGTCCACAATCTTAATATTATAACTGGATCCATATTTCCGCAGGGAATAGGGCTATAACGAAATGACTAGAAAATTATGATCCTGCAGGAAATATGGAATCCAATGGTATCAAATACCAGCCCTTACCCAGTTTCTCAGGCTCCATGACTCGTAGAGTTATAATTTTTGTATAACTGATATGCCCATCTCTAATCTATATCTCCTTCATAACATACACACAAATATAAATATGGAGAAGCTGTTATCTGCTATGAAGCTTGTGAGCTGATTAGCTTACAGACACAGCGTCTGACATTTTGTGTATAGTGGGGGGACGGGTAAATTGGTGTCATGTCTTTTGATGTATATAAGTGAATTACATTACCCCTAGGTGAGACACATGAATACCATTAGTTAATTACATGAAGTTTTGGGAAAGAAAACTCCTAATTACACAGACTCTGACACAGAGTCAAATACAATGAAAATAATAACCTCCTGGGTGTTACGCACATGGCACGCTTTATTTAACAGCACGCCACAGGCAATCACATAGGCATATAAAATGTTGCCATGATTTACAGTCCATTTGGAGGTGCCTAGCACGATTTCAGCATCACCGGTGAGGCCAGAATCGTGCTGGGGTTTTCATGGAGGTCTATGGAGCCACCTACACCCGCCCCCTTTTCATCACAGATGATGCAATCGCTGATGAATCCGGCAGACAGGTAAGTTTCCCCTCAATTAACTCTGGCCAAACGCCCAGGAGGTTAACAATATTTAATCTCTGGACCGTTCACTGCATCATGCCTAAAAAATTTTTTTATTATGGGCACATTACCAAGACATATCCCCTGTATATTGCACTATATGTGCACATCATATGTACACTTGACTATGCTTTTCCCTGTAATTGTTGTGCAATATTGTATACCCTGATATCATTGAAGTTTGATATTTTGTAGACAATTTTGATACATTAAAATGTTATTATTGCAGTCATTATGGCACATAGAGGAATTGTTCAGGAGAATGCTTTGCTTTGGCCTGGAGCATAAAATCTTAATAATATCAATACTGTAAATTCCGAACTTTAAATGTATCATGTTGCTGCAAAGAAAAGTCATATTTGGCTCTCTCTACCTTCAATGCATACAGAGAGTTCATTTAAGGGTATTCATCGATGGCTAACATGGTACAACACTCTACAAATGAAAAAAGCATATAGTTTGCATGCGGTCTGGAAACATTGACACAAAAGCATTAATGTTCTGGTGTTGATAACTGAAGGCCCCTGTTCTGTAAGCAGAAGAGAGTCTGTCTCTATTGTATGAATTTGCAGTGTTCAGCATTCACTTTACAAACTAGCGAGTAGGTGAAATTAGGATACTGAGCACGGTTTACCATTTTTGCTGTGTGTAGGGAATCCCAAAAGAATATTTCTAAACCTTAGATACCCCCTGGATGTAAAATGTGAATGTCAGCAAATCCTTCTCCGGTTCTGTAGAGTGCATTCCTTATCCTTGTGTGTCTTCACCTTAAATGTTTTCAAATATAGGCCAAATGCTGGTATTTGCATAATTCATTTTAAATAGTAATTTTGAAATGTTTTAAAGCATACATGCACAAAAACACTTTTATGCTTTGTTAATTAAGCAGGGCTTACATGGCTGGATGAGGAAACAGATTAGAGCAACATAGGGCGTTGTGTGCGCTTAGGGCACCCGATGTTCCTCTAATCTATAAAGCTTGGCATAGACGGGTCGTTTTCCCGTCGCCTGCTCATCCCGTCGCCTGCTGACATCATCACGCACAGCCGCTAGAGCTGAGAATCAGCCGGGCACCTTTTGTGTGCAGGTCATTACTTCGGATGGGGACTACAGTCCCCATCCAAAGTAATGGCATTGGCCAGGAATGTATCAGCATGTCGGATCACCGAGTGATCCAACAAGTGGCAGATTCCTTGTCAATCTGCCCATCTATGCCCACCTTTAGACGATTTGAGCCATCGACAGTTCCTTCGAGCAGGATCAACGGATCCAGCTCGAAGGAACTCAACCAAACGGGTTTCCAACATGTTGGAAAACCTTGGTGGGAATCCATTACTTTGAATGGGGACAGCGGGTCTCCATTTAAAGTAATGGCCGGTCTGCCAGCTAAAGGGTACACAGGCAGCTGTGATCAGCTAGCTGGGAGTATGGAGGGGGCAGGGTCAGCACATCTCTGTGCCAGCGGAGGGAGGGGCATGCAGGCTGGCTGACAGAGCAGAAACCCGGGGGACCACAGGGAAACTCAGTCCCCATCGAACGGGAATTGATGTACCCATGTGGTGCACATTGATTACTGTTTGATTCACTTACGATCAATCACAGCGTGGTCCCTTTACCATGCTGTGATTGATTGCCGGTTGATTGCACAGGAATCTACCCGTGTATGCCCAGCAACATGGGATTTGCCTGCTGCATATTTTAATATATTGGTTGACAATTTATGTTGTAATTTTAACCCCTGGAAGCTTTTTTTGGTCTTGGTTAGTTTTCTTGTAGTCTTGTGTCTATACAGTATTGTACAAAAGTGATTGTGGTAAATAGTTTAAAGTATCTTTTTATGAGACTGAATGTGAAGTAGTCAATATACAGCTTATGTTAGGAAAACTGCGTGGTTGAACGGGAGCGTATTGGCAGTGGGAGCAGATTCTAAACACCCGGGCATTGGGGATCTGGGGGGTGCCCCACGGCCGCACTGGAAACACATGCTGGTGTGTGATGCGCCCAAACCCGGGCGATATGTACACACACACGCCGACATGCCCATGATGTCCCCGCGCTTAACATCTGGCACACAACTGAGGATCTAACGAAAGTAATTGTTGCTTTACATCAGTGCTTCCGGAACTTCCCCTGCAGGGCCTCCCTTCTCAAGTGAGGAACATTATCAAGCCCCCCATTCAAGCTACAGTTTCAGATTGAGAGATATGTCATACTAGTTTGCGTTGCAGTATCATGTACTACTACTAATGTAAAATGGCCCTCAAACTTTATTTAAAATACAACTCATACAATTTTATTTGGTTTTCACACTAATCATGCAGAGACACGCATCATATATACATACATCAATCATACAGAAACATTCATCATTCACATAGAGACAAACACACACAGACACACACATTACATGCACTTACTGTCTAGAGATGCCCAGAGATGAACCACTGCTTAACGTAAAAATGGCCTGGATTATAAGAAGATTGCCAACTCCCTGGCTGCAGCATGGTGGCAAAGAGCATAGAGATTTTTATCAGCACAGGTTCCACTGAGAACATGGTCAGTGTCATATTCAGAGTTAAGCTGGCCATACAGGTAATGTTTTCGAGATAATCAATATTCGACTATATTGAATAGTTTGATTTTTATATTGTTATATTTGTTGAACCTTGATCTTTTTATAAATGTACAATACAATGAGTACTCTATCTCTGTTAATCATTGAATTCGAGCGAAAGTGCTGTAGTGGTAGGCATGCCTTGAATGCTTATTTGATTGGTTGGTAAAATTCATGTCTCGATTATAGTGCATTCGATTAAAATTTACAGACATGTCCGATACAGTTCCGATTGAGATTCAGTCTAACATCGATTACTTTTACCTTGATCAAACTAATGACAAATATTCGATCCAATCGAGCAGAAAATAGATAACTTTTTGTAAATTTAAAAAAAATATCGACACGTGTATGGGCACCTTTACACAATAACCTCTTAATGCTTCCACACATGTTCCGAGTGGGGGCTGCCAGATTAGTGATGGAGTGCAGCATGATTGCTCTCCGTCGCTCACAGCATCGGCGCCGGTCTACATTGAAACTAACGGCATCGGCCAGAGATTATCGCACATGTCCGTTCTCTGACCGATCGAGCATCCCTGTCGCCCCATGTGGGCACCCCTGAGCCACTCCCGATTTTGCCGCAGACAGATGGCCACAAGCGTGCACGCACATCGGTCGGCGGCAAAATTGTCCATTGCTCGGTAGGTGTGTGGGGGGTTTAAGGAGGCAGGAGAAGCCACACCCCACATTTTACCTCCCTAGTGCACCGCCTGTACCGCACCGTTTTTAACAGTGTGGTACAGGCAATGGCAGCAGTGTACAAGGTACACTGCCTGCCATTTCCTCCCTCCCCTCTCCACACAGCCTGTGTCATTCATGACACCGTCTGTGAGGGCTGGAAAGCAGAGGCGTCACCATTAACATGGAGGTCTATGGCACAGCTCACCCTCGCTCCCTTTCGCGTCTTCCGCGCAGAATGCAGGGGATATTTGGCTTTCATGGGAGCCCAGCTCATCCAGAGTTTGTTCTTCACACAAACTCTGGACTAGATGGGTTCGTCATGAACACTAAGGAGGTTAATAAGTGAAAATAGGCGTTTAAAGTTGATATAATAGTTGTGGCTCTAGAACTGTAAAAAGGACGACGATGGGACAGGAGGTATTTTTAGATCATTATCTGGTCTCGATATTTAACTTAATGTGTAGACACTTTTATTTGACTGAATTGAATTCCATGAAATATACCAATTTATCCCAGCAATCTTTATCCCAGTTCCAAAGCTCTCCTACCTCCATCTAGTCTGCAAGAGGTCAGAGCACATTGTCCATGAAATGTCCATGAAATGTGGCAGTTGGCATTTTCCTTCTGAATATAGAATTGAGGGATTTCCTATAGATCGCTGATCTCATACCTGCTGACATTATCAAAGATAGACTGGACATTCTCCATTTGCATTCTGCAGCATTCTATGGCCTGCGATTGTGCAGTGATTGTCACAGATGTGGGTAAACTTGCATGGGGTCACACATGAAAAGGAATCTGGGATGAGTTAAAGCAAGTGTTTGCCATAAATCTATGTGAGTTCACTAATTAGACACAGAATCTCATTTCAGAATTCTGGAGCTAGTCCCATGTGCCATACACATTTTTACAAAGACCCCAGTCGGCTTTTGCTGGTCTTCAAGAGTACGGGAAAATTTCTAACTTCATAAGCGCTCTCTAACCAGTTGCCTAGCAACCACGGCTTGTGCGTTGCCAAAGCCGCAACAAGATGGCCCCACTATCACTTACTACCTGTGACTAGGGAAATAGTATAAAAGCACTCACAAGCCTCTTTACTCTCTGCTAAATATTTGAAGCAGATGTGGAAGCCATAGCTGAGAACAAGTGAAAATAAACAAACACCTATGAGAACAGGGATGGCTGTGTGACCCCTGTGCTGCCCCTCTAGATTTTCATCACGTGTATAATGTGATTCATTGTTAAGTTTACAGGAAGGTCATTGTACCTGCTCTATTTTTCACATGGCTGCTGTTGTGTATTTATAAGGATCGGCATCACCATAACCTAATTCTTATAATGAAAGTATGCATCAACCTTTGTTCGATCAAATTTAAAATCCATCGACTTGTGCAAACCCATAGTGCAAACACCATAGTGCAATACTCATAGAAAGCCCATCAGATACTTGACTAAAAAATGTCCAACCTAACCACTCATGCTTCCTTTGAGTTTATGCTTAGTTTGGATTTTTGAATATATTTTACTGTTTGAACAGAAAAAATCAACCCATGTTTGGCCATCTTTAGAAGCCCATTGTAGTAGAAGATTCTGAAAGCAAGTGGCAAGGGAAATCTTTAATTGTTTGCAAAACTACTGTGTTTCCCCGACAATATAGGACAGTGTCTCAGTTGCTCCCAAAGATGCCCTACGGGGGATGTATTATTTTTCCATGAAGAAGCATATGGCACTCGGGTATCAGGGTGGGGGTGCAATTAAAATGACAGGGGGGATCAGAGGGGGAAATCAAAATGGCACAGAGGACTCAGAGGAGGAGTTGCATTTTAGTAACCCCTTCTGATCATCCTGTGTCATCTTTATTGCCCCCTCTGATCCCCCCTGTCCAGAGTTATGGTACTGTATCTTCGGGGGTGCCTTATTTTAGGGAGGATGTCTTCTATTTCAGTGTGAGGGAAAACTGTAAGGGTGCCTTATTCCCGGGGGATGCCCTATTTTCGGGGAAACAGGGTAGGAGCGCTAATGCTGTCCAACATTTTTGGTTTGATGATGGCATTTATTCCATTGGGCACTGAGGTTTCTTCCTCTTGGGGCTAGATCATTACTACGCATAGCAGGCCTCCTAGATCTGCTTAAATTTTTTACCAATCCTATCTGCTGGAAAAGTGTTCAGGTTTCTCTATTATACCACATTGCTGAAACCTTTTCTTTCTAGGTTCTGTGACAGAAAGCCTGTTAAATCCTTTGGTTGTATCCAGTATGGGAGGTATGTTTGTCCCAGATACAGGCAGTATGCTAAGTACCTATCTGACCAGCAGAGGGAGCTGGAATTGCTTGGCCTGGTTCAGGGTGATAACAGCTGTGTCCTGTTTGCTCAATAGAGCTTTTTAATTACAATTACAATTACAATTGCAATTACAGCTCTATATAACCTCCTCACCTGCTCAGTCAGATGCTCCACCCTGGAACCAGTACTGTGTATGACTGGGGAGCAGCGTGTACCTGTGTGATAAACAAGGACTCTATGTGTCGAGCTACCTAGCCTCTGTTTCCTGAGGACTGCTGTTTATTTTGGATTTGTTTACTGCCTTACTTGCTGTAAATATTGTATATAGCCTTGCACAATAAACCACCTGTGTGTTTTCACCTACAACTCTCGTTTGCTGTGCCTCTTTCACCTGCTGTGGACCCATCCAGGGGGGCCCTGTACCTTGCTGCTTTACTGCTAATCCCTCACAATTCCCATTAGGAAGGGACATGCGGTTAGAACATTTTTCAACTTTTTACATCTTTCTGACCCAATTGGGGATTATTTGTCACTTTGTGTCTTTGCTTACTTTTTCATCTCTCTGTAAATCCATTCAGGATGATTTCGACAGTGCTGACTGGACAGAAAGTGAAAACGTTTGTAATGAGGGACGCTGACAGCAATAAAAGCATTCTTATATTGCCAGCGTATGGGAAAGACAGGACCCTGATTAGCTTTTATTTACTGTCCGTGTTCCCATTAGAGAGTTGGCCTCAGGCAGCATGATAGAAGATTTCCCAGTAATTGACCTTTATAAATCTCTACAATGGGAAATGTACACAGAAATGTAAACATATTTGTTTTTTTTTGTACAACAAACACGGCTTTCTTTTGGTAATATTATTTTGTTATATAGCACAGGGTTGTTTTTGTTATTTTCCCTGCCTTTCCAGGTGAATGTGATATTTGTTTATGGGTAAAATTATAACATTTTGAAATGTTACATTGAATATACGTAAAAGGTAATAATTAAAAGTTTGGTGGCTGCTCTAATGCCAGGGGATAATTCCTTGGAGTTGGTGGCTACACTTAGTCAACTGCATCTACAGTACTCAAAAGTGTACACACCGTGGCAGAATTTATGATTTCTTAACGATTTTTCAGAGAATATGAATACAAAATCTTTTCTTTCACTCATGGTTAGTGGTTGACTGAAGCCACTTATTGTCAACAGTGTTTACTCTTATTAATCACTACACAAACTGCCCAAATTACCCTGATTAAAATGTTTATATTCCCTGGAGATTTGGCTTGATAACATGCACACAACTTGACACAAAAAGGTTAGAATCGTAACCAGTGGGTATCTCCTTCCAAATACTTTTTGGCAGACCCTTGCATCTTTCATCCAGTGCTGCTGATTTCAGATTTTAAGTCATGGGGAAAGCAAAGGAATTGTAAAAGGGTCTGCAGGCAAAGGTAGTTGAACTCTAAAGCACAGGAAATGGATATAAAAAAATATCTTTGGAATTGAGAATGCCAATAAGCAGTGTTCAAACTGTACTTAAAAAGTAGAGTGGCCGGAAATGACATAGGTGTCTCCCAAAAGATAATAAGATGATGTTCAAGAGGCATTTTTGTGGGGAAAAAAATTTCTCAGCTTTTATTTACATTTGAGCAAAAAAAGTTTAAGGTCCAAAATGATTCATACCCTTCTCAATAATCAAAAAAATAATCAAATGCTTCCTATAATTGCAGAGCAGCTTTTTGCATGTGTCCACAGGTATTTTTGCCCATTCATCTTTACCAATGAGCTACAAATCTTTCAGGTTGGAGGGTCTTGCCATCACCCGAATCTTAAGCTCCCTCCACAGATTCTCAATTGGATTCAAGTCAGGACTCAAGTGTTACTCTTTTTTCAGGGTGCCGTTTACTGTGATTAGGTTCCCTGGTCCATTGGCTGAAAAACAACCCCAAAGCATTACGTTCCCACCACCATGTGTGACAGTGGGGATGGTGTTCTTTGGGTTCTTTGGGTTGAAGGCTTCTCCTTTTTTACACCAAATGAAGGAAACATCATTGTGACCAAACAATTACATTTAAGTTTCATCTGACCATAACACAGAAGACCAGAAGTCTTCTTCTTTGTCCAGATGAGCATTTGCAAAGGCCAAGCAAGCTTTTGTATGCTGTATCTGGAGAAGTGGCGTCCTCCTTGGTCTGCATCCGTGGAACCCAGTAGGGTGCAGTGTCCATTGGATTGTCTGCCTCGAGATATTGCCACCAGCAGAGCCCAGATTGACCAGGATGGCCTTGGTGGTGATCCTTTTTGACCTCTCTCACTATCCTCCTATTCAGCACAGGTGTCACTTTTGGTTTCCGACCAGGTCCACTGAGATTTTCCACAGTGCGGAACATCTTATATTTTTTAATAATACTTTGCACTGTAGCCACTGGAACTTGAAAACATTTAGATATGGCCTTGTAGCCCTTTTCCTGACTTGCGAGCAGCCACAATACGCAGCCACAGGTCCTCACTGAGCTCCTTTGTCTTAGCCATGACCACAAACCAACTGCAGAAAGCTGCTATTTTTAACCTGTTGAGTTGATTAACAGCTGTTCCCAATTAATCAGGGTAATTAGGATGCTTTAGAACATGCTTGGACTATTTAGAATGGTAAAGAACCTTGGATTTTCCCAGAGACTGTGACAGTTTGTGAAGGGTATGGATTATTTTTGACATGACACTTTTTGCTCAAATGAAAATAAAAGCTGAGAAATGTCTTATTATCTTTTGGGAGAAACCTATGTAATTTCCCATCAAAAAATAACTTGATGGTTGAATAAAAGTAATATCAAAGTCAAAATTTGCCAGGGGTAGGAATAATTATCGGCTCGACTTCTGACCTCCATATCATTGAGCCATTCTGTGGATACCTTGAACTTCATTCATGTGAGACAGTCCATTTATTTACAGGAACTGGAGCTTTTTTCCCAGAAAGAATGGGCAGCATTACCATCTGAGAAGATAAAGAGCCTCATCCACAACTACATCTTTGATGTTAAAGGGTCCAATACACAGTATTAAGTATTAAAAAACATTTGATCAGAGCCATTTGGGTAGTTTTTTTGTGATATACAATATGTTTATCTATGATATAAAAGGTGTAAACACAGTTGTTTGTCGGTATTACGGTATATAAATAAAAGTTGATCTTTGTAAGCATCTATGTCAGTGTTATTTAGGTTGTCTCTTTCTCATATTTTTAATTTTATTCGGCATGTTAAAAGACCAAGACCAACTATGGTATGTCATGGGGGATTCCAAAATGTTAATGGTAGGTAAACACTCTATTGTAAATGTAATTTTTGTTCTATATTTGTACTTTAGTTCGCATATTGTATGTACACAATCACTTTTATTGAAAAATATATGTGCAACTTAGTTATAAATAGTGTTGCTTGAATTGTGGGTTTTGAATAACTGAATTCAAATAAAGCGAGGATAGTCTTAAAATTGGTCATTGTCAGGTATGAACCATAGGCATTTGCGCATTAGCGTGACACAAAAGCGGGGCTAAAGTGAAAGGTACACAGGTTTACTTTAGTTAACCCTAGAGCTACTTTGTGGTACTGTACCGCACAGCAGCTGCAGCACTGCTAGCATGAAAAAGCCCTTAGACCTTTTATTTCTAAGCAACAGGAATTAACTAAAGGAATATATTTTTTGCTGTAATTAGAAATGTGACATTCTGAATTTTTACCCAACAGGTATGATGAGTAACGGACCTCTGGCTGTTTTGCCAACTGTTGGAAACTACAAGATGAACTACACCACAGGAAGTGAACGGCAGCATGTTTGTTTTTTCGCCATATTGGAAGAGTCCATGGGATATATGTCAACATCTTACAATGCACAAAAACCTCAAAAACTCCAATCTGATGGTACTTTACATGACTAACTTCTAACTAGAATTATTTCACCCTTTTTTCCAGGATCCTGCATGGCAGACAATTAACCCATCTCTTGTCAGAGTTTGGCACACCATTTATCTTGTTTAACCATTTATATTGTTTAACGTCATTCATCATTCTACTTCAGTGTATCCATAGTTTATTCCATAACCTAACCCCTTACATACCCTGCTTTAGTCATTACTGCAAATTCCAGCTGACTTTATTAAGTGAAAATGTTTCATTTGCATGAATACAGTGCATATGAGAACTCTGTCCATCTTCTTAGAAAGGTCTGCTGAAGTAATCTAGCACCATTCTGGAATCAATTTACTTAACTCTTCTCCTTCCTAATGCTATATTAAGTACTTAACCATAGTAAATATAGTCTGGACTAGCGTCACAAGTGATGTGTGGCCATCAGGACTGCTGGTGCTATGATTTATGTCTAATTTAAACCCTTTCCCTTTATGGGTGAATGCTTCACTTTACATCCTTTCCCATTTTGTGTGCTTTATTCTTTCCTAGAACCAAAAACATCAACACTTGTCCTTGGACCACCACACAACTTTACTACTTTACATAGTATCACATGACCATGATTCTGTCTATGGCCTCTATCCTGGTCCTTATTCCCTCTGTGATGACAATATGGTGGGCTGCTGAACCACTCAAGCATGTTGTAACCTTTACATTGTAAACATATTGCTAAAATCCTTCTACAGGTTTCTTACATTTTAATGTAAAGACTTAGCTCAGGTGTTTTGGCATTCTGAACTTTTTTTTTAAGTAAATAGACAATGCTGAATAAATAAGGGTTAAAGAAAACATGTACATTCTGTATAAGCCCTACAATTTCAGGCAGACTGTAAACTTTTAAGTGGCCATTTAGAATTCACATATATATATATATATATTTATATATCACTGTCAAACTCTTTTTGCAAGGTCCTTAAACAATTCTACTTTCTGCACACAGTGAATATACAGATGCGGAAAATTAGTATATCGTTCAAAAGTTGCTGTATTTCAGTAATTCACTTAAAAGGTGTAACTAATATATGAAATAGATTGATTACATTCAAAGTGAGATATTTCAAGCCTTTATTTGTTATAATGTTGATGGTGGCTTACAGCTTATGAAACCCCTAAAATCAAAATCTCAGAAAATGTGAAAATTGTGAAAAGGTTCTATATTCTTGTCTCATAGTGTCAGCATCGAATCAGCTTTATAATCCAAACCCCATGCAAAGGGTTCCTGAGCATTTATGTGGTCTGGTTCTGGAGGATTCACATGGGAAAGACTGCTGACCTGACAGTTGTACAGAAAAACATAATTAACACCCTCCATAAGGAGGGAAAGCCAAAAGGTAACTGCAAAAGACATTGGATGTTCCCAAAGTTCTGTATCAAAGCACATTAAACGAATGTTATGTGGAAGGGAAAAGTGTGGTAGGCACAAGCAGCAGGGATGACCACAGCCTGGAGAGGATTGTCAAGAAAAGGCCATTCAAAAGTGTTGTGGACTTTCACAAGAAGTGGACTGAGGATGGGGTTAGTGCATCAAGAGACACCACACACAGACACATATCTTGGAAATTGCCTACAAATGTCGTATTCCTCTTGTCAAGCCGCTCCTAAACAACAAACAACAGCAGAAGCGCCTTACTTGGTCTAAAGAAAAAAAGAACTGTTGCTTAGTGCAGTGGTCCAAAGCCCTCTTTTCTGATAAGATATAATTTAGCATCTCATTTGTTAACCAAGGACCCACAGTCTGGAGGCAGAAAGGAGAGGCACACAATCCAAGATGCTTGAGGTCCAGTGTAAAGTTTCCACAGTCTTTGTTAATTTGGGGAGCCATGTCATCTGCTGGTGTTGGTCCACTATGCTTCATCATGCCCAGAGTCAACACAGCCATCTACCAGGAAATTTTGGAGCTTTTCATGCTTCATTCCACAGACAAGCTTTATGGAGATACTGACTTCCTTTTCCAGCAGGACTTGGCACCTGCCCAGGCTGCTAAAAGCACCAAAACCTGCTGTGCTTGTTTGGCCTTCCAATTCGCCTGACCCCAACCCCATAGAGAATCTATGGAGCATTTCCATGAGAAAGATGAGAGGGAACAATGCAGAAGAGCTGTAGGCCGCTATTGAAGCATCCTGGTCTTCCATAACACCTCAGCAGTGTGTCAGGCTGATAGCATCCATGCAACACCACATTGAAGCAATAATTCATGCAAAAGGGGCCCAAACCAAGTACTAAGTACATAAGCATGATTATATTTTTCAAAGGTCTGACATTTTTCAAATTAAAAATCTTTGTTTTATTGGTTTCATGTAATATTGTAATTTTTATAAGCTGTAAGCCATAATCATCAAAATGATAACATATTAAGGCTTGAAATATCTCACTTAACATGTTATCAGTTCATATATTAGTTTAACCTTTTAAGTTGAATTACTGAAATACATGAACTTTTGGAGGATATTCTTATTTTTTGTAAATCACCTGTACTTTATTGGACTGGTGCAATACAAACAGTCTCCTGCACTCACAATAAGAGATCTTAGAATTTAAATAGAAAGTTCATATTTCCAAGATATATATTAAATTGTGTTTTTTCTGCAGTTTGTCTTTAATGGTAATGATGTGGACGCTTCCATTTCTGAATGCTTGTAACATTTTGGTCATTCTCTATGCATATTAAATTTTTCAAAAACTCAAGCTGGGCATACACGGTTGGATGTTCCGTTCAATCAAGTTAAAAAACAATCGCTTTAAAGTTCTGTGTGCATGCTCCGCAGTACTATCTGATACAAATTAATCGAAATGCCCTGTCAGATACTTTAGAAATCGCTCACTTTTTGTAGATCGTTTCAGCTAAAAAGGAACTGATTTTAAAATGATTGACGATCCCTTTTTAGGTCAATCGAACGGAAAAATGTAACCGTTATTGGCCACCTTAATTGTTGCTAAGTTGTTATGGGCCAGGGTGAAAAATGGAGAAAAAGACAGAGAAAAGTTCTCCAGGAACTGTAATACTTTGAAGTTAAAGTTGTATTGATGACCATTGAAGGTAAAACCGGCTTCTTAGGGGGTAAGCTGAAATTAGCTAAGCCTGTATTGAGTATACAGATAAGGTGAGTCAGGGATTTGATGCATCTGAGCTATTATGTCATAATTATTATGTTATAATGGATAGGAAAACATGTTTTTTCACAACAAAGTGCGTCAACAAGGTTCCACTGGGTCACTTACCCCCAGGTTTATGTGCATCAAGAGAGGGGGCTTGCTAAGTTACAGTAGACCTTCCTTTTACCATTTAAATATGAAGAAAATGGTTATTATGCAATACACAGCAGCAGTTGGAGCTGAATAAGCTACAAGGCAACAGGCAAACACCAAGGGCCCAGAAGCAAGGGAAGCGAGAAAAGCCGATTAAGACATTGTACTGGGATTTGTAATAATTACCTGTAAGTTTTTCATGAATACAGGAAATGTGAAAAATGGACCCACTCGGTGCGCTTTAAAAAAATATACAGCATCACTTTCCATATCATACTTTATATATGTGGCTTATTAGACACCAGCATAGCATTAGTTAAGGTTTCTACTTTTACTTAAAATGTACTCACCTATTTTATTACCCTTTCAACTTTCTAGAATCATTTATGCCATGGACATATTGGTCCTGTCACATAAAAGAAAAAAATGGCCTTTATTTTTACAGCTGTTTCTGTGGATAATATAACCGCTGTAAATCAAACTAAATGCAGTTAGCTGAATTGCATATGGCCTCCGGCAGATGGGGGTCTTTTATGAACAAGCTGCTACAAGATTGCAGTTTTCCCGTAAAAACCCCTAAATGAAATATATGGCCATCACAGGATGCCAGGCGAACTGCAGTCCTCTAACTAAATCACCAATTGGCTGCCATATATATGTATATATATATATATATATATATATATATATATATATATATATATAAACGCTTCTGTAAAAACACTCTATATAGATAAATACATTTCTAGAGATATGTGTTTTTTTTATTAGTGCCTGTATCACACTTTTCATGCAGCTGTACGTTCCATGCTAGGCATTCAACTGGTTACAAAACATTGATAGATTGTCACGGAAGAGAGGAGATGAACGTTGTGGAGTAATGTTAGAGCCTTGGTAGCAGTGAAGCATGGAAGGGAAGACTCTAGCATACAACTTTTTAATTCTGAGTATATCTACCCTTACATATACAGTACTTCAATTAAAAGCAGTAAAATGCTGTGTAAAATGAATCTACCGTATTTTTCTGACTATAAGACATATTATAGTCCCTTCTTATCATAGGAAAATGTCCCTTCTTATCTTATGACATTTTTTTATTGCAATCATCCTGGGAGCAATAGCTGTGTAACCCAGTAGACTGAAATGTGTTCCATTCCCACCAGCCGAGCCAAAAAGCCTATTTGCATTAGCACTAGCAGTACCCATTCTCTGAACACACTGACTAACTTATAAAGAGACACTTATTTACATTAACATTCTGCATTACAATAAATACACTTTGTATCACACTCATATCTCCTCCCATATGTAAATAGCTGTTCATGGGTAAGTTGTTAGTGCCAGATTGTCATATGTGTCTCTTCATATGTTTATCAGCATGTTCCAAGAATGTGTACTGCTAGTGTATAGACAGATGCTAAAATTTTAGCCCTGGCACACTCTGCAGCAAAGACCTCCCTTTTGACACTGGCCTATTGGCTGGAGGAATATAGAGTGAATACTGCATGGTCCTGTCCTGCCTTCCTTGCTGGAATATTCTGTATATTTACTTGATATCTGAATGATTGTGTCTGTTTTTTTTTTTGTTTTTTTTTACTTTTTCCCTCCAAAACTTTGGGGTACGTTTAATGGCCTGGTGCTTTTTTTAGTGCGAAAATTGCCATAGTTTTAATTCAGGTTAGGGTTCTGTGTTTCAGTAAGGACAGACACCAACCATGATAATTGGCCCAAAAATTTGTGTCCCCAGAAAAATACATTTAGATGGACAACTACCTATGGTTACTTGAAATTTTCTGGAGGAATGAATAAAAATCTCTAATTCACGTACGTTGTTTTGTTTGTTACTTATCATGGCTCACTTCCAAACAACCAACACCAGATATTGACTAATGTAATGTAACATTAAATATCAGTACATAGAGGCTGTAGGTCAGTAATGGCGAACCTTTTAGAGACAGAGTGGCCAAACTGTAACCCAAAACCTAATTATCTCAAATTGCGGACTTTGTCGTTCATAGGGGATCAGTGCAGTGCTACAAGCTTCCTGTATCCTAGGCTGCTGATGACATAACAAAAGGCAAAGAACCAACTTGCTGTGTAAAGAAACTACAACTGCAAGCATTACATTCTGCCAATTGCTAAAGAACTACACTACCCAGCATGCCCTGCTGTCTTTTCTAACTGTTAAAGAACTACAACTTCTACCCTTTGAGAATTCTTCTGCCTTCACTTATCATTCTGTCTTCTACTCACTCACACACATTACACACACTCTCTCTTACACATTACATACATACACACACACCCATTTTTCTCGGCTTACTGCGTGTCCCTCTACAGGCTTCTGATTGGCTGGCAGTGCTTGCAGAGGGTATGGGGTGCTGTGTGCAATCGGAAAAGAAGAGCGAATGGGCTGTAGTTCTTTCCTCCATCAGCCTCTATGATGGCTACTAGGTCGGGTGCCCACAGAGAGGGCTCCCAGTGCCACCTCTAACACCCGTGCCATAGGTTCACTATCACTGCTATAGGTGCATCGTCACATGTATTACCAATACCAGTAATTAGTGAGCTGCTCAATGTCCCAACTCAAGGTTTGTGTGGAAACCTGATTACAAATCCCAATATCCCTCATATATATAGCTGCAGCTATATATAGCTGCTCAAATTATGTTACAGGAGTCATAACAATCTCTGCTGTCATATCCTTGCCAAATATTGTCCTCAAATTGAAAGGCTCACCGAACCTGGTCCTCCTTGTAAAATGCTTGATGTTCCTACAAGATGTTTTATCTATTGGAAAAGGCCCCCATACACCTTGCAATCTTACCATACAATTCAGTCCACTTTTGTTCTTCCAAAATCATGAAATATTAGGATCTTTCTAAACCTTCCAATCACTATGTATTCTATCAGGGAGGACCCAGCACAACATAGTTGTTGGTAGATCTAATGGAAAATGTATTGAGTGATCCAAAGGTGTATGGGGGGGGCTTAAGGAGATGGAGATCTGAAGAGACTTAAGCCCATCCTTTTATTACGAGAAGCAGTTTGTATAGTAGGGAATTCAGATTACGGGTTATAAAGAAGGTTTCAGCATAAATGTAATATCTCTCCTAGCAATTTCAATTTACTGGTGAATTCCCTTTACTGTCTGAGATTGCTATATAAATTATAAAGCAGTTTGTGTAGCAATACTATACGTAGTTTTAATGTTGACCGTAAGTTATGCTTTCCCTTTAGCATACTGCATGATTCAATCTCCAGTAATTAATATGAGGATGTATGTATAAAAAAAATATCATTTTTAAATGAACCTAGAAATATTTCAGATCAGTAGGCTGACAAATAGCTCTTCTCTGAAAGGATCTGCTACAGAAACCCACTGCTTTAATATTCATAGAGCAAGCCATCAAACCAGGACGTTTAGATGGCGTTTGCAGCTCATTTGTACGCCTTTGTGATGTCTCAGAGGTAAAATCAGGTGCAGGCACTTGAGCGGTAATGGTTTATTAATGTTTAGTCTTATTAGCTAGACTAGCTGCATCTCCGCCTAGGAAATATTTTCATATTAATGTTTATTACTAGGTTGGCGGCTTTTCACACAGCTCTTTCTAGCAGTGGTCTAACTGATGGTCCTACTCAATCCTAAGCGCACAATGTGTCATTGCTCCTCCCTAGCCAGCCTTTCTGGGTATGAGCTCTAAGGAACTGATATATTTCAACAGTAAACAGCAGATCAGAGGCCACTGATACACGTTGTTTACACCTTTATGAATAAGTTACATAGTACCATATTTTACTGTCCATAACACACTCCGATGTAAACGCATCCTATACAGGGAAGAATCTCATCCCCGTAATAGTACTGGGAACTACTGCTCTGCCAGTCGCTGCTCCCTGCCTCAAGCGATAGAGTGGGAGTTAACGGAGGCTTCCCACCTCCTGGTCTGACTGATCTGTGTATGTGAGCTGCAGCAGTGGCAGTTTGAGGTACCAACAGCATGGCTGCCTATCTGCGCAGCTGCCCGGGGAGAGGAGTAGAGGAGACTAACCAGCTCCACCTGTCACTGAAGATGCTTACCAGGGGGAGTATGGTGGGATGTGTTTTCAGAGGGGGAAGTGTTTTCCA
>CM070040.1:33385590-33401546 GCA_036250615.1 Ptychadena robeensis
CTGGGGGGAGCAGGCATCAGAGGGAGCTGATCTCCCTAGGACCGCCCCTGCTAGCTCACATACAGAGGCAGGGACAATTCACCAGTGTACCAACTTTACCTTGTGCAGATTTTTTGTGAGCAGACTGAAGCTGCCGGCTCACATACAGAGATCTGCAGATGGAAGACACGTCCGCGCACGCATTATCCTCCTGCAGAGTCTGTATGTGAGCCGGCAGCTTCAGAGCGCTGACATATGCAGCTAGCAATATACTCGCTAATAAAAGAAAAACAAATGGTCTTCGATTTAACTTCCTTTTTATTCATTTTAAATCTCCTTACTGCCAGGGGTACCGGCCTCTGTGACAAAGTAAGGGCATACACTCCAAACTAAAACGTGTAAACATGCAGATGACATGCAATAAGCTACACACCTGGAAACAGTTTGGAAGATATTGTATGATGCAACCAAGATGAAAGAACAGGTCTACCAGAGACCCTCTAGCTGCATGTTAGCTTGTGAGAAATGGTACATTTTATATATATATATATATATATATATATATATATATATATACTATGTAAATATTATGTTGAGGAATATTACTGATTATTGTATATCAGAGCATTGGTGTTTTGATCTATTCATTTAGAAAAATTTGTTAGGAAAATTAACTATATAAATAATTTGTCCAGGGTCAGATTTCATGCTTCAAAAGTAAAGTTCATCCCATTCTGTCCATACTTCCTCTTCCTACATTTAGACCTGAAATTGGCCTTTCTGTTTCTGCTTGGTTAGCTGTTCCCCCCAATATCCAAGTTAGTATTTAGTGACCTGATTTGTCTGCTGTTCTGCAAGCAGATTATTAGTCTTTCCATGTGGCTGTCCTTTAGGCTAAGGGAAAAGCAAGACAAAGCAGGCACTATGGCCCACTGAGTTCTTGTTTCCCAGATGAGTGGTCCTCACATTCAGAGGTTTGCTGGGTCCTTTTCAGATTCCAGTCCACCTTAGGAATACTGTGTTGGGAAGGGGACAGTTTTGGAGAGGAAGGGCAGGCTTCCACTGTGACCTCATGCGACACACTCATGGAAGATCTTGGAGTGACAGGAAGACGCCCAGCAGTGCCCTCTGGAGCTCTCAGTCGTTGCATGAATGTGGTGACTCGTATGGCTTTCTGTAGTGGGAAAAAAATGAAACCACATTATTTCAACAGCCTAGCCTTGTAATATCATATCCCATTTCCCCACAACAGCTTAAAGGACAAAGAGTATACTGAGCAGATCTAATGCAGTTATTTCTATTAAACCAATCAGATTCCTTCCTTCATTGAAATGATGAAATCTGAAATTTAAGTGCTATCAATAGACTGCACCTTTTTCTACATTTAGGGTAGCCATAAACAGGTCGATATTTCCTCTCGATCGTCCAAAAGTCATCAGACATATCTGTAAATTGTCATCAGTCTTTTACATTCACGTGTTGTTTTTTGGTTTCCAGGCTTTTTAAAAAAAAAAGAACTTATCGGCTGTTAATCTATAATGCTGTGTAGTGATACAATCAATCAATGGTGGGGTTTTTTTGTGGCGAAATATAATCGAATCGATGACCGGATCGCAAAATATTCGACCTGTGTATAACTTTAACTTAACATTTGATCCGTGTATCGTCACATACCCTCCATTTGGCTTTTGCAAAGTTCTTTTCAATCTGAGCACAAACACCTTCTTTAAGATTCCTTTCAGAAGCAGCATTTCCTGAAATCCTACATAGCAAGAAATATAAAAAATTTGAGAATTACAATAACCAAGGATTTTTAGAACCACAAATGCCTTTTCTTGTCACTGAAACCACATACAAAGCCCACATACACATTTAGAATCACTGCATACAATTTCCTTAAGATCTACCAACAATTATGTAGTGCCGGGTCCTCCCTGATAGAATACATAGTGATTGGAAGGTGTAGAAAGCTCCTCATATTACTTGGTTTTGGTAGAACAAAAGTTGATTGTGCAGAAAAAGTATGGTAAGATTGTAAGGTGTATGGGGGGCTTGAAAACTATTTCTCTACAAGTTTCTGGGAACAGTTAACCTCACGGATAATGACCACCCATCTGAATTTTGTATTCATTTTATGATGTTTATTTTTAGTGCATTTCAGAATGAGGAAGCACAGCCCTGCACACTCCACCTACTGTAACAAAGCTGATGCAGTCAGGTTAATACAAAAAAACCACCAAGATGCCATAATGTGCTTATTGACTGAAATGTGAATTCATTCTCCTAATAACTAAAACTGGGCATAGACGGGTCGTTTTTGCTGCCGATTTCTCTGCAGATCGACCATGCGTGATGACGTCATCATGCACGGCCGCTGGAGCCAAGAATTCCAAAGTAGTGGGATTGGAATTTACCGGCTCAATGCAGAAATCTGCCTGTCTATGTCATGCTTAAGACTGAACTCTCTTATTTTTCCATTAATTAATGTTTATATAATGTTTATTGCTGTAATTTCTAAGAATAAGATTACTCGGCATTGAGCCTTACTACATCTAAATCTTACATCCCATCAAGCAAACATCTTAAGAGAAAAGTTATTTATAAATAGCAATAACAGAGTAATTAAATCCAGGAACATAAATATATGTGTGCAGCTTTATTGCTGTAGCTACAATTGGTTTTCCTTTTTAGGCCAAGAGCATTTATAGCCAGCACAGAAAATATCAATGTCTCTTCACTGGAACTGGAAGCACAAACAATACTATTTTTTTTCTGTAAACTACTTAGCTCCTTATTTCCATGTAGTGAAGTTCAGATAATGGACATGGAAATAGGGCATGAACATGGCTCCCATGTATTCAAAAAAGGAGTGTAACCACCCAGGCAGGGAAGTGTGTCGCTTTCAGGATGGCCTAGTTAACCTTCTGAGCATTTTGCCCGTGGCATGCTTCACAACCTGGGCTGCCTCCATAACATGGAGGTCAATCATCGATGACACCGAAGGCTGAAAAGGCAGATCCAAAAGAGGTTGGTTGATCTGCTACTACTCTCCATTGCTTGCCAGAGATTGGTGAGTATCCTGAGTGAACCTCGGCATGAGTTTGCGGGGTTAACAAACTTACCCTAGGCTACACTCAGAGTAAATGGTCAGAAGGTAAAAAAAACCACATTGGTGAGCTGCAAATATATAGTACTGTCCACAACAAATCCCGTATTTTTCCTGGGATTTAAAAATCTGGGTAATTTAGGAGGGAGGGGACATTACTTTCCCTCCTTAGTTCCCACCCCTCTTGTGCTGATTATGTACGGAGTGGGACATTAGCAGGAAGAGTAATGCCCTCTCCCTCCTAAATCATCCAACAACTAAATGGAAGGGAGGCCTCCCGATACCGGAAGTGACAGCACTTTCTGCATGTAGAACGCGGAAGAACCACATGCCAAATATCCTGTATGTCGACCTTATTCTGGGCCATTCAATATGACAGGTATGCTTTAGAAGAATTGCAATGTTAAAATATTAACATTTTGGAGGTTTACTGCAATTTTATACTGTTCTATACTAAGAATAAGAGCAGCAATCTCTGATAAAAGAAACATGCACAGTGGACCATTGATTTACAATCAGCTCAACTGAAGACCAACTTAAGTTGTGCTTTCTGTTTTTATGCTTGCACAGAAGGGATGTCAGTAAAGCATTTGTGTATTCTACAAGATACAATATGTAATGTGTTGTGTATTCTCACATATACATGTTTCAGGACTTTTTAGATAGTGTATCAAAACGGCCTCAGAACAGACAGAGAGAATAAGGAAGGGAAGATAAAGAAAGCAATCAAAAGAAGAAAGAACTAGGAGAGTGTGGGGGTTTATGATCTCACTAATAAGTACAGCATGTCATAAGGGGTCATCTCTATAGTATACAAAAACTGATAAACTTTTCTAAAGAGAGAAAGGACATCAGAGAGCCAGATTCCTGATGTTCCTATGGAAGGAACGCTCCATCTCCACAATAACCACCTTCCATTTCATCCTCTCTTCTTGAAGTCAAAGATGTCAACTAGAGTGGGGATTTCAACATTTCTTTCTAGTAGGATAGGCACATTTTACATTTTTGGTAAGAACACAAGGAAAATTATTGGTACTTCTGGTAAACTACACATATTATACAACGCTTTTTTATTATGAAAAGGTAAGAGAGGGGGTGCTTTCGTAGGTTTAGAACACATTATGGGAATTTTCATTAATTCTTATGGGAAAAATAGTCTGGACTTACAATCAGCTCTTGGGGATGAATAAGTCGAGGGTCCATTATAGTTATAAGAATCATAAACACTTTAGGACTTTTGTTGCAGCTATTCTCATTGAGAATTAGTAAGTCATGGTGTAAGGGTCATGCAGCAGACAGAGCAATAAATAGCGGATCAGATAGAGATTTTATGTTGCTGTTCTGGGACAAGGTTCTTTTATACCCACTATGTAAGGGCCACAGTAAACATTTAAATGGGATGTGAAATACTTAGAAGCATAGATAGATTGTCATGCCCTTTTTTGTGTGAGGTGGGTAAGATGGCAGCCTATTTTGCTCACCTCTTTTCTGTTTAAGTAAAATTTGAGACAGGACCAAATTCTAAGTGCTTACCATATGTGCCCTAATGCTTCCTGTGCTGTGATTCTCTGTTCCTGGTCCACCTCCATCAAACGAGACACAAGATCTTTAGCTAGAAGAAACACCACATCAACAAACTCATGTACAAATCAGAGTTGGAATCTATCACAAGGAATACCAACATTTGTTCATTTTTACATTTCATATTAATATTTTAGGCTTTACACATTAGAACAGACAAAAATAATAACAATAACAAATAAACAACAATTATGTGGTGGTAAATAAACATTGACTTAATATGGAAATTGTATTCTAATAGAAGAATTGAACCATGTATGATGACCTCAAGTCTTCATACAGTAACTACTTGATTTGGGTTTTTCAGCGTTGGCCAAGTTCATAGTGATGACTGGTGTAATGATATGCTTGGACTTTTCTTAATTCTAGATTTGTCCTGCTTTAAAGGTAAAAAAAAAGTTACAGATGTTATTCACAGCTAATTTTGGGAACCCTATGTATGTTATTCATCCAATAATGAATTACACATTTGTATCTAGGAGTTAGATTCAACTCAATGTTTATATACTGAAATAATAAACCAACATAAAAAAAAACATTAAAAAATTAAGGTTTTTCTTTTTTCTAATTTGTCTTAAGTAATTTCTCTAGTACCAGCAAACCTACCCTTATGGTATGTTCAAACTCCAGATTTACATACAGTCCTGATCCAAAGTTTAAGACCACTTGAAAAATGGCAAAGAATCGTATTTTACATGGTTGGATCCTAACAAGGTTCCAAGTAGAGCTTCAACATGCAGCAAGAAGAAATGGGAGTGAGACAAAACATTTTTTTAGCATTCAATTTAATTAAAACAACAAATAAACGTAAACAGACTGTTCTAAAACAGATCAAAAGTTTAGGACCATATGCCTTTAAAAGGCCAAATCTGTGCAAAGATGTTATTGTAATTTTCTGTCAGGTAGTCACACGTTGTGATGGCAAAGGCAAAAATACTCCCCCTTTATGTACGTGGTTGGTTTGTTAAACTGCATAAGCAGGGTCTCTCACAGCGCACCATCACTGCTGAGGTGGGACGCAGTAAGACAGTCATTTGGAATTTCTTAAATGATCCTGAGGGTTATGGAACAAAAAAGTCAAGTGGAAGACCCCAAAAAATTTCACCAGCACTGAGCCGGAGGATTCAATCGGCTGTCCATCAAGACACTGGACAATCCTCGACCCAAATTAAGGCCCTTACTGGTGCTGACTGCCCCATAATCATCAGACAGCATCTGAGACTGAAGGGCTTCAAAAACAAAAAACGTCTTCAAAGACCTTGTCTCCTTGAACGCCACAGAACTGCTCGTTTGGACTTTGCAAGAGAGCACCAAACATGGGACATTTAAAGGTGGAATAAAGTTTCATTCTCTGATGAGAAAATGTTTTACCTTGATAGTCCTCATGGTTTCCAACATTACTGGCATGACAATCAGATCCCACCTGAGATGTGCGTGCCACAGTGGAGGGGGCACCATGATGTTCTGGGGTGCTTTTCCTTCAGTGGAACAATGGAGCTTCAGGATGTGCAGGGGCATCAAACGGCCACTGACTATGTCCAGATGCTGCAAAGCGCATTCCTCATGACTGAGGGCCCTCATCTGTATGGTAACAACTGGGTTTTTCAAAAGGACACCGCTACAGTACACAATGCCCGCAGGGCAAGGGACTTCTTCCAGGAGAATAACATCACTCTTTTGGCCCATCCTGCGTGTTCCCCCTGATCTGAATTCAATTGAGAACCTTTGGGGATGGATGGCAAGGGAAGTTTAGGCGGTAGATGGCCTTCGTGCGGCCGTCTTTACCACTTGGAGGAATGTTCCCACTCACCTCATAGAAACGCTTACATCAAGCATGCCAATTTTTTTTTGAAGTGATCAACAATAACGGCGGAGCTACTCAGTACCAGGTTCATGTTTGGAAGTTTGATTTCTGTTTTGGGGTTTTTTGGAGGTGTGGTCCTAAACTTTTGATCAGCTGTAAAACAACCTGCTAAGTTTATTCGCAGTTTTCATTAAATTGAATGCTCAAAATTTTTTTTGTCTCACTCCCATTTCTTCTTGTTGCATGTTGAAGCTCTACTTGCAACCTTGTTAAGATCCAACAATGTAAAATATAATTCTTTACGATTTCGAAGTGGTCTAAAACTTTTGATCAGGATTGTATGTTTCTAAACCTAGACTTACATCTAGTTTTAACCCTTGATTTGAATTTATCTTGTCATATTAAGTAGAAATTATTAGTATAATATCAAGCAGTATATCAGAATTATTTGTGGTCATTTTGAGGTGTCGTTAACCTTACAAATGTATTGAAAAAGAGAGTATAGTTCTAGCACGTGTAGTTTTTGTATAAATTCAATTCAAAGTTAGGTCGGAAAGATAAACTAGTTCACATCAGGCCAGCAAGTCCAAAAACAAAAAATTTGACTATCTCTATCTCTATCTTATGCAATGTTAAGGTTCGTGACAGGTTCCCTTTAAAACGAACCATAATTTTGCTCTTCATGCTATCTATATTATGCTGGCCATACACATGCCGATAAAGGGCCGGATTTTAATCTGACCGACTGGCGTGCGCGCTCTCGCCGTCGGTCAGGTTAAAATCCGGCCGTTTATCGGCATGTGCCCACATGGGGCGACAGATCCCTGTCGCCCCACTTCTCGGCCGGCCAGAGATCCGACATGTCGGAAAATCTCTGGCCGATGGGAGCCGATGCCATAAGCAGCAATGAAGACGGCGTCTCCATCGCTGCTTATGGCCGGCACACAAAGGGTGCCTGGCCGATTGTGGGGCCCCAGAATGCAATGGGAGGCTAACGTGATGACGTCATCACGTTAGCCTCCCGGAGCGATATCGGAGGGCGATATCGCTCCAGCTCGGCATGTGTATGGCCGGCATTAGTAAACTTTATGTAGCCAATTGAATAATGTAGAACAAAAGAATCTAATCTCTTTAGTGCAGCATACAAAATGTCTTCTGCAAAATCTAATGATTAGGACAGTCCTTAGTGTATATTACCAGGGGTGCACATAAGTGGTACTCTGGTACTCAAAAGAGGCAAAAAACTAGCTAATGCGTACCTGCATTATTGTTACAAAACTCATATGCGTACTAACAACTTGGAGGCACTCCGTGTCTGGGCGGCCGCAGCTTAATGTTACATGTATACAATTTATGTCACTTGGATAACTGCAGGGAAACATGAATAACTATAAAAGGTTGCAGTTAGGGTAAATTAATAATCCCTCAAAAAATATTAGACTTCTAAAACATTGGACTTCTAAAGTTGTCCTACTGAGGTATGAGATCTGGTGGATCAAACATTTTGTACTGTGAGAGTTACATTTGACCCAAAGCCAGCTGGTGACCTGTGGATGGAGACAGCTAATCGGAGGCTGAATCAGGAACTGGGAGGTCCATCTGCAGCAGAATCTACCATGCAGGAAGTGGATGGAGAGGACAGTGAGGGAGACAGTGAGGAAGTACCAAACACCATCATTTGAGGAGCTCACTAAAAAAAGTTATGTGCACCCCTGTATATTACCCTCCCTGGCAGTTTGTCTGAACCCAGATTGGGGGTAAGTTTGTTGACTGAGGGTATTCCCGGGTATGCCAGATGTGTATTCTGCTTTGATCGCTTACTTTTGCATACCACTAGAAATGTTAAAGGGGTTCATGTGTTCATGTTCATTCCAATACACATACCTGAGACTGAAATGACGTCCCAGTAGGGAGAATCAAACTCATATTCACAAGCCAATATTTTACGGAATATTTTTCTGTTATGGTTTTCACTGTCCTCTTCTTCATTCTCATCATAAAATGGAGGATTCCCAGAAAGACTAGGAAGACAAGAATATTACATTAAATGCTTTATACATAAATATATGTATTGTGTGTATATTTGTTCACATTGTCGGCATGTGTTTTATCAAATAATATGCACTACATTGTACTTATGAATTCATAGATCAAAAGGGACATAAATTGGGGGCACTTCAACACACCCTCACAGCACAACTGAAAAGGGGTGGGTTTCTTTTTTGAACATCCCTGCTGTTGAACAAACGAATAATGAAAGTTTTGAAAAAGGAAACATTAACCTTTAAATAGTAAAGTAGAATCAGTGGGAAAAAACATAACAAAAGTCTGTAACTTACAGAATGAACATAATAACGCCGACCGCCCAACAATCCACAGGCCGCCCATAACGATGCCGTGATACCACCTCTGGTGCTGGTGACATAGAGATGTAACACACAACGGCCATTATTTGAAAGAATAACGATGTACAAAGCCAGCAAACAATCGGATATTTCTGTCAAAAGGCATATCAATAAAATATTGCCCTGGGTTTGTAACAGTTTCTCTTTGCATAAGTAAGCAGCAATTATAAAGATTATATAGAATATGGAGGAGCAAATGTTTCTCTCCCAGTCATTAAGGGGAAAGTGGGATATTGATAAAACTGCAGATGCTTCATGATGGAACATTCACTGCTTCAAGCAAAATATCTCAATATCTATATGTGTGTCTATACTTCACTGGGAAATCCAAGATGTAATATTGAGGTTTGCTCTCATACATTGCTCTTTGATTTCTAAACACAATATTTTATTAATAATTCTTCACTAGTGATGAGCAGCATAGGCAACATTCGTATTCGCGGCATGCCGCAAATTTTTGGGAAAACATTCGGAAAATATTCGCATTCGGCAATATTCTTCTTGTTGCGAATATCGGCAGTTTTATGCGAATTTATGTTTAACTTGCATTGAGGGGCGTGTTGAAAAAAAATTGCGAATTTTGGATGCCATCTAAGTGATTTTCGCGAAGTATAGTGCCGATTTTCGCAATATTCCGAATATTCGCATCACCCCAATATTGGATTTAAAAACTGTTGATGGTCGCAGGGAGTGTTGCTAAGCTCTTGTTGCAGCCTTCCCATTTGTCCACTTGCATTGAGAGGCGTGTGTAATGGAAAAAAAATACCGAATATCCGGAATCGGCAATATATTCACCATCTTCGCGAATTTCCGAATTGCCGATATTCGCGATTAATATTCGGAATCCGAATATTCGTGATCATCACTATTCTTTACCCATCTTCATTCTGAACAATTATCTAACCCCTTACTCACTATTTGCCAATGTACCTAAATGTTTTTCTTTTTTAAGCTACAGATAGATATATGTATCTATTTATGTATTTTAGATATAGAAAAGGACTGACGAGAATATGTTCCAGCACAATAAAATATATTCCTCACAAAAGGGTCCTTGCAAAAGCCCTGACATGATCAATCATTTATCAACCAGGCTCTATTTGTAAAGCCGCCCATTGTTTAGATTTTTACCCGAAGGAACGGATCTGAAGACAACTAAAGGTATTTGAAGATTACATGCGAAACCTATACTCAACCGTTGTTGGGTTCCTTTGAAGTTTTCAAGACACATTGTGAAGCCAGTATGATTTCTTTGCCTTCAGTGTCAGATTTCATCCTACATTTGCAGATACTTACCCAGATATTCTGGGGTCCCACATGGCTCTGTAATTTCTCCACTCTCAAAACAAGACAAGTAGAAATCCCGCAGGACCACTTTGGAGTGATTATTCTGATTGTAATACATGAGGTTCTCCAGCTGAGGGAGTAAGAAACAAACAAATGCATCACATTAAATCATCCGCAATGTCTCTGTATATCTCTCTCTTCTTTAGTAAAGTATCTGTGTGGTCTGTATTGTACACCTCTACAGAAACTGAAGTCTCACTCCTCCTGTTACATTGACTGTAACATGTAAAGGCTAGCTAAGACCTGCACTGGAAACATGACAATTATGTGAGAATTATATTTGTGGAGTCCCATGTGCAGCAGTCTTATTCCTGCTCTACAATACAAAATAGTTAACAATTCTTAATTAATTTGGCTAAATGTCAATGTTCATAAGTCTAGAGCCAAACAAGGTCTAAAGACCAAATAAAAGATAAAAAGGAAGCAGTACAAATAATAAAAACATACAGTTTGTAAATAATTCAGGAACAGTAGTCCCCCCTCCCCTGCTTTGCTGTAGGCTTTCTTTTTCCTGCACTACACTGCAGTTATGCCAGTTACATAACTAACCTTTGCATAATATGGTCACCCACAAATATATGGACAGTCATGTTTTATATGTCATGGTTGCCAACTATCCTATGTTAGTAACGGGTGGGTGAACTATGTACATTTGCATCTGTTTACATTATATATATATATACACAATTCTAGTTTTTTTGTAGAGCACTGGTGGGTTATGTCATCCCCTCCCTTAGCTCTGTGTATTCTTCAGAGATTATTCCTCAGAGACAATTGAACTCATCTTTTTACTTCATAAATCAATTTGGGCAGAAATAAAGTAATCACAGAATCTAAGTGGTGGCCACTTTCCCCAAAATTTTCCCCAAACAAGAATCTCAATCACTAGGATTGAGAAACAAGGGGGGGCCAACCACAGGGGACTTGGCATGGCCCAAAACCATCCATTAAAATCCACCCATGAACCCATGGTTAATATATAAAAAAATTACAACTTTTATTACATATAGAAAAATTGTAAATAAATAAATGTCCAAAGGTTCATAGAACAATCCACAAGGGTCAACAGCAGTATTACCATCCTGGTAACAACTACACATATATGAGTAGGGTGTGGATAAAGGTATTCAGATATGGTTCATATGTATAGGTCCAGGAGGGGGAGGGAGCACAGAAGAACAACTAAGTACTCTAAACATCTGCTGGGCATTGTGGCCCCCTCTACGCATTTCAGCCCAAGATGGATGGCCTCCTTAGGAGGGGATGGTAGCCCAGTTTGAGATATGCCTGTACCACAAATAATACAAACCAATACAGGATCTAAATAAGCAAAAAAAACATTTAAAAACATAGTGCATTACTGAACTCCTGAATAGGTGTCCCAGTGCCTGGAATTCACTTGATGATCCCATTGGTAAGTTGTATTTTCCATTTCCATAAATGAACACTAGTACTACAGGTAAAGTAGGTATAGAACATTGGGACTCTCCTGGTTCAAGGGGGAGGCCGAAACATGGCAACAGTATGTTTACAAGTCACTGGGTTAAACTTAATAGGTGGGTCAAAGTCCCAGAGAGTTAAGGGTAACTTTCCCAGGGGCATTCAGCCAGGCAGAAAGACACTATATATCTAGCGTGTCACTGCCCCCGCTTTTATACCCCACCTGAACAATGGAGAGATGGCAATCCTCCCCCTCACTGTGTGGACGCCCTGCACCTATTAAAGGCACTGCCCTACTCTGCACTTGTCATAAACGGTGACTAGTAATAATCAGCCCACCTGCCTCCATCCAGCCCCCCCCCCCCCCTACACACACACGGCTGAGCTGAAACTAAGGCTTAAGCTAGGCATACACAGTTCGATTTTAGCGGTTGATCGACCTAAAACGATTTTAGTAATTGAAGTTTAGATCGATCAGTTTTAAATTGTATACTGCACACATGGTGAAAATTGTTCAATACCAACATCAATCGGAAAATGATCGGACATGTTGGAAAATTTTCGCAGATTATACAACTATCGAACTAAAATCATAGCATTTTGTTTGTTGGTTGGGCCGATTTATATATGACTCTTTCCTGTGTTTTGTGATCAAAACTTAAATCAGCGATTTTGGTCGTATTCCAATCAAACCTTCCATGTGGATCTACTTTGCTTTCGCTTATGATCAGTGTCCGATAAAAATATTAAGATCTATAATCAAATCGAAAATCGATCGTACTAAAATCGAACCGTGTATTCCCAGCTTTAGGCTCAGCTATGCTTTAAAACCCTGCATTTGACGAGGATGTTGATGCATCCATTGATAGTCAATGGATGTGTCTACACATCCGTTGGTGTGATCCACAATGGAATGCGTTGTTCGATGTGTTGATCAATCTGTTTATGGTAAAAAAACGAACACAAAAAAAACGGATGCGTCACAAATGCCTTCCTTAACGCATTGGTTGCGATTTTTGGATCCGTTAACGCAGCGCATCCTGGAGCCTAAGCCTGAAACAACTCCACAACCCCACCCCCACACCTTGAGCTCCCTGATCTCTGAGCCAGGGGGGGGGGAATATGCACAATAAGCACTAATTGTGTATATAAGTACAAGGACAGAGGCGCACAACCTAGTACAACAAAGTTAGTTACTACAAGAACAAACTCCAAAACAAAACAACAGACAGGATACTCACATTAAAGGAGGTTTACAAGGAATGATCTCTCAGGGCCATGTGTTTTCCAGGATGACCTCACTTCCTGGTTAGGGATGAGATCAATTCCTGCTTACAGATGCTGGAGGGCCCAACAGGAACAATGGGACACGTTTCGAGCGGAGGCTTCTTTTTAAACCATAGGGGGAAGAAGTACAGAGAGTCTCTACATATATACACACACACAGAGGAGTGCCCTCCCCTTCATTAACATGCCTGAGCTGAACTAAGCACAGCTGCAAGTGAAAGGGGGTAGGGGACTGGAGAGACCAAGACACCTGAAGAATGCATAATTAAATGGTACACCTGTATGTGGAGACAAAAGTAAAGTTAAGAATACAATGGAGAATGATAATGAACAAATGGGGGAGAAAAAAAACAACAAAAAACAAACACACACAGCACACACAGATGCATGGATATATACATTCACATACACACATATATACAAAACATTGATAGAGACAAACATGATGTACACACATAAACAAACATGGGGCAGAGACAAGGGGATCCAGGGGGTAAACACCTTAGCAAACACAATTTGGTAATGGATGGGGAGAAAGTTGAGACTAGTGGTGAGGCTAGTTATTTTATGATGGTATTAATGTCCAATTCTTCAATCAAGCCTTGGGGGGGGGGGTTAGAGTATTCAGGGCATATATTCAATATGTTTCTTGGGAGCACAGCTTATTAAATCTTTCATTAGGGGGTAGACTGGCCTCAATGGACTCAATGATAAAAGCCTTGAGGCCTTCAGTTATTATGTTACATATATTACGTGGTCTGAGGAGCAGTTGAGAAATTGGCGAATGGGATGGGTTTTTTACCAGAGTTGTCTGTAAACTGTTTATGGCCATGGGGGATGAAAGGATACATCTTACATAAATCTTTTTCTCCATTGGAAGACACCTTTAAGATCATTGATGTTGGGCCTAATAGTCTTGAAAGGTTGTAGGGAGCTGATTTTGATTGAAGCAATCTTGTACCTGATGCATGGGGCTTTTTTTTAATACTACTCGAGGTGTTTGTGGTAGAGAAACCTTCAAATGGGGGTCTTGAAGGATTTTCCAATTGCTTCTCAGGGCCTTCTGTATGGGTTTGTATGCATTATTTAATTGGGTGATGAACTTGATGCTAGGTTGGCTGTCCATCAGTTTGGGGGCTGGGGGTGGGGGGTTAGGAGGATTAAGGAGGATTTGAAGGGTGGGTCTAATGAGGAGCAACAGTAACCTTTATCCAGAAATTTCTGTTTGAGAACCTGGCTTTGATGGACAAAGTCCTCGGTTCTGGTGCAGTTCCTGTGTAACCTACTAAATTGGCTTTTACACTTGGGGTGATGGCAGCTAGTTCTATGCAAGTAGGAGTTGCCCGCTGTGGGTTTAAAATGGGTTTTAGTTGTGATGTCCAAGTCCTGAAAGGAAAGTTCCAGATCAAGGAAGATGAGGGATGAGGGGCTGACCACATGGGTGAAGGATAGACTGAGGGTCTACAAAGGTACTCTACAAAGGAGCTGACCGTTTTCAGGACCCCACAGATGATAATACCATCATCAATGTACCGACCGTAAAACACCAGGTGTGAGGCAACCAGGTGTGTTGTCCCAGAACATACAGTCTTCCCAGTGGTCCATAGTCAGGTTGGGTGCAAAGTTAGCTCCCATGGCAGTCCCTTTAGTTTGGATGTAAATTTTGTCTAAAAATGTGAAGTAGTTATGTTCCAAACAGAATTTGGTGGCCTCAGTGAGGAAGTGGACTTGTTGATGATTGAAGTTATTGCTTTTAAATAGGTTGTGTTGTGCCCTCAGACCTATGTCGTGAGGGATAGAAATGTATAGGGAGCAGACATCAAGTGAAAGCCAGAGATAAGATAGGTCCCAGGTGTAGTGTGCAAGGGTTTCCAGTAGATGACTGGAGTCTTTGATCTATGATGGGAGGGAAGTTACCAGTAGTTGTAAGAGAGCATCAATATAAAGAGATTGGCCACCCAGGGTTTTTTTTCCGAGTTCTTATGTATTTTGGAAAATTGGTAAAAATAGGGGGTGTTGTGATGTTCTTGGTATAGAAATTTTGCTTCGGATTTGGTTAGGCTGTTATCCGTGGTAATACGAATTTTAAGGTCTTTATTAAAGGCAAGAAAGGGGTCTTTTTGGAGAGCCATGTATGTGTCAGTATCTAAAGAGTGGCGGAGGAATTCATTTATATAATCTGATCTGTTGAGATTGACTATTCCGCCGCATTTGTCAGCTTGTTTGATTACCACGTCTTTATTTTCATTAAGGGCGGTAAGTGTTTTTTCAGCTTTGGCTTTAGGTTGGGTTTGGAGGGGGTGGGTGATGACTTACTCTTGGCACAGATTGAGATTCCTCCCTATTCATGGAAAACCTTAGCATTCCTGATATTCACCACACCAACCTAAAACCCAAATCCACCTTCTATCCCCATCATGCTAAAGGGCCCTTCATCAACACCTTTTATGAGTGTACATACTCAGAATTGCTCTTTATCTGTGCCAAGAGTAAGTCATCCCCACCCCCTCCAATCCCAACCTGGTGTTTTACTGTCGGTACATTGATGATATTATTATCATCTGGAGTGGGGACCTGGAAATGGTCAGCTCCTTTGTAGAATACTGCAATCACAACACCATCAATCTATCCTTCACCCATGTGGTCAGCCCCTCATCTCTCATCTTCCTTGATCTTGAACTTTCCTCTCAGGACTTGGACATCACAACTAAAACCCATTTTAAACCCACAGCTGGCAACTCCTACTTGCATAGAACTAGCTGCCATCACCCCAAGTGGCTGCAAAACATTTGTAAAAGCCAGTTTACTAGGTTACACAGGAACTGCACCAGAACTGAGGACTTTGTCCATCAAAGCCAGGTTCTCAAACAGAAATTTCTGGATAAAGGAGATTAGGAGCGAGCCCTAAGCCACGGGCAAGCTGTAGGTAATTTGCCGGCAAATGTGACAGCGCGTGACATTGTTCCCTGCGCGGTGTATCAGACCGCCTGTCAGTCTTGGTTGATTT
>CM070040.1:33413835-33425704 GCA_036250615.1 Ptychadena robeensis
AGTCATCTTAATCAGCAAAAGCGATCTCTCCATGTTACTGCACCACTTGATGCATCCTCCTGTATCTTGGGCACCCTACAAACACTAGTTTAACTGAGATAAAAAGAAGGTTTAGTCTGCTTTGTCTTCTCCAGTATTGTGATTTGGTTTCACATACCAAAATTATCTAGATCTAATCTACAGCTGATATAAAAGACACCTTTTAATGCAAATGTATATTTATAAACATTAATAAAATGCATTACTACATAAATATATGAATCTATCTTGATATCAGGACCATGCCCTACTTTGCACAAAGGGGTCACAAGGGTAGAATGCACAAGCACCAGGCCCCTTTGTATGTATATGCTATATGTATATGGGTACAGTGAGCAATATAAATGACTTGATATGGGTTGGAATCCCACTTGAAAAAAAGGCTCATGTAGGCACCTGTAGGAAATAGGATTCCTTTACATCAATGTTTTTAGTTTGCCAATAAAGGAATCTTTTTTACTATGGGCGCGTCTACATGAGCCTTTTTTTCAAGTGGGATCCCAACCCATAACAGATTGTATCCTACCGGAAGTAAAGGAATCCTACACCTTACACCACCCATGCAAGCACTGTGTGGAGACAGTGTACACAACAATTTTCTCCACACGCTTTTCTTCTACAAAAGGTTACTGGCAAAAAACAGCAACCCAAAAAGAAAGTGATCATCACCATTCACTCAGTATCTGCATCTTCGCTTAATTATTGCTCAGCTTCTCAATAGGTTCTCATCCCATCTATTTCTTCCTTTTTCTTTTTTGGGGAAAACCATGGAGTCACCCCATACAGCTTACCCACACAAAATTAACTACTTATATTATTCTAATCTATGTGTATCAACCAAAGCAATATGAATAAACAAAGTGGCTGTCTAAAGGGTTTGATTTTATCCATTTGATCTAAAATAACAGACAAAAATCCAAATCAAACATATAATCGTTTGAGCAATAATTGCACATGTTGATAAATTTCAGTCGATATTATAAGTATCTTATAGGTTCTCTTGGTGTTTGGATCGATTTGTATCTGATGGTACTATGGGGCATGCGCACAGGCCTTTGGAAAGGAATCAGTTTAGAATCTATCACATTACGTGGTGGCAAAAATTATTGTTTTAGAATGATTGTTTTTCACACAGGAAAATCGAACCTTGTATGCCCAGCCTTAAATTGCAACTCTTCTGGCAGATAAAGCTAGCCACACACGGTTCAATTTTGGTTCAATCGATGCTCGATTAGATCGAGAAATTCAATCGTCTATTTGAAAATCGATCTTGATCGCATCAACATACACCCCACATTGAGTTTGCGATTGTGGTGAGATTTCGATTAAAAAATATTACTAAAATCGCCGATTTTGGTATGGAAACGATTGAAGTTCAGATTGAAGTGGTCTATGTTATTATATCGAATCTAATCGATCCAGGAGAAACACCACAAACATCGACAATTATAAAACGATTTTGGCACAATCGACGATGATTTTCCAACATGTCCGATCAAAATTCAATAAAATTTTCTGCCTTCATGGAACAATTATCGTCGATCGTACCATGTGGGCATTTCTCGGTTTTTGTTCAATCGATGAAAAAATTCATCTAATCGAGCATGGATTGAACCAAAATCACACTGTGTGTGGCTAGCTTAAGATATATATTTATATAGGTTGAGCCATTTGCCTGGAGGACAGCTTTTTCCAGTGCTGCTGTAGCCTGTGAGCCCCTCTACCCAAGCTATCATAGTCTATTCTCCACCATTAAGTTCCCTTTCTACTGAAACTGTTGGAGCTGTAATGGCAGAATATTTAGTGTGTGAGCAGAAAAATGCACATCGAGCACCTTACTATTGTGGTAATATTTTATCCTAGTCCAACAATAGGCAGAAACCTGGTCACCCGCTGGCTATACAGCGTGGCAGGGAATGTAAATCACATGAATGACTGAACAGGATTCCAAGACTTCACAGGCAAAGCAATATATATAGGGAATTCACCCACGTATTGAGCTGTTTGTATATAGTATTGGCCTAATTCACATTCAGTTTGCGCTTGTTATCTAACCATTGTACATCATTAATATTTCCAGCACCTGCTTCAAAAGTTTCTTTTAGTTAAACTATATTTTATCTGCTCCACATACACCATTGTTCCACCATTCCCAACTGCTTCTGTCAGCAGATTTCCCAGCGTAGAGAGAGACAGTTGGGCACCGTGTCATAAAATAAACTGGGGCAATGTAACTGATAAATATGTATGACAGGAAAACTCCCCACTGATCACGGCGGTGTGTCACAGCGATACACAGAAAACGGTCACAGTGCCTAGAATAGCCTCAGATCGCTCACTGACATACAAGAAGACGTAAGCACCAAACATACAAAACTCTCCTGTGGCATATAGTTTAATAAATCTCCTTCTCAGCCGTAAAAGCTGCGTTTTTCAGGTCGGACCTGACAATGATTAGCCACGGCATGATGATTTGCCTTCATTTAAAGGGCTTTATTTGCTGTTGCCTTAAAGGGGCCTTGTCTAGATGATTGTTCTCTGTCACCGCCAAAGCCTTCATCTAGCAGTGGAAGACTTGCCATATACTGGATAAGTGTACCTGGAACTAATTCTGCTTTCACAAACAGGCTAAGTGAACTTCCATAGAACAATTATGTCAGGTTTCCTTTGGACACAAGTCTCCTTAGTGCATCAGTGACCCAATGAAGTGCTGCCCCCAATTATAAGCATTGCCTCCGGGGACTCCTTATTGCTCAGAAGACTAATTTAAGGAGGTGCAGGAGGGATTTGACCTTTCCTATTCCTTTGAAAGTAATGACATATGAATAACACAGCCTCAGTAGCTTTTTAAAGTGCAACTAAACTCAAGAACAAAAATGCTATATGTGTTGCATTGGTTTTCAGGTTCCTGGTTATTTTCTGGGATAGAAAATCAAAGCATTGAGCCGTGGGAACCATAAACAGGGAGAGCAGAAGAGAAGTCACCTTTAACAGATTTGAAACAACTTGGACTTATTCATTAAACATACAATTGTTTTTAGGGAATGGACGGAAAGTTCAAATTTGTGGATGTTTAAAAAAATAAGGGAATGAGATCATCCCGAAGTCCTTCATACTTCAAAAGAGGTAAAACTTCTTTAAATAAAGCAAGACAGCGCTATTAGGAGAAGGCTGAATGAAATTAGCTTTTAAGAGGAAGCCGTTGTGGGCTAAAAAGTGTCCACAAGCGCTTTTACCGAAAAGGAAGCAGACTACTGAATATAATGAAATATTCATGCAATCCTGCCCACTGTCTCTTTGACTGATTAGCACTTTCTGTATTAAGACCATTACATATGGATTCCCAGACCTCTTTGAGAAATTTACTGCAAATAACTTGCAAGAGTGTTTTACAGCACACATCACTGTATAAATTATATATATATATATATATATATATATATATATATATATATATATATATATATATATATATATATATATATATATATATATTGTATTTGGTGTTTCTGGAGCTACAGTTAAGCCTGGTACACACGGCTTGTTACATGGCCATTTTGAGGAAGCTCCAGCCAAGCGTGATTACGTATTCACGCTGGGCTTGAGCTGCCCCCACATCGAGCCGCAGAACTTCTGCGACTGTCAGCCCATCCATTACAGTGGATGGGGCCCCGCGGTCTCCATTCAATGAAATGTATTTCAACCAGGGTTTTCCATCATGTTGGAAACCTGTTTGGTCGAGTTCCTTCGAGCAGGATCCTGCTCAAAGGAACCGTGGATGGCTCAAATCTTGAGTGAGTGCGAACAGCACCCGATGTTGTTCTAATCTATTTCTTCATCAAGCCAGCTTTATGAGGCTGAAAACACTAAAGGAGGGAACAGTTTGCTCAATATTGGAGCCATCCGATGTTCCCTGCAGTGGCATGATCACGTCATCAAGCTACTGTCAGATATCGGAGGAGCTGGAGAGACAGCTCTGCTCTGCCCAGCTCAGTCGATGCTTTGCATGAAGACCCGCGGTTTCCATGCAAAGCAACGGACATTGGCCGTATTTAATGGTCATGTCCGATATCCCTGTTTTCAAATGGGATTGATTGGTCCCACTCGAAACTGGTATGGCTGCATATGATATGGGCCAGATAGATGGCCGTGAGTGAGCATGGCGCTCGAAGGAGCCTTCGATCTGGCCCATATCTACATGTGTGTAGTTTAAGAAGAGGAAAGCAGCTTGTTTTTTAAGCAAACTTAATTCGCTCCTTAATGGTACACAATGGGAAGCTGCAGATCACTAATTTGCTATTGTAAACAATGGCATCTGAGCTTATTTATAAGGAACACAGAGCCCAACCACAAGCCCATGGGGATGCCCAATGTATAGCTTAGCAATGATTTACCTTCATAACCATCAGCTGTGAACCTATACATAGTTGGCAGTTGCTGTAGATAAACATTGGCTCTGTTTTGATATTATAAATACATATTTTCTATCTCAGTTTGGCTGACCAGACTAAATGAACATAGTCTAGAACAGTAGTGGGCAACTGAGTTAATAAGGAGGACAACATGTGCGGCCCTTGGCACCACTAAAGAGAATAACTAATACAACCATTTTAGGATGTCTACTACCATTTTTTATACAATTATGAGATTATTTTAGTGGAAATTACAGTGTGTATGATGGCATGTTGTATGGGGCAAATGTTGCCTGGTCTGATGAGTCTTGATTTCTGCTGTGACATTCGGATGGTAATGTCAGAATTTGGCATCAACAACATGAAAGCATGGATCCATCCTGCCTTGTATCAACAGTTCAGGCTGGTGGTGGTATGGTGTGGGTGACATTTTCTTGGCACATTTTGGGCCCCTTAGTAGTAATTGATCATCGTTGCAACGCCACAGCCGTGTATTGTTGCTGTCCATCCCCTTATGACCACAGTGTACCCATTTTCTGATGGCTACTTCCAGTAGGATAATGCACCATGTCATAAAGCTCGAATCATCTCAGACTGGTTTCTTGAACATGACAATGAGTTCACTGTACTAAAATGGCCTCCACAGTCACCAGATCTCAATCCAATAGAGCACATTTGGGATGTGGTGGAATGGGAGTTTCGCATCATGTATGTGCAGCCGACAAATCTGCAGCAACTGCGTGATGCTATCATGTCAATATGGAGCAATGTCTCTGAGGAATGTTTCCAGTACCTTTTTGAATCTATGCCATGAAGGATGAAGGCAGTTCTGAAGGCAAAGGTGTGCCTAATAAAGTGTCTGGTGAGTGTATACTGTATTTGTTTTTTTCTAACCAATTGAAGAAAGTTATCTAGTCTAATCTCTGTTTGTATGACAAAGTTGCTTAAATTTTTGTCTTGATTTCCATATGGATATATTTATTTTCTACTGATAATATGTATACCAATATCCTGTATAATGAGTTTGTGTTTAGTTTACGTATACTAATATCCCTTATGCATTTAGCAGTTAGCACCCTTGTGTCACTTTTTTTTTAAATCTGTGATTCAAGAGCTCCAGGATATTCAATTATTCCACTGTACATATTAATATTAAGCATTAACAGTTAGGTTTCGGATGCCACAAGTGGAGGACGGGGGGGGGGGGGCACCTGGGGTCTATAAGCTTTGTGATTGTAAAGTGCCAATATATCACCTTCGTTTATTTCCAGAGTGCAGATGAGGTCTCAAAAGGTTGGGTCCTAACCCAACACAAAGACACAAAGACAGTGTGTGGAATTTTCATTGACTTGCCCCTCCATGCTTATTACAGCCAAAAATATTTCAGGCTCTGGAAAAAATCATAAACATGTGAGCCATTGTTCTATTTTTCAGTATAACGTGTCATAAATTAAGAAAAACAATGCAGATGCTAAATATGGGAACACTTTTCCATCTCTGGATTGTGCTATAGCCTGCCCTTTTTTACCTACAGAAAATATTCACATACATTGTTTGAAGAGAAAACTACCCCTGACGACGAAGAGAATGGCAGCATTTTATTAATGCTACCAGGCTTATGAGAGCTATAGCAGCTAAACTCTGGGGACTTTATAGCGCCGTCTGCTTTTCAACCGACCATAATCCAATCTACTCAAGGGTTGACTTAGGAAAACTGAGTTATTTTCTCAGCTTCAGCTCACAGCTAATATTGCTGTGAAAACAGATAAAAAATGATGTATTTGTCAATATTATCAACTTTTCAAGCAGAAGGGGTCTCCCCTGGGTGTCTTAAAAGGTTATCGGTAAAGAGAAAATATAATTTGCTGGATGGCTTTCAGGATAACCAGAGACAGACACTTCCATTAATTCATCAAAAGTCTTTTTTTTACTAGCATGCTAAAAGTATCCATCCTTGTTTAGAAGCGTATGAACTATTGAGTGTTAAGTTTCCACTGCCTCATTCACAGACAGGTTAGTGGCTAAGGGTATTAAAAGATGTAACCATATCTTCTCAATCTGCTGCATCATAATACCTGTTTTGATAAGCTACTAAACACAGGCTTTGACAGATCCTCCCAAAATTTAAAAGCAAAATCCAATAAATTAAATGCCAAGAACAGCATGTATAGAGTCACCTACACCCCAACATTGAAAGTTCTCTCTACCCCCACCATTCCTAAAGCAGTCTTACCCACAACCCTGATTCCTTTATAATTCCTAATCCTAGTCATAATTTTATTAGTTTAAAAATTACCCCTATGATACAAGATTGCCACACCCTAGTCGATAGGTGCATGACACTGTAAATAATATCATCTTAAAATCATATATTCACCTGGATAATTGTCATGCACCATTTAACTCTACGACATTTGACATTTTTGTAACAGCTGTGAGCACTCCAGAACTACTAGCCAATGGGGACACTTTTTACTATATCAACTGTTAGAACCACTAGTTATAGTAATTGCTATAAAGTGTTCCAATAAGCTAGCATTTGAAAGGGCTGTTATGTTGGAGAGCTGCTACTAGGTCAACAAAAGAATTGTATCAATATATTGATCAAATATTGATTGAGATCACTCAAACTTTCAAAGACTTCTGTTTAAATAAAATGTATTGAAATGTTTACCAGTGTGCTTTGACCTCAGGACCTGAGTTTGGTATGGGGATTGTTGTCCAACTGACAAATGGGATTTTTTTGAGCTTGATAAACATACTATATGCAACGTGTTCAAAAATGTTATGCATTTCTTCCTGTAAAATGAAACAATCTTTAGCTGGCCATACACCTTTAGATCTCTCTGTCAGATATCCTTTAGATACCAACAACTAGGTAGTGCTGCGTCCTCTCCGATTGAACACAGGCAGACTTGATTGTTTAGAAACTCCCTCATATTACATGGTTTTGGTAAAACAAAAGGATATAGGTAGCCATACACAGGCCAATTTTCCACTCGATTTTTTACACATCGATCACTGCGCACGTTACCGAGTTCGATCGGCAATCAATCGTCAGTCAATCAGGTTTTGATCACCCTAAATGATCGACCCCAAAAAATCCGAATCGACTAAAAATCGGATCGGACAATGAACCGCAATGTTGGTGTTTTTGGTCAATCGCTTGGCAATCGGAGTACATTGATGGACCCACAGCCCTATGCAGCTGCCTTTCCGATCGATGGAAATGGAGGCCATTTTGGAGATCGGCTCATGTCCAAATCAGACACAAATCGGATTCCCAAGGTGGTGTTGCATCTATTCCCGATCCGATCAATTGCTGATCCAATCTTTCCAGGCGATCAGGAATCGGCAATCGAACGGCATTTGATCGCTGACAAATCGACCTGTGTATGCCTACCTTAAAGGAAATCTGACAGATAAATCTCAAGGTGTATGGGGGCCCTTTTTTAGTAACAAATATTTAGGAACAAATACTTTTAATACTCCTAGCACTCATCATCAATCATACCCCCATACATACAGAGATTTTAGCGTCCGACAGACTAAAGACTAACATTTATTTCAATCGTACAATCGGAGATTGATTGATGGAAAATAGAATATACTCCACATGGAATAACCAATTTTTGATTGATTTGTTTTATTTTTGATTGATTTGTCTTATTTTTGATTGATTTGTTTTATTTTTGATCGATTTATTTTTGATCGTCCATGAAATTGATCGTTTAATCGGGCATTTATTTTTTCAATCGGACGTGCTGTGTACAGAGGGCATGGTCATTTGATGGCAATGAAGTATTAGTATGCAAATGATCGAGAACGATCAAAATCCGTCGGTTATACCAATTTGCACCAATTTTCAGTCGACCGATCTAAAAATTGATCGTTTTAAATCGGTCGGCCGCTAATATCTGTGCATGTATGGGGGCCATAACTGTGTGTGACAGCATGTAGTTGGTGCAGATCTGCAGATTCCAACTGATAGCTAATTCAATTTAAAATAATAAAAAACATTAGTTTAGGCCCATTTTTGTGTGCACTGCCATATTTTCCTAAATATAGTTCTTATAAATAGCTGAAGGTGTGGCCTCCAGGGTTGTCTGTTACCACCATCTTTCTTGCTTTTGAGTGGTTCATCTTATCAGAACGTGTGGTCATTGGCTTTGTCACTACAAAAGACTCTGATTTCCCTTCTACTACTCACATTTTCAGAATCATGATCTCATTCTTTGCTGCCCTCCTCACTTTTCGTCCATCTTTCTTCAAAAACTTTTTACAGACATAGAGGCGATCTGTTTGCATCTCCCGGGCCAGGCAGATTTCACAGAACTCCTTCCTGCAAAGCAGAGAAAGGTTAGCTTGCTATAAATAGCAGGCTCATTTACAGGGTAACGACAGCATACAACACCAAATTACCTAAGGCAGCGGAATACTTACGCACAAAGAAGCTGCCCAATCTCATATTTGTCAGTGATGTCAGAGAAGCAATTGTAGGTTTTCTCATTACGGACACTGATGCATCCAAAAGGCATGGCAGCTGTACTAGAAGGAAATAAAGAAATGAGAGAAAGGAAGAGAGGGGAAGGCAATGTGTGACAACTGCTGCTGGGCCCATGAATATATCAGGGGTGTCAAACAAACACAGAGTGGGACAAAATGTAAAACTTGGACAAAGCTGCAGTCCAACCTTGGCACTTACTAAAAAAATGTCTACCATTGAAGAAGTTTTCCATTCTCATCATATATATAACAATGAAACTTTTCATATGGAAACAAAGTTTTGGTAAACATTGAATCTTAAACAATCAAAGTATAATACTATAAGACATGTGATATCAAATAAGAAAACATATGTGGCAATAATTTCATAAATACAATTTTAAAAATAATCTGAAGTACCAAACAAAATAAGACAGTGGTCCAGCTTGAGTATGGCATCCCTAATTAATACCCCTTTGTTTAATAATCACAGTACATCCTGAACACAATAGACTGCATTTCCCTTTTCTACACACCCTATTTTCTCTTATGCTGTCTGCAGTTAAAGCCTTCACTAAGCTTATTAGATTAGAAAAAGGTCACATTTTACAGGGATTTTATAAAAAAAAAAAGTACCTGAAGGGCTTAACAGGACAGTGTAAGCTGTATGATATAAGGGGGTAGTATAAATTTTGCATCTCTGGCTTTTTATTAAGCCTTTGTTACTTTGGCAACGTGTAGAAAAAGATAGAACATATTTCAGTAGCATCTCGCCTCTGGGCACAACACAGAGCCATCTCGTGTTCTGAAGTAATGCTCATTAAAAAGAGGCCTACCGATGCTTTAGGCATTGTTTACACCGAAAGTACAGGTTGGCAGTTGTTTGGGGGGGGGGTTCAAGGCCTTATGATAAATTTTGTCAAATGTCAAATATTTACATTTTGCCATTCTCTGTGGTCTATTTACCTTCGTCTACCTGTGTGCACGCTGCATTATGGGGGATGCCATATTGGAAGACAGAGACACAACTTTCCATATAATTCAAAGGTGCTTTTTAATTGGCAGGATGCCTCAAGAAGTTGGCTTTGGAAAAAATATTGAAAGGTTAGGAGGTGTTCTTCTTTAAAGTCCTTTATGACCTTATGGACATGACTGCCCTGTCTTTTGACATCAGTAAAAAATACCACCCAAACTACATAAAACAGATTCTCGGATGTCTGATGCAATATTGCTATGTCATATCAGATAATATGGCATGACAAATTGCTCATACTGCTCCTGCCCTGGGGTTTACGATGGATTATGTGCTGGGAGTATGCGTATCTGCTGAACAGGAAGAGTGGGCAGCAGTTGTCATGATATTTACTGCGGCTTCAGATCTGGTGCTGAAACCAAAAGCTTGATGTGTGCACAGTATGAGCAAGTGTGGAACAGATGGGCTAAGTACAGATCAGTGCACACAGCCTGTTTCATCTAGCCGCTGCTCAAACACAGATACACACACAGCTTGTATTATACAGTCAGAGCACAGATACACTGCCCCATCCATGAGCTAATACACTCACAACACACAAGCTAACAACACACAGACACAGCTTGAACTATACAGTCAGGGTACAGAAACACTGTCTCATCCATCAGCTAATACACTCACAACACACACGCTAACAACACATCTTTAACTATACAGTCAGGGTACAGATACACTGCCCCTTCCATCAGCTAATACACTTACAACACACACACTAACAACACATAGACATAGCTTGAACTATACAGTCAGGGTACAGATACACTGCCCCTTCCATCAGCTAATACACTTACAACACACACACTAAAAACACACAGACACAGCTTGAACTATACAGTCAGGGTACAGAAACACTGTCTCATCCATCAGCTAATACACTCACAGCACACGCACACACGGCGGGTTAAGCAAACCGATGTGCACCACTTTGCACATCAATAACCATTTTATACTTTGGACGGGGACCACACACACAACTTGTACTATACAGTCAGTGTACAGACACACTGCTTCTTCCATCAGCTAATACATTCACAACAAACACACAGCTTGTACTATATGGTGAAGATACACATGGCAATTCTACCAGCTGATACACACCAATGATAATAGTATTTCCCTGGTTAGGGAATAGCTATCGTCTTACACTAGAATAAAAACAGATGTCGACATAAATCTGAAAAAAAAAATGAGAATCCTGCCGCTATTCAAGCAAGCAAGCAAGGACCTTGATGGATGTTCAATCGATTTTTCAATGAACTCACAATTGAGAAATATCTTTCTCCATTCAAATCAATGTTACAATCTGTTAACAATTTGCATATTATATGCTTTACGTGAAGAATGCTTAAATCTTTAGGCAATCTCTGGATCCTATCTCTACAAATAAAAACACTTGTGATCTGCAAAAGAAGACTGCAACTCCTGCTCCCCAGCACCATCACACAGAGCAATGTTCTCTTGTCAACACAAGAGAAATGTGTAAGCTAATGACTGCTGCCTTCATATGCTAGCTGCTTAATATCATTAAGTCATGGAGGGTGAAGTATTTAGCTTATTACTCTTTTGGCATATAAGCTAAATTGGAAAGGCCAGTAGGTATGTCCTAAATGTGCTTGCCCTGAGGCAACTCTAGAATACCTTCTATGGCATTGCCCAATGATCATGAAGTTCTGACAAGAAGTCTTTAATTATATGAACCAGAAACCACATTTGAGAACATATGATAACCCAGCCTAGCTATCACACATGTGCCAATCAACCCACAAACATCTGAAATTATCACATCCCCACTACATTTAAGAAACTGCTAAAAGGTATTTTTACAAATAATTATTTTTGATCTTAACACACGCAGCCAGGCACTGGCGCACGGGTGCCTGACTGGGAGGAGTTGCGGAAG
>CM070040.1:33428955-33440982 GCA_036250615.1 Ptychadena robeensis
AGTTCAAGGCATTCCAAGTAAAGTCCCACCCGAGGGGATCTTCCTTCTTCTTTCTCATACATATTCATTGAAATACATATAACATACAACACAAGCAATGTCAAACAACCAACAACACAACATATAACATACATCACAAGCAAACCCGACAATTAATAACAATTAAACATGTATATACTTTTCCATACCGGTTACATATAATACCATTAATTATTACATGAAGCTGATATATATGACATATATGTTTTGCAGAAGTGTTGGTGATGATGTGGAAATTTTTATTAAATCTTATTTCCCTGTATGGTCGTCACCAGTCGAGGACAGCATGATATTCAATACAGTTGCATGTGTACTACCTTGGGAAGGACTTTTTGTCTCTTGAGGCAAGTTCTACCTCCCCCCTCCATAACATATGCATATGTATGAGATAAGGTTTTAGATTTTAACCAATCACTTCATACCATAACCTGTTTCCCTATGGTCATATCCTTTGTCTTTGTGTATAAACGAGGCCTACCATTGAGCGGAAGGCCGCATATTGGACCTGACCTAAGAATGACCCGTGTGATGTTATTTCTGATTGACTGCGCATCATCACCACACATTACACCAAGGTCTTCCTGATGGATCGTCCGGAGTGCGCCACCGGCCGTGAAGATGAGAGATCGTGGAAATAGCAATATCAATGAGGATCCACTTCAAATGCAACACATATAAGAAGTATACAACCCCCCATCACATTAAATAAATGTCAATTTACTTACAGTCCAATTTTATATGTCCACTTATATGTCCAACCCAGCGCAGTAGTCCCATCAGAAATCAAATCCAATAAAACAATTGTCCCCCCCAAAAAACATTTAAACACCCCCCCCCCCAGGAAAAAAATCCTGCAGTACCCAATTTCAGCCACAACAATGGTGTCACTACAGGGCACACTTCAGGAAGAATGGGAGGGGGGTGAGCGGGGGAATGTTCACTCTTCTCTCCCTTCTTGTCAGCTGTGAGTTGCACGGAGATCGTAGCTGACAGACAGACATGGATAGAAGCTGCTGGCTGGCCACTTCCATGTGTGTCTCTATGCTGTGCTTGTTCTTTTAGCAGCGCTCTGCTAATAGAAGCAGTATATAGTGCAGATGAGGGATGTGGCTGTGGCCGCATCTCATCGGGAGAGCTGGTGGAAAGCCAAGGCAGATCGGCCGTGGGGGTCGCGCATTCGGACCATAAGACGCAGGCACTATTCCCCCCTCATTTTGGGGGTGAAAAAATGTGTCTTATGGTCTGAAAAATACGGAACATTCTGAAAGTGCTGATCCAAAATAAAACCACGGGTCTTCCATTCGATGAAATAACCTAACCAAAAAAAATCTTCACTCTCCGTCCAGAGCACCGTGGAAGAGGTCCTTCACCCACGAAGTCAGGCACGAAAAGAGGTGTGTGTATGTAAAAAATAGTTGATAAGCGAAACCCACTTGGTGTCTGCATGACGTCATGGGTATGGGCAGTGTGCGTGGCAAAATTCTTGCCCTAATCACTGCGCAGGACCGGAAGTCACACCGCTGGACTTCGTGGGGGAAGGACCTCTTCCATGGTGCTCCAGACTGGGAGTGAAGATTTTTTGTTTTTGGGTTATTGTGATGTATGTTATATGTTGTGTTGTGTGGTGTTGCTTGTGTTATATGTTAATAGTATGAAATTATTAAATATAAAACTATCTAGGTGTTTTTGGGTAACTGAGTGTGTGTAGGTGATTGCGAGTTTTGCTGGTAACTAATGTTATTATTACAGATATCCGGATTTTACTGTATTTGGAATGTGTGTGTTTGTGTGCTTATTGACGCACAGGGGTTGATGGCTTTGGAAGGAGTAAGGGATTAATATGACCCATTTTTCCTTCCATGTTATTATCTGTAATCTGAAACCAAAAACAACTAAAAAAGAGGGGCATGAGACAAGGTGGGGCTTTTAGCGATACACTTAAAATCTACAGATTTTTCTTTATTATTAAAATTCATGTAAAGAAATGTCCTATTTTTATGTATTATGTATGGTCATCAATAATAAAGACCTTTTTAACTGGAAAAAATCTGTAGGTTTATAATGTACCGCTAAAGCTCCACCTTGTCTGATGCCCCTCTTTTTTAGTTGTTTTTCAATGTACTGCAAGGGGTGTTGGTATACATATTTGGATATATGAAGATACGTGTAGCTCAGGGAGCTCTTTTTCTTTATGTTCTGGTTTTTGATATTATTTGTAATAATTTATTTTCTTTACAGATGGCATTTGGTGGGGTTATATATCTTATGTGTTTGCAGGGACATGTTTTACCTGTATTGGATTGCGTAGAGAGGTCCCAGAGACCTCTCTACGCAATCCATGGGGTGAGGGGAGGGGGGTAAAGGTATATTAATTTTTCAATACAATCATTCTTTTGGAATGATTACATTGAAAAAACATATATATTGGTGGACCCAACACAGGTTCCTCCAAACTCGCCAAAACTGAATTCTTCAGTTTTATTTAAATTCGACACTGGCTTATGGTCTTTTCTGCACCCCTCCCTTCTGACAATAATGTGACGTCCTTTGAATCCATTTTTTCCAATGCCCCCCTTGGTCCGGGATTGGTCACCTTCCTCTATAATCACTTTAACAAACTTCCCTCCGCGTCCCATCATAACTATGTGCTGGCCTGGGAGAGGGACTTAGGTGAACATAAGGCGAGTGAGGAGTGATCCCGGCTATGGGCCAGCCTGCCAGTCAACGTCACTAATCTAGAAACATTTTAAAGTCTGGTACTTAGTTCCCTCTAGAATTGCACGTATCTTTTCCTCTTCCTCCCCTTACTGCTTTAGAGGCTGCCTCTGTAATGGCGACATGCTTCATATCTGGTGGTCCTGTCCTTTTGATTCCAGAATCTGGAATAAACTGTACTGTACTGATGTCTGGCCTTTTGCAAATTAAGCTCTGTAAAGACCCTTGGCATGCTCTCTTGCACTTCCCTTTCTGTGCTCTTTCCCATAAGCAACGTAACTTGGCACATCATTTCCTTGGAAGAAACGACTCCTACCCTATCTGAAATTTGTGCACCGGGTGGACGCTATTTTTATTAATGAACCAGTCCAGCATTCTGGAAGATAAAAATGACGATTTTTGGATATCTGGAGCCCTTGGATAGGAGCGTGTCACTCGATCTTTGGGGGCACCAGCCTGATCCATTTGTGATCTGGTTTACCCGGTTGGATGGCTATTGTCCCCTGCCGGTTGCCTGCTGTTGCAGCGTGGCTCACCCACTGGAGCATTCTTTCTTTCTTCTGCTTCTCTCTCTCTGTCTCTTCCTTTCCCCCTTGACCCTGCTTCATCTTCTTTCCTTCTCTCTGTTCTTCCATTTCTGCCTTTCTCCTTGTTCGTGCCCTTTATGGGCCTATTGATTGTTATTATTCTGGTTTGGTTAAGCCCTATCTTACTACGGGTTGTCAAATGGCATTGTTGTTTTACTTCGAAGTATGCGCTAAATGAGTGGTAATAGTCTTGCTGCACTGGCACACGTCTGGTGCCTCCTGTTTTTCACTATGTGTGCTTTATTTTCTTTATACTTGATTTGAACACTGCACGATAATTTGCTGTACACGAATGTTGGGGTTATGTTTATTCTCATGTTTGTATCATTTGTATTTTTACACAAAAACTCAACAAACACTTTGTAACAGAAAATACATATTGTGAACTTGGGTGGTCCGGGGTTCACAGTCACCACACCGGAATTCAACTTTAATTCAACCAACAAGGCTTTATTTATGCCAAAAATTTACAGTTTTGCCATTTCAGCCATTCAAAAACAACAGTCCTTCAGCAAAACAGCAAAGGCAATAAAATAAATAGAAGTCGGGGAGAAGGTTTTGCCCAAAATCATCGTTTGTCCTCTCTGAGGGAAGCAGCCCTTGTCTGTCCTCCAGACAGTGTCCATTACTCTTCCACCTTGATTAGGTCAGATGACCTGGTTATATACACCCACAGGAGGCCCTATTCACAGCCAAGGCCACAAGTTGCAGTCTGTGGATCATTATAGGTCCTCGACTGTGCCCATCCAGCACCACAGGGGTTACCTAAAAGGGGACACAGACCAAAAATGGGCGACACATATGCCCCATCCAGGACCCATCCCTGGCGTCCTATTCAATATATATTAATTGGCCTACACTTTCCCTGTACCATCCTTACAGGTAGGAGGCATTAACAGTATTTTTTTGCCTTCGACCTGCAGGGGCAAGAATTGGCTACAAGTCTAGATACATTGGTGGGCTGCATAGATTCACAGACCTTTCAGCGATCCATTAATCCCCAACATGCTCACGCACGGCTCAATGGTCTTTTAAATGTCCTTCTGGGGGGGGGTTTATACTACAAAGTGAGTGTATTGGCAAAAGGGGCAAAATTACATGTATATGTAGTATAGTGGCCTCTCTGATAGAATACATGATTTTACAGAAATTGTATAGTAACATGTATGGGTGGCTTAAATGTACTCAGTGAGAGATTCAGTTCATAGGATGGCAAAAAATCCCAAATGGGTTGACTGGTTAACCAAAGCAAATCACACACACTGATAGATCTGATGATCTCATGATTTAATCATCTCTACTGTGATACTGACATGGCTTTAGTCTTTCACCTGGAACAAGAAAGTAAAATCCATCACTGCTTCATTGCTCAGGTCCTGCGCTGCTTCTCTCATGTTACTGGAACAGTGTCCAAAATTATCATCAAAACTGATTAAACAATCCCCCCTCCAAAAGCCAGAATACTAAACTACAATTACAGCATAGCCCTTAAATATCCCTGAAGACCATAGTCACATTTGACTCAATGGCTGCACAGTGCGTAAAAGAAGAATGACAGAAATACATCACCTCAGAATTTAAAGTAGAACCATTTAATGACCCATTATGCACAACAGTTTATGGACGATGAGTGGTGAACATAAACTGCCATACGTATTTTATATCCCACAAAGAGTAAAAGATATGAACTCTGTATCTGTCATTCCAATTGGATCTGCGGAGAGTATAAACAGTATGAACAGCAACCTCTACATCTTTAGTTTTGGACGCAGTATGGGAAGGTGAACTTATTCTATACTGCCTGAGGGGAAAATGCACATACAGACAGCTATCACCAGGACAGGTAACCCTGTTGGGAGGTTTCCCCTCACCTCCTGACAGCTGTCACATTTAGGATGATTTCCATTACATTTTTGTTTCAAACCAGTGAAAATGGATCACAAAGTCAAAGTTAGGTGAACCACAAGAATTGCATTTTATTCAATCTATCACGCAGGAGAATGTAACCATTGGTCTATATAATGATTACTTCATTGTAAGTCGCAAATCACAGCACACAGGTCTATGATATTTGTCCATACAAAGATCCAACTTTTGTACTTTCAATTTGTATTAGCCAACATGACCAAAATGAAAATTTAGTATAAGCACGGCATGCATGTCACTGGAGTTTTAATTCTCTATTTTAGTTATTTGCTGTTAAGAAATAGAATGTGTACCAAGAACAGGTTAGTGAAAAAGAACTTATTTTATTCTGAACGTGGGTAAAGGCCTGTGTTCTTCTTCTGCTAAATATACAATTGGAAGCATTTGTGGTAGTGATATGCTATTTTGGGAGAATAGTCTGGTAAAAGATTATTATAGGTGCTGACAACACTCAGAAAAGTGTTGTGTGTTGTCAGTCCTCAACAGGGTTGAGTGGATAAGGTACACTTTTATTTCAATTAAAATTTTTATGAAGTTTTACACATAAAGAACATACAAAAAAGAGAACTAAAAAAAACAAAAAAGGAAAACCCTCCCCTTCCCCAAGAAAGGTCCATAATCATCCAAAAGCTTTTGCAGGCTTCAACCCTCAAGCAGTATCTGGCGATAGCTGTAGTGCATAATGTCGGACCTCAAAAACCTAGCATACCCTGTTTCCCCGAATATAAGGCATCCTCCAAAAACAAGGCGCCCTTACATTTTTTGTCTCACGCTGAACTATAAGGCATCACCCGGACATAAGGCACCCCTGAAGATACAGTACTGTAACTCTGGACAGGGGAGATCATAGGGGGCAATTAAAATGACACAGGAGGATCAGAAGTGGTTATTAAAATGGTAATTCCCCCTCTGAGTCCCCTGTGCCATTCTGATTCCCCCCTCTGATAACCCTGTGTCATTTTAAGTGATCCCCCCACCCTGATACCCCAGTGCTGTATTCTTCTTCATGTAAAAATAAGACATCCCCGAAAATAAGACATAGGGCATGTTTGGGAGCAAACATTTATATAAGACACTGTCTTATATTCTGGGAAACATGGTATCTGGCCTTTTTAGCCAGGAAGGAGGTCATGGAGGGGGGATCAGATACCTGGAGGTTCTAGGACCGTCTGTATTATCCAAATAATAGTAATAGGTGTAGGGTCCCTTAAACGATTAAACCTCTAAATAAAACACATCCATTCATACAACAAACACAGAAACACAGAGAGGGAGGGAAGAGGGGGGTAGCAATTAAAGAAAACACAAGGAAAGAAAGGGGAATGGAGAAGAGAATGGGGTGAAGCTTCCTGTGGGGAAACTAACCTATCCGCTGGCTTCCCCCGGTGATTCTGTACATGCCGATCCTACCGGGTCCGCCCCAATCGCATCACCGGTGATGCGAAAGGGGTGGGGGTAGGCGGCACCATAGACCTCCATGTTAATGGAGGGTTTTCGCTGTTTTCCAGCACCTCCACATGGGATAATAATTGCTGCAGCATTTTATATGTTCCACCTCGATCACCTGTGGCGCGCTAACCTCCCTAGCGCACTGCTGAGGTCCACATTTCTGTACCATTTTTGGCCCTTTGTCACCTTTTAAAAAGATGCTCCCCTCTGCTTGTTTTCTGCAATGAGTGCACATAATGCCTAGAAGTGTCCAAACAATGCGTTGGGGACAATACAGTGACCATGACACTGTGGGTGCATCTTAATGGGGACAACAGGAAGTCTCTAGGAATTATCTCTGCTCATGGCAATGAATTAGCTTTTTTTGGGGGTTAGCCAATATTAGAGTGTTTTATGGTGTTCGCCATCAATGAATACAGCAAGTTTGGAGTTCAAGTGATACAGTTTATTGGCTAACTGAAGTCATTAGAGAAGCAAGCTTTCGGGACTTGAGTTTCAAAAACCAGAATTTTATTAAGCCTATAGAAGGGATCTGCTACATCCCCAAAGCTTGCTTCTTTAATGACTTCAGTTAGCCGATAAACGTTATCACTTGAACTCCAAACTTAAGGTTTTTAAGCGCAGGAAATTTATAAAGATAACCTCACTGCTACACATCACCTTTTACACATTATCGGCATCATAAGTGATGCCGGTGATGCATTGAAATGGCACACCTATGGTGGGTTGGCCATTACAGGTTCTTGGTCCGGCCCCTTGATTAAATTTGAGAAGCCAATGGGACCCGCGAGTCAAAAAGTTTGCCCACCCCTGGTCTAACAGGTTTTCTTGGTATTTTGATTCGATCAGTTTTAAATCAATCACACTGTGTGGTGGTATGATCGATTGATGTTAGACGGACAGATGATATTTCAATTGCACAAGCCAGTTGAATCTAACATAGATCGAGTTAAAGTCTATTCGTGTATGGCTACCTTTAGGATGTAAAGAGAAAAAAAGTGCAAGGGGATGTGCACGGATTGTTGATATATACTTATTCTTTTTATTTTGCCTTGACATACTCTTTTTTACTATCTTGTGAGGATAAAGACTGAAAGCAGAAATATTTGGCTATACTTTAAAAGGATATTATCTTCCATGCACAGCAGAAGCATACTTTCATGGTAACAGATCCGTCTCCCTTCTACTACAAAGTCACAGCACTCACAAGCTGCCCTGGAAGACACATTACACAGCTTGTTAGGCGAAGGTGTGGAATCATTGTATAGCAGTACAAGTGGATTCTTCCTTATTCCATGCTGAACACAGCAGCTCCCATCTTACATATAATGGCTTGGAGCTCTTCTAACAATCGGAAAGGCTGCCTTTGTGACAACTGTACTGCTAATTATATCAGAAATGTTCAGCCCACAGAAAACATGCTTCATAATGATATTTACTGCAAAGCAGCAATCCACCTCTCGCAGTTTATTCAATAAGCCAGGCAGAGAGCAATGTGCAGGGCCAAGTGCAGTAAACCACCACCCAAGAACAAGCTGGGAGGTTAATAGAATTGGCCCTGCGCTATGTGTATGGGTGCAGGGCTCATGTTAGAGTGCAAGCCTCTCTCGCTCGGCAGCTGATGGAGATAAATACATAAGCAAGAAAAGAGTCACCAGTTTGAAATGAGTTTGTGCCAACTCTAATCGAGTCAAGACTGGTCTCTTTGGGTTTCTGCAGTGTTGTGTTTTGGCACAATATTGCACGCCTTCCCATGCCAATATCCAGATTCTAGGAATGTTCTTAATGACTTCACTATGTGACAGACCCTCCTGGGCCACAGTAATATGACTGAGTGTTATTAGATCTTCTGGGATGTATTGTTCTTTTCATATAGAATTTATCTGCATATCATATTGAATCACGTTTCTAGCCAAATATTGTTTAGTTTCTTGGCCTTGGAGGACCAAGAACAACCACCACCCAAGAACAAGCTGGGAGGTTAATAGAATTGGCCCTGCGCTTTAAAAGGCTTTCTTACGGAATACTGTTCCAAATAAGTGGGCTGTCAATGCCACACAATAGATGTCAAAGTTAACCAAAAGTCCACACAGTTCATCCTAGTCTGAGTCTTGTGTACTCTACCCTGGTCATCTTCCTGAAAGGTCCTTACATGGGGGTATCTACGATTTCTCACAAAAGAGCTGTTGCTATTACAACACACCCCTCCATGACAGCCTTCCTTTACTTGCAATGGAACAGCAAGCAATAATAGGGCAAGTGAATTTTTTATTTAGTGACACTGCTTTTGGAATGTTGTCACTTCTGGTGGATCACTGGTGTGACATAAGCTTTAGTACAAAACACTTTAATTAGAATTGTCATGTCAACCAGGGTTCCCTCAGAAGCTTTGTCTGATTTACCTTCAACATGGTGGTCCCTACAAAGTTGTAGAGCAAATTTCCCTGTAAAAAGCGTGCTGAGAAACATCACTGATATTTATAGCTTTCTGTAAGGGTGGGGGGGGGGGGGGATTCCATCCACCATTGTAAGGGGGGCATTCTGTCCACCATAGTGAGAGGGGGTTCAGTCCATCACTATGAGGGGGAATTATGTCCACCACTGTAAGTGGGGCATCTTGACCACCACTGTAAGGGGGGGGGGGGGTTATTTCTACTAGCCAATGTAAAGAGAATATTCCTTCCTTTTGGCCACTGAAGTGAGGGATCATTCTTTTTACTGTCTCTGATGAATGTGTGGCACCGATGTACATGGGACATTCTTTCCACCAGGTCAAAAATGTCAACTATTGTAAAGGGATATTCTATCAACTGGCCATCAAGGCAGTGGGGTCATTCTTTTCAATGGCTACCAATGTAGGAGGCATATTGTTATCATTCACCATCAAAAAAAATTACGTTATTATCACTGGTTACCAATAGAGGGTGGCAGTCTTATCTTTGCCACCAAATTAGTTGGCATACTTTCCACTGCCCACAAGTGTAAAGGTGGCATTCAAATAACTGCTGTAAAGATTACATTGTTACCAATGACATTTGCTGTAGAGGAACATTCTTACCACTAGCCAACAGTGTAGAGCCTAGGTGCCCAACCTGCTGCCCTTTGGGCATTGTTCGGCGGCCCCCCTTGGTCTTCCACATGCGGCCCCCAAAACCTAACTGGTAATCCTTAGGGCATAGCGACTCACCTGTAAAGTGGTGACACACTGACCCAGCTTTCCTAATCAGCTTTGGCGGTTCTACATCAGTAAAATTGTCAATGTTGATCGGGGAAACCAGGTCCACATATGACCGCTGCACCCAGAGGCAGGAGGGGGGTGGCTGCTGTCGGTAGCTGATCCATCGCATGATGAGATATGCTGACGGGGGGAGGGTCTAGATCGATGTTATGTGCGGCCCTTTAGTGATGCAGAGGGCCGCACTTGTGGCCCTACATATCAATTTAGTTGCCCACCACTGGTGTAGGGGGTATTTTTCTCTGGTCAGTTATGTAAGACTGGCATTCCAATTACCTCTATATGGACATTATTAACTCTGGCCACCAGGGTAGGGGATATTGTTCCCATTGACCCATAATAAATTAGTTTTTAGACCTAGAATTGATTGCAAGGGTTCCTGAGAGGTAAAAAGTTTCAGGCTGCATTAATATTTGGTATGTAAGAGACAGCAGTGGGGCAGTGCCTGTCTCTGTATAAAGTACATTGCGTTTCCACTTCACATACCCCGGAGTATAGAGAGTAACAGCTAGTTAATGCACAATTAATGTAGATAAACAGACAGACATGTGCATACATAAACACATTAAAACATTTACAAACACTCAGCTCCGCACATGCTGGCATCGCTTCCTTGCCATCTGCCCTGACTGCTATAGGAAAGCTGACAGAGGGGGAAGAGGGTGCTGAGCATTCATCTGATGTGTTCACACTGCATGAAGGATGCTCAAAGTGACCCTGAGGGGGTAGATGTCTGCCTCAGGTAAGGCCTAGATCAGCAGGACATCTGTGTTCTACTGCCAGGTACAGAGCCTTCCTCCTCCTTATATAAAGAGTTCACTGTATCGCATTATATACAGGTATAGGATAGATTAGTGGTATGTACAGGTAAAGGATTGATAAGGATTATATACAGGTATAGGAGAGATCAGTGTTATATACAGGTATAGGAGAGATCAGTGTTATATACAGGTATAGCGGAAATCTGTGTTATATACAGGTATATGATAGATCAGTGTTATATATGCAGGTATAGGAGAGATGAGGTATATATACAGGTATAGGAGAGATTGCTGTTATATACAGGTATAGGAGATATCAGTGTTATATACAGGTTTAGGAAAGATCAGTTATATATACAGGTATAGGAGAGATCAGTGTTATATACAGGTTTAGGAAAGGTCAGTTATATATACAGGTATAGGAGAGCTCAGTGTTATATACAGGTGTAGGAGAGATGGTGTTGATTTATGGTTATGGACAAAAATATTATTAATATATAGGTATGGCAGAAACATTGTATTGGTAGATTGATATAGAATGATATGGACGGTTAATCGAATGGCTTTGTTTGTGAGGTTGTGAAACTGGTAAGCCCTGACCAGGTGTTGTATCTTTTGTCATGTACCATATCCTGTGGAATGTATTTAGCATATACCTGAGATTACGCTGGGTGGAGGAACAAAAGGTCCCCTCTTAGTATGCATGGAGTTCACAACACCCTGTTTATGATCCAGGAAAACAGGGAAAAAAAAACCTTTGTAGTTTTCAATTAGATCTTGGGAAAATCCGTTTCATAGGCTTACGTAAATAAAATCTTTAGAGATATGAACTTCAAAGAGATTTGGGGTATAAGAGAGGAGGCCTAGCCAGTTCAGGGGGGCAGATCAGCAAGGGAGGAACGACAGCGTAGCAGTCCACACAGAACCGGGGCCCAACCAGTCCACTAAGAGAGCCAAGACCAGTCAGAGGGCAGAGAAGCTTCCAGCCATTCTAGGGGATAGCCAGACCCTTGGTAATGTATACCAGATGATTGTGTTAAAGTGTATGGGGTGTGCTATGCTAGTGTGATGTATTATTGTTTGATGTTATGTAATGCATTAATTTGACGTTTGATGTTATCCTTGCTGTGTCCCATGTGTGAATAATATATATGTTTGGTTTACCTACAACGGTGTGTTTTCTTTTCGCCATCAAATCACCTAAAAGAATTGAGGTGGGAAATATAAATGCTAGGGGAATTTTTTCATATTTATAAATTATTATTTCCAGGAGGCATATTTTCTTACATAATTGGCTTGCGCAGGTAGGAGGTGT
>CM070040.1:33466705-33479364 GCA_036250615.1 Ptychadena robeensis
TCTTGGTGACTGTGGTCCCTGCTAATTTGAGGCCATTAACTAACTCCTCCCGTGTAGTTCACGTAGTTCAGAGCGAGGCCGATTGATGGTCATTTTGTGCTCCTTCCATTTTCGAACAATCGCACCAACAGTTGTCACCTTTTCTCCCAGCTTCTTGCTAATGGTTTTGTAGCCCATTCCAGCCTTGTGCAGGTCTACTATTTTGTCTCTGACATCCTTGGACAGCTCTTTGGTCTTGTTGTTGTCCCATGTTGGAGAGTTTGGAGTCTGCTTGATTGATTGATTCTGTGGACAGGTGTCTTTTATACAGGTGACTAGTTAAGACAGGTGTCCTTAATGAGGGTGACTAATTGAGTAGAAGTGTCTAACCACTCTGTGGGAGCCAGAACTCTTAATGGTTGGTAGGGGTTCAAAAACATATTTCACTCAATGAAATGCAAATCAGTTGCTATCTTTTATTTAAAGTTATTTTTTCGATTTTCCTTTTGATGTGCTATCTGCCACTGTTACAATAAACCTACCATTGAAATGATACTGTTCTGAGACTTTTCATTTCTTTGTCATTGGACAAACTTACAAAATCAGTGAGGGGTCAAATAATTATTTCCTCCACTGTATATTTACAACCTTATTGAAAGAGATCTTCTGCTTTCCTATATCGCATGCACCATAACTTCTCCCTTGTAAGCTGAGACTGGTACCAGGAGAGCCCATCCCAATCACACAGACAATATGCTTTCAGGATAGACTCTGAATCTTTATTACAGTAGCTGGTCTATTTATACAGTAATACTGTGATGTCATTGCATACATTAGTCCAAGCTATAACCATATTAGGAATTCACCATATACATTACATTGTATCTAAAGAATTTACGTTCCACCATCTGGTTACACTTTGCCAATGGGAGGAAGGGAGTAACATTCCATTACATAAGCATATATATATATATATATATGCAGAGAACTTCCAGCTAGGTTAACCCCTTCACTTATATCCACTACCCAAAGGAGGGAACAGTGAGTATTTATAATGTTTATAATTGATTTTTATTTTTATATTTTTTATCAATCCTTAACCCTTGAAATAACCAAATCACTTTTTGTGACCATGTTGAAATGCCTAAAATTAACATCCCTATAATATGCAATTGCCCCTAGTACTCAGATTGCTAATAGATATTCTGTGTATTATACAACTTACCATGACCGATTTATATTTATCTTTAAGTGCAACATGCAACCTAGGTGTGCGACACTAATGATTGTGGAGTGATGTACACTTATTTTGAGTAAAAATGTGTTAATATTGAGTATAAAGTTATCATAATATGTAATATGCAGCTATGTAATCATGTGATAAATATGTATTTACTTATATGTATTGTCTGTTAGATATGGATCAATAGTCCTAACCACCTCCCTGAAGAAGCCCCTCCAGGCTAAATGCGTTGGAGGAATAATGGACTATTAAATGATCACCCCACACTGCGTTGTGGACCTATTGACTGTATTGTTTCTGTGTCTGTGTGTGTTCTTACTAATGTCGTCAATTGACTTGGACCGTGCGTGGTGCCAATAATTGTCGATATTTCTTAATTTGTACAATAGGTGGTCCTAAATAATTATTCTAATAAAGACCGTTTTTTACGAACATAGATTTAGTGATGCCTGTAACTGCCAGCTCTAGTTGGTCCTGTTCTACAAGGACCAGGGTGTGATCACCCACCAAACCAGGGTAGTTTTTTCCAAATTGTCTATTTTTCTGGCTAGGGCATATACGAACTTGAAGCACCATACAGACACCTTCCACCCCTTAGTTACTAATTTCTTCATCATTCACCTGTAGTTTGTCGATAAAGTCTGTCAGTTCTCTTGATGTTCCTTCCCAGATAAAAAAGATGTCGTCTATGTAACGGAACCCTATCGATATCCGTTCCATGTCTCGTTCCAGCCGGGGATCCTTACCAATGTATCTCTCCCATCCGCCAAGGTATAAGTTGGCGTAGCGCCTTGTTGTTGTAAGTATAAGGAGTTCTTGAAAAAGAAGTTTCTCGTAATTCCAACACAAAATTGTTAAGTGGGGCTAATGTGTCCCTACGTTCTGATAAGAATTCGGCTATGGTTGTTAGGCCTTTGTCATTAGGGATACAACTATAGAGGCCCTCCACATCCAGGCCCACCAAAAAGGCGTCCCTGGATATGGGAAGGCCCTCTATTTTCTGCAATAGATGTCTGGTATCCAGTAGGAACGACAGTAGACTTTCCACGTGGGGTCTGAGGTATGAATCTACAAATGTACTGGCATTACTGGAGAGGCTGTCAATGCCTGAAATAATCGGGCGTCCAGGTGGTTTGGTCAAACATTTATGAATTTTAGGTAGAGCATAAAATGTTGGTGTGGTGTAATGCTCCATTTCCAGGTATGCAAAAGTAGTTTTGTCGATGATATCATTATTGTGGGCTCTTGCTATGATTTTGTTATATTCTCTTTTATACTCATGGAGTTTTAAAGAGGGGATTTGCCGGTACCATTCTTTGTTTTTTAATATTTTAAGGCACATGGCCTCGTAGTCTTCGTTGTTCAGGATAACTATATTACCCCCTTTGTCTGAGGGCTTGATTGTTATATTGTGATCCTGTTCCAGGATTCTGATGGCTAATTCTTGTTCCTTTGTTAAATTTTTGGTCACCCTTCTACTTTTCGATTCCAGTGATGATATATCAGCTGACAATAAAATCCCTTTAAAATCCCTTTTACATATCCACACAGATTTCTGTGTGAGTAGGGACTTTGGAAGTTAAACCTTCCCCTCTTGCTTTTGACTTGTGGCCTCCATATCACCTCAGTTGCCCACCACTGATCTAGAGTATATAACATCTCCCACTGATCCAGAATATATAACATGTCCCACTGATTAAGAGTATACCACATGTCCCACTAATCCAGGGTATACCACATGTCCCACTGATTAAGAGTATACCACATGTCCCACTAATCCAGAATATACAATGTGTGCCACTGATCCAGAGAATATAACATGTCCCACTAATCCAGAGAATACCACATGTCCCACTGATAAAGAGTATGCCACATGTCCCAGTGATCCAGAGCATACCACATGACCCACTGATCCAGAATATACAATATGTCCTGCTGATCCAGAGTATACAATATGTCCCACTGATCCCGAGTATACAATATGTCCCACTGATCCCGAGTATACCACATGTCCCTTTAATCCAGAGTATACCACATGTCCCACTTATCCAAAGTATATTACATTTCCTATTGATCCAGAGTATACCACATGTCCCAGTGTTCCAGAGTATACCACATGTCCCACTGATCCAGAGTATACCACATGTCCCACTTATCCAGAGTATACCACATGCCCCACCTATCCAGAGTATACCACATGCCCCACTTATCCAGAGTATATAACATTTCCCATTGATCCAGAGTATACCACATGTCCCACTGATCCAGAGTATACCACATATCCCACTTATCCAGAGTACATAACATTTCCCATTGATCCATAGTATACCACATGTCCCACTGATCCAGAGTATAGTACATGTCCCAGTGATCCAGAGTATACCACATGCCCCACAGATCCTAAGTGTGCAACATGTCACAATGAACCATGTACAACATGTCCACACTTCACAGTACAAAACACACTGAGAGTACACAAATGACCGTCTGTTAGATATGTTAAAAATATATTTGGGAACAATGTCCCACTGCTCCAGAATATACAACTTATCCTATTGTCCTATTTATAAAACAAGTTTCACTAATCCAGAGGAAACATCACATTCCACTTATCCAACACTGGGTAGAATCCTCAATTACCAAATAATGAATGCTAAATCCGGGAATTCGTAAAACAACATAATTAATAAATACAAATATATATATGGTGTATATATCTATATATCTATATAATCATCCCTTATTTCTGTGTGTTTGTATATATATATATATATATATATATATATAATACATGTAATTAATGATTATACATTTTAGGACCCCCTTGGTTGTCATCACATTCTTTTTCTACAGTTGGCTGCAAATATACTAAGGGGTCACACAGAATATATCTGTTTTGATGTTCAGGAACATTTTGGGGTAACAGAATCTGCAGTCTAATCTATTCCTCTTTCTCGGCCACTTCTGTCTGCAGGAGCCCACTGGCCAATTTCATATAATTTTTTTTTACTTTTACAAAAGTAAATGAAAAAAACTCTTTTATACAAAGTATCTCTGAAACTCCTGTGATCAAGGCATCAGATATCTTTAAGATCTAGATACATTTCTATAATTACCCCAGGAAAAGAGAAGATGGTTAGATGAGGGATCTTCACTCGAAATGAAATGCACATTTACAGAATGTAAAAAAGGCAAATGTCATTAGACTGGATGGGCAGAGCTCAGTTTCCTTCTGCCGCATATAGTAACATATAAACTACAGTGACTTTCAATTCCCACTTGCTCTAATTAGAGAAATGTTTTTGGCTCCAGTTGAAAGAAGCTTCGATCTCACACTCATGATTTACCTTCAGCCACCGGGGAGCAATTAGGATGTGCAGGACTGTCTCTTCTGCTGGCCTAAAATGAACAAAACTTCCTTGTCTCCATTCTAACATATCAGATTCTATAATTAGATTGTTGCAGGAAACAGACACCAAGACCTTTGGGGGACGACGACAGGTGGAGCATAATCTAGCACAATCTGAAACGATAATCTAAAAATCAGAGCCCACACGCCAAGGGAGATCAGATGACGTCGGGCCAGATGTAGAATCTACACAATGTTCTACAAGTATCTCTTTTTTGTAATGGGGAATAGGGGAGACACATTCCTGTGCATGCCATAGACTTTGCGTCAAGTAAAACTGTCCTTTCCCTTTATATATGGATCATTGGGCAATGTATTCATACCTGTGCCGCAGAGAACCAGGAAAGACTAGAACATACTAGTCAATTCTGGGCAGAGTGCACTGGGGGTTAAGGACTTTAAACCCTTTCTGATGATATTATTAGTTGTGCAGCCAATGGCCAAGCATCGAAAAAGGAGAGTAGCATGGCAGGGATTTATTCAGAAGTAAACAGGCCTTAATTCATCTTTCTGTTTCAGATCAGAAATTTTTTATACATTTGTGAAAGGGCTCTAAAATAGAGCTTGGGAACCCAGAGGGGGCAGTGGTAGATATGGCATCAAACTCCGCATTGCATAGTGAAGAAGGAGGGAATAAAAGTTCTAAAAAAGTGCACAGGGATTACATACTGGACCTAATTCCAGAGACCAAGGGCTCTTTCACACTGTCAATAAATTTCAAATGTGGAAATGTCACACTGTCACCATGGTTGTGAAAAGGCATCCTGCCAGCTCTGAAATGTAATCCTTGTCGGTTTCTCGGCAGAATCGACTGCTCCCCCATCCAAAGTATGGAGATTGATCTAAAAATAACAGACATGTTCCTAATCTGTTAGATCGATTTCTGGGAAGATTTCTGGCCGAACTTAAGGTTTGTGCATTCATTTTGCAGCCGATTTCGCAGCAGATCGATCGGTTGATGTCTTTAAGGTTGTGTCATTAGTGTTATAAAGGTGGCATCCTATGGTCAGTTGGGTGAATAAAGAGTGACCAGTGATGTTGGGGCTGGGGGCCTAATTGTTGGAGTCACAGCAGACCACAGCAGTGGTGGTGAGAACCTTTGAAGACTGGCAAACTTGTAAAGGAAAAGGGTTGTTGAGATATGACTGTTGAGATATTCCTGTTATGTACTGATGTTACTTAAGGTTTTATTAAAATATTGTTAATAAAAATGCCACTTTGGCCATTTCATTCCAAATCAGATGTCTGGTCCATTATTGGGTAAAAATAAGGTTGGGGTTATGGTGATTAGGGGTGGTAGGTCTGAAGAGTCTCAGACGGTTTATAGTCTGGACACGTTCACTTTAAATTGATCAAACCTGAGAACTTTACAAAGTTAAGTCAGTTAACACATAGGAAGACATTAACAATGGTGGTGTCAAAACAACCAAACCAATAAACAGTATATTTGTTTTAGACCTTGTAATGTTTTCAACGTTTTTTGATCTTTAAAGTAAAATCTAACATTTTTAAAACCACAATAATTATAATTCCAAACTGAGAATAGCTTCCTGATCATTACTCCAGTTAAAATGTTCATATATACAGAAAGCTTTGTAAGTGCGACTTCACTCTTGTAGCTCTAGGAACCTTAATTCATCATTACAGTTATTGTTCTAAATTCAAGCTGTGTAAGTGCTTAAATATATTTTAGGAAATAGCAGGATATGGCTTCCAATCCTTAAATGCATTCAAATGCCTTTTCATGTAAACATGCTGACCACTCATGGCTGACACAAGTGAACGAGCGGGCAGTGATTTATAAACAGCAGCTTAAAAATCTTTAGGAACCATTAAAAAAATTAGCAACAGGGAAAATTAGTTTTTTTAGTTCTAAGAGATGTGACGATTTAATACCTCACAAGTATTCTATCGGTATCATGGTCATATTGTGCAGGCAATAAAGCAGGGCAAGTAATTATGCAAAAATATATAATTTATTTACATACAAAGAATGATAAAAGCACTGAAAATCTATTGAACCAAATACACAATGACATCAAATGTAATGCCAGAAAACCACCACAAGGTGTATCCAACACGGTAATATTACACCCACTACACAAAGGAGTTTGTGGAATGTAATTAGGAAAAACAAATGGCTACACACAGGCAAACACGTACTATGGATGTCACTTCTACAAAACTATGCCAAATATCCCAGATAGGAAGATAATTTCTTCAACTACAAATAACTTATGTGATACCGACTAGGGATGATAAACTCCGACAGAGGTTTTACTCTGAACTTATAGATAACTAATTTAATTGATAATATGATAAACAATTTTATTGATAAAAGTGCACAAGTTATCCTAACTTTAATCTCTGCAAAGAGGCAGACATAAACTAGGTATCACCTCAGTTTTGCTTTGGAGATATAAAAGGTAAAATGTTCCTTACCAAAAATAAGGGTTGCTTTGTAGAAGGTAGGCGTCTGCTATAGAGTTTCCTTTCTGTTCCGCTTTTTTTCTATTTTCCCTTTTTCTTTCTTCCTTACTACCATGTGCATACCTTAAAGTAATAACGTTTATCTAAAGCACATGTCTATTGCTTTCAGAATTCTCTAATTACCTTCAAGCAAAGGGGTGTGTCTTAGATAAAAGGTAGGCAGGCCTTCAGCTAAGACATCATGATTAACCTCTTCTTAGCTGAAGCAAGCTGAATGCCATATAGCGCTTCGCCACTGGATGGCAGTATTGATCAATGAATGAATACCTTAACCTTCTGGGTGTTTAGCCCGAGTTAATTCGGGCTAAATAAAGTTGCTTAAATGGTTTAGCCCGAATTAACTCGGGCTGCTGTTACCTGCATTGAGATGGCTTGCAGGCAGCCCAGGAGACTTGCTGCTTCTCTCCCATGTCCCCGATGTCTGAACATCAGATCCCGGTGTCCGTAATCCCACTGGCGGGAGCGCGATGACGTCATCGGGAGGGGGAGGGGCGGGAAGTTCAAAATGTGAAAAAAAAAAACCTGTGAGGACATGGCTAGTGGCGACAAGAGCTTAATGCTGAGGAATTTTATTTTAAAAGCCTGGAAATATGCTTTTGAATTATGATGCCATTATTTCAACTAGCCAGTTTGTGTAATCGCAAAGCCCCTGAATATAATATCACCACCAAAATTGTTGTAGATATAGAAAATAATTGTGGGAAGATTACAAGACAAAAAGAATTGCTCTAGCAACTGTGAGGACCCCGGCTGTTCCAGTCACCGCCTTCTGGTGACACTGTGATTGCCCATCCATGGGTTGGTCCCACAGTGGACAGCAGGTGGCTCCCTGCAAGCGTGGGCTGGGTGGAGCTTACACCTTTCTCGTTAGCTTTAGGGCTATTTAGGTGTGCTTAATCCAGACCATGCTTGCTGTTCATTGTTGGTTTGCTTGTCTTGATTTCATGCTTTCCCTGGCTTCATGCTTCTTGTCCCTGAACCTGAACCCTGGACACTCCTGTACCCTGGACTTTTGCACCTTTTTTTTATTTCTGCCTGTACCTCATCCTGACAGCAACAAGGAGTTTTTGTATAAATTAGTGTCAAAACTAAGTAAAAATTTCAAGTTTAAAAAGCGCGACTTGACTTTGAAACTAATTTTGTTTTTTTTGTTGAGCTAGAGCATGTTATCTCATGTCCGGCTGTAAAATTTTGCAATTTTCATCTCTTGATTCAAGCATAAGCTGAATTAAATTTTTAGAGCACATTTTGAACGATGAAAACATTGGCTTTTATTCAAGTATATACGGTAAAAAAATTTTTTTTAGCTTTAAATGTATTAATCTGCAGTTGCCCCAAGGTTCATTCAAACAGATCATTGATGCACATTTCATGCTCCTCTAGTTCCACACTTTGCTATAAATTGGTGAAAACGGAGGTAAGGGGGTCAGGAAGAGGATAATAACAGCATAACTATGAGGACTCTAAATACCATTTCCATAATAGATTTACCTGACTTATTGGCGTAGGATTCCCAAACATAGAACACCATACTGTACACATTAAGCGGTGTCCTTATAATGGAGATCTGTATTACACTACAGCCGTCTCCATAATTTCTCCGATAAGTGAGACACAGATAGTTAAAAATGCAAAAGGGCTGTTATTGCTGGATTCGTCTATTATTTATATTTTTATCTAAATGCCACTATAACAAAGGCACAGAGCGAGTCAATTATCGCTGTTTTAGTCTTTCAGCGAAAGCAGTTACCATCTCCTAGTGTCTTAATGGCCTGTCACTTTCCAGTGCGCTACAAATATCAGGTAGCTGTAGTGTCACTAATTAGCTGATAGTGTCGTCTAGAACGCAGGTTGCCAGAGTCAGGTTAATTGAGTGAATAGAGCAAGAGATGTCACCGAGCAAAACCTGACTGCTGTGCAAGGCTTGTAAAAAGGCACAGTGACACCTGAGCACATGGTGATTTCACATCACTAACTAAGACGGATTATTGTTAATCAAGGAGAAACTACCGGAGATACGCTGAACTGCAGCCTCACCTTCTGCCTTGTATATTGGTGCGTCTCCTATACTGAAATGCTTGCTCTGATTTCTTTGCATAATGTGAGCTTCTCACAGTATGCTTCAGTTGCTGCACAATGCACTTTATTCATGGGTCAGGCAATTGGTAGAATAGTTAAATGGAAGATATCTGATTCTCTGATGTGAAACATAAAACTGAAGTTCTCTACAATACCTATAGCTACAGAAATTAATAGGATTTTAGTTGCTCTTTATATTCACAATATGTTAATACGAATGAAGGTTTAATCTGGGCACACGTATCTTAAAAGTGGATGTATAGTTAAAAAAAACAAAGAACAAATGAAACCATATATTTACAAGATCACAATCTGTTGTAAAGATATTTTTTAAAATGTGTTTTAGTTTATGAACACCCTAAGGCGAAAATTACCAATTCACCAATAGGACTGCATGGCTACATTATGGACAGTATCTAAATGATTGTTGTTCCTTCCACACAGGTAGGGACATTAACATATCAGCCACATGGCACTTGATTCTATCCCTGAGTTGGTGATGTTACAGCTGGGGGCCTAATATTGTTGGAGTCATAGCAGACCACAGCAGTGTTGGTGATAACCTTCAAAGACAACCATGTAAAGGGAAAGGGTATTTCACTGTTGAGAAATTCCTGTTATGTACTGATGTTATTTAAAGTTTTATTAAAATATTCTTATTAAAAGTGCCACTTGGCCATTGAATTCCGAATCAAATGTCTGGTCCATTATTGGGTAAAAATAAGGTTGGAATTATGGTGATTTTGTCTGGTAGGTCTGCAGAGTCTCAGACTATTTATGGGCCATGGAACTTCCATGGTCATGTGACTGTTCGTTCTTTTTAATAATCAATAGCACCTTCAATGGTCATAGTTTGGGCACATGGGCACTTTAAATTTAAATTAAGTCAGTTAAGCCATAGGAAGACGTTTACTATCATGGTGCCAAAATAACCAAAGACATAAACAGCATATTTGCCTAAAACCTTGCAATGTTCTCAAAGTTTTTCATCTTTAAAGTCAAATCTGACATTGTTAAACACAATAATTCCAAACTAAATATAGCTTCCTGAGCATTACTCCAGTTCAAATGTTCATATATACAGACATAGACAAGTTGGGTTTTTGTTAATGTTGTCTAAAAGTCCCAGGGGCTGACCACCCTAGTTTTCTGATTCGAGGAATGCTTATGAGTTGGCGTTTTATATATATTTATCCAATATATATGTTTTTAAGGGGTTTCAAAGGTGCTTCACTGCACATATGAATCAATAGGTTCCGACATACCGGTGTTCCCCATTCATCCCCAATTAGGGTTTAATATACAAGGTCTTCCATGAACAAAAATGTGTGGGATAGTCTTCAATGCGTTTTATCCCACTTGGACTTTTTCAAGAAGACCCAAACACTAAAACATCAAGCACAACATACATTGTAAATTCATTTTTGCATTTTACTCGGTTACTTGGTTAGACACGTTTTCCTAAATCCAAAGCCCCTAACACTAATACTAACAAACAAATAAAACCAATAATACCATTACTGGTTCTCTGCACTTCCTTTGTCTATGCAATCCTGGGAGCAACATGACCTATAAAGGATGAATCTATGCACCGAACGAGGCTGCATAACTGCACTGAAGAGGGTGGGGAGTTTAGTCAAGTCTATAGGTGAAATGCCCCTTTATTATAGGTAACCAATCAATAACAGTTCTAGGAGGAGTACCCCTTTATGAATACAATCAGAAGGCTTGCAGTAATAGGAGCTGGCTGCGGTTCTAGGAATGCAGACATTCTGTCTTCCCATCATATGACATTGATAAATTCTCGCCTGAGCTGCCCTCTAGGAAACTGATTATTAAGGCTCAGTTTGATATCTGTTAAGATAAATTATGCGCTGGGTATAATCTTACTCATCCAGTCTCTTTTATGAGCCTTGCAATCAATCAGGAGTCGGTAAAGAAACCTTTTAGCAGCAATTTGTATTGATCAGAAGAGTAGCTCTAGCCGGCCACTCTGAGCAGGAGCCAGTCCAGCCTCTGCCTGAGAATAAAGTGTCCCCAACAGGCAGGGAGAGGAATGACACATGAAACTACCTCAGGGTCCTTGGGGGCCACATACAGGACATGTTTTTGTATCACCGTAATGCCCTCTGACTTTTTATAATTCAAACTTTACAGTTAGTTAAATACTAAACAGGACTGGAGTTGGGCAACCCTAGGCTTGCTTTTGTGGCTACATCATGTCTTGTACCTGGGATCACAGGTCATTCCAGATGTTAACAGCAGCCCTATGAAAGGTGCTGCTTAAATAATCAGAGATTAACAAAATTTTCACCATTAAGGAACATTTTCAGCAAGTACAGAAAATACGTGTTGATCTTGTCAAGAATGCAGTCCTTGTCACTATCCATGTGCTGAAAATAATAAACAACATTATCTTTCTTCTATAAACTACTAACCTCATTAGTCTACCATGTCCAAAAATAAGCTAAAGGCAAACATAAGCTGATTTTTATTTTTAACAATATTTATGAAAACTTTAATTAAATAAAATGATTAAAAATAAGGCCATTGACTGTTTGCTTGATTTATCAAATGTTGCAAATACATCCAAACTTTTTATGTACCAGGTAGCACAGGTGAATATTGTTATCCCAGACAGATATAAGTTCTGGAAATGTAATTCATACTACGAATATTTGTCAATACCTATTGCCTAGGGCTGGCCCTCATTCTTAACATGCGTTTGAATAGGGAGGGGGGCTCGCTAATGTTCCTAAATAGAAAAGGGGGGGGGGCCCTGCAAGGAAAGTTTGGGAACCACTGGCCGAGGGTGATATTCGTTCAGTGTCTGTATATAGCTTTAGGAATGTCTAGTGTCTGTATGTAACTTTAGGTATGTCTAGTGTCTGTACATATCTTCAGGTATGTCTAGTGTGTGTACATAGCTTCAGGAATGTCTAGTGTTTGTACATAGCTTCTGATATGTCAAATGTGTCTGTACATAGCTTCAGATATGTCTAGTGTCTGTACATAGCTTCTGATATGTCAAATGTGTCTGTACATAGCTTTAGGTATGTCTAGTGTCTGTACATAGCTTCAGGTATGGCTAGTGTCTGTACATAGCTTTAGGTATGTCTAGTGTCTGTACAAAGCTTCAGGTATGTCTAGTGTCTGTAAATAGCTTCAGGTATGTCTAGTGTCTGTACATAGCTTCAGGTATGTCTAGTGTCTGTACATAGCTTCTGATATGTCAAATGTGTCTGTACAGAGCCTCAGGTATGTCTAGTGTCTGTAAATAGCTTCAGGTATGTCTAGTGTCTGTGCATAGCTTCAGGTATGTCTAGTGTCTGTGCATAGCTTCAGGTATGTCTAGTGTCTGTGCATAGCTTCAGGTATGTCTAGTGTCTGTACATAGCCTCAGGTATGTCTAGTGTCTGTACATAGCTTCAGGTATGTCTAGTGTCTGTAAATAGCTTC
>CM070040.1:33480567-33494096 GCA_036250615.1 Ptychadena robeensis
GGGGGGGGGGCTGAGGGAGAGCTCTGCCAGCCGTACAGCCACCACAATGAATTTTAAATGAAACAAATACAATGTACCTTAACTGCAGACTGTCAGTTTTAATCTGAGGGTATTTACATCCAAATCAGGTGCACAGTGTAGGACCTACAACAGTTTGCATATTTGCCTCCCACTTGTTAAGGGACCAAAAGTAATGGGGCAGAATAATAAACATAAATCAATCTTTCCCTTTTTAATACTTGGTTGCAAATACTTTGCAGTCAATTACAGCCTGAAGTCTGGAACGCATAGACATCACCAGACGCTGGGTTTCATCCCTGGTGATGCTCTTCCAGGCCTCCACTGCATCTGTCTTCAGTTCCTGCTTGTTCTTTGGGGTATTTTTCCTTCAGTTTTGTCTTCAGCAAGTGAAATGCATGCTTATTCAGATTCAGATCAAGTGATTGACTTGGCCATTGCATAACATTCCACTTCTTTCTCTTCAAAAACTCTTTGGTTGCTTTTGCAGTATGCTTTGGGTCATTGTCCATCTGCACTGTGAAGCGCCACCCAATAAGTTCAGAAGCATTTGGCTGAATATGAGCAGATAATATTGCCCAAAACACTTTAGAATTTATCCTGCTGCTTTTGTCAGCAGTCACATCATCAATAAATAAAAGAGAACCAGTTCCATTGGCAGCCATCCATGCCCAGACCATGACACTACCACCACCATGCTTCACTGATGAGGTGGTATGCTTAGGATCATGAGCAGTTCCTTTCCTTCTCCATACTCTTCTCTTCCCATCACTCAAGTTGATCTTGCTCTCATCTGTCCATAGGATGTTGTTCCAGAACTGTGAAGACATTTTTAGCCTTCTAATCTGGCCTTCCTGCTTTTGAGACTCACCAATGGTTTACATCTTGTGGTAGACCCTCTGTATTCCCTCTGGTTAAGTCTTCGTTTGATGCTTGGCTTTGCCACACATATACCTACCGTATATGCCGGCGTATAAGACGACTTTTCAGTACCTTAAAATCCTCCCCAAAGTCATCTTATACGCCGGGTGCCGCAGGCTGGGGGGGTGCAGGGGACCATCTCTGGGAGCCGTTACTGTATCTGTGCGAGCCGGTTAATGTATCGTGCTGCCTGAAGCTGCCAGCGCTGACTAAGATACATTGTAGCAGTGTTACCATGGCTACAGGATGCTACTCACAGAGAACACACGCTCTGTAGCTCTGTTGTAACTTTGAACATTCATAGCAGGAAAACCATTTCTAGTATAATGATGAAACTTTCAGGGTCAGTAATTCTCACCTACTACTACTTACACCCCGAGTTTCACCACTCTAGCTATAATACTTATAAGTTACATTTCAGCTAAATTCCAGCCACCAGACAATGCTTTTTCATGGCCAGTGATATACTCCTATATGCAACATTTAACTTGCCTACATTGAACACATATATCTTTAAATCCCTGCATGGTAGAACCTTGAAATTTTGTGGTTTACTAGTTAACCTCTAAGACTATATCCATGCAAATGTTCAGGTCCCTGAGCATAATCCTTCCCACTAATAGCCCCTTATAAAATATTGCTTCACTATTAGCATAAAGCACTACTCTGCTGCATACATGCTTTCACTTATCCTATCCTTACTAATACAAAAAAGATCAAACTTCTAAGGGTGTTGGAGATCTGTGGGTGCAAAGTCAGAGTAGACATAAATTTTTTCATTTGGTGAGCGTTGGAAGAGGGGGTAGTCTTATACAGCGAGTATATAACAAACTCTATATTTTAACTGTAAATGTTGGGGGGTCGTCTTATATGCCCAGTCGTCTTATACGCCGGCATATATGGTACCTCCTGAAGAGTGTTCACCTGTGGTGAAGGGTGTTTTCTTCACCAGGGAAAGAATTCTTTGGTCATCCACCACATTTGTTTTCTGTGGTCTTCTGGGTCTTTTGGTGTTGCTGAGCTCACCGGTGTGTTGCTTCTTTTTAGGAATGTTCCAAACAGTTGTTTTGGCCACGCTTATGTTTGGCTAATGTTTTTGCTATCTCTCTGATGGGTTTGTTTTGTTTTCTCAAACAAATGATGGCTTGCTTCACTAATAGTGACAGCTCTTTGGATATCATCTTGAGAATTGAACACAACAGATTCCAAATGCAAATAGAACACTTGAAATGAACTCTGGACCTTTTATCTGCACATTGGAATTGGGATAACGAGGGAATATCACACACCTGGCCATGGAACAGCTGAGAAGCCAATTGTCCCGTTACTTCTGGTCTCTTAACAAGTGGGAGGCATATATGCAAACTATTGTAATTCCTATACCGTTCACCTGATTTGGATGCAAATACCCTCAAATTAAAGCCAAATCCATTGTGGTGGTGTATAGAGCCAAAAATGTTATTTATGGGCCTGACTGTATAAAAATCTCTGTAGATTACATAATTCATTGTATAATGTGAAATAAATTATTTATTTTAGGGCTGGGTTAATCTTTATTATTTTAATTTACTATAATAACTATCTAGACAGCATGTACGTCAATGACGTGGTCCTTTTCAAACTATGGAAACAAGCAGAGAATTAAGCAAATATCTGACATGTATGAAGAATCACAGTGACACAAACAAGAACATGTAAGAATATGTAAGTCAACTATGTAAATGAATAACACACAATTCTTTCTTTATCTTGTGTTATTACCACACATAACAAAAAAGATACAATTCGCCAATGACATGATATAAAGGAATGGAAGAGTGCCCTAAACCTTAAACATTTTTAGAAGACACAACACACGGTACTCAGTTATATCAGTAACTTTATGCCATCTTCAGGATCGGGTGTGGTGTGCCTCCAAATGGGAATGTTTGTATAATTCCATCTGAATTTCCATTGTATGATTGTACCAATTGATGGCCAGATCATTAGGCAATTCACATGATTCAAGAATTAACAGAGCAGGTTCCACCAAAGCTAGCTGTAAAGTAGATGCAGAACATTTTATTTTTAACCTTGGTTGTCTCCAGATCAGGCAGAGTGATATCTTGTAATGTAGATCCACAACCTGCTGAACAACACGATCTGTGATAGTCCCAGTGTGAGTGTGATCTGTGTGACTCTCAGGATTATTCCTGCACTGGGATTGTAAAGGATGTAGAGGAAGCAGAGTGGATCTGTATAGGAAGAAAGATGAAAATTCACCCTGCTGCTGCAGAACATTATCTATAAAGTCTGGATTCAGTCTTGAACTCAGACCTTAGATCCTTTAACAGCCGTTCTGCTTCTTGCATAGCAGAGAATCTTCTGACCAGTGTAAATTAATCTAACTCATGGGGATGAGAGCCTGGAAAGTGTTAAACAAGGAGCAGACCTCTGCAGACCAAAGTATGAATACAATGAAAGATATGGAGAAAAATATATATACCTAGTCTGAAACCAGAACCTGCAGAACACCATTTACTTAGACTGGAACCAGAACCGGTAAAGCACTATCCACTTATACCTAGTCTGGAACCAAAACCTGCAGAGCACCATTTACTTAGACTAGAACCAGCACCTGCAAAGCACTATACACCTTGACAGAAAGTAGCATCATTTACCTGTGCTAAAACTAGCATCATCTACCATGACTAAAAATAGAACCTGCAGAGCATCATCTACCCAAACTAGAAGATAAGTTGCAGAGCATCAGCAACTTAGAGTGGAGGAACCTGCTGAGAATCATTCACCTGGTCTAATAACCTGTATACGCTGCAGGTATTTGAAATAATGATGCTACAGGTCATTATTTTCCAATATTTATACAGAATCTGCAAAGCATCGTTGTGTGCTGCTTGGAACTTGCAGATCAATCACCTCCTAGTAAAGACAAATTAGCTGCCAGGCTTCTGATCAGAACTGAATGGAACAGAACAGAATCTGTTTCTGTGAGTCCAGAACTTTCAGATGCAACCTGAAAGCACCATGTATCTGTAACCCACATACAGAACTATGAACTGTTTCCTTTTATTGTGGATATGCACCTATGGAATGTTGCCTGTGATTACCATCTACATTCTCTTGAGTACAAAACTTGCACAGAATTTGTCTAGAATATAAGAGAATCCTTCATTCTTCCATGAAGTTTCTCCCTGAAACAGTACAGAGCTGGAGGACCTTTCTATCCATCCTATGCTGGCTCCAGAACCTGTAGAGCTTTAGTTGGACACGTTGAAGATGTAGCTTTCACCTACCTGTCCAGGACAAGGACTATGCAGAGTATAAACTAATGAGTGTGGATCCAGATCTGTCTTCCCTTACATTACTGGCATATTGACCCAACCACCGCATATCATCACATGGTAGGAGAAAAGTCCGAGGAGCACAGAACAAGCCCTAGGTGGAAGAGTTTAGAGACACCTCTCGGCAAAGTGAGAACGAAATGTCTGACCTACCTGAGCCCGGGTCCTGGCAGCTGAAGATGCCAGCCTGGTGGCAGAGGGTGGAGCAAATGTCACAATGGGCAGAGGCAGATAGGCTGGGAATGGCACTGGTGTCAGGGCAGATGATGGGGGTACAATGGCATCTTAGGAAAGGTAAGGAGAAAAGTGCAGGAGGTACAGAGTGATACTGAATGGAAGAGAGAGGGAGAGGTGAGACAAGACAGGAGGGAGGAGAGTGAGAGAATGCGTATACTCACTGGATGCTGCCCCCCCCCCCCCCCCGGCTGCAGTACCCTCCTCTCCCCACAGAGCGGCAGTACTGAAGGCACAGAGGCATGGCAAGGAGCTGCTCTGGGGTAAGTGACATATGGCTGTGCTAGGTGGATGTTCTGCGTTGCTCAGCTTGGAAGAGGATGACGATGTCCCAATAGGATAAAACTGGCAATTTGATGAGCTCTTGAAGTTAGAGTGTTAAGCAGCTGTGTTGATAGAACATAAAGAATAATACCCTGGGTGGTACAGCATGATCTGGGGGTTCTCCATGATAAACAAAAAGCTTAAGTGGTGCCTTGGAAGGTAAGAGTTATGGGGTTAGAAAGGGCGCCGTGGATTCCAGCATATCAGGGGTTAAAACACTGAGTTGGAGCCTGGCAGGTGAGAAGTTGGGCGATGCTGTATGCTGGTGGGCTCTGCGAGATGAGTAGTGCTATGGTGGTCTTTAGCAGGGAAAGAGTTAAGGAACGTTGTGGTGGATTCGGGTAGATGTTGTTCTGGACTTTGACAGGTTACGTGGCATCATACTTGACTTAAGCAATAAAGGGTTAAGACATGTGCTTGATTGGGAGAGGTTAGGGGTTAAACAATGCTATGCTGAATTACACCAAGGATGCTGTGCTAGAGGTTAGGTAATGGTGTGCAGTACTGTGGCATAAAAACTGTTAAATGCCATTGCCGGATATTAGTCAATGTTGTGCTGGATTATGTCAGAAAATATGTTAATGGATGCTGTGCTGTATTATGGCAAGGAAGGAGTTAAGTGGCATTGTGCTGTATTATGGCATAGAAAGGGATAAGTGGCACCGTGCTGCAGTTATAACATGGGTGGTGGTTTAGTGGCATTATGGTAGATTATGGAATGGATTATGGCAAAGAAGAGGTTTAGTGGCACTGTGCTGGATGGCAGTAGGTGAGTGCTGAGTTTAGTGATGGGAGTTGTGTTGGGTTTTGGAAGGTTAAAGGTCACATGTTGCTGCGCTCCAGCAGTGGAAGGGTTAAATTAGAGCGATGCTGGATTATGGCAAGTAAGGTGAGTCTGGCAGGGAAGGGGTTAGGTGGTGCTGAACTTAACTCTGAGGGTTGAATCCAGGTAAGTGATACACTGGGGGCGTCCATCCCACCCCCTGTACTGGGTTCCCACAATCAGAAGAGATTTCCAGCTCGTCACACTGTTTGGGTGCAGCAGTGTGTGTTGTTGTCTGGCAGGGGAGGGGTTAAGTGATGCTAAGATGCAGAATGGTTATCTGTTACTATGGTAACTTCAGCCCCCTCCCTCCCTATCTCCCCAAGTCCAGCACCTATGGAAGAGTTTGTAGTTGGGAATGTTATGGTGGGCACTGCTGGGAGCACAGGTCATGCTCAGGTCATGGCCAGGTGTAAGAGCATCCTAGTAGTTGTCACTCTCCGCCTGGCCCTGCCCCCCATGGATTACAGCCGCTCTTAGCCTGGTTAACCCTCAGATTTAAACTTAAATCCTTGCAGCTCAGGCAGATCATTAACCCCTTCCTAGCTAGAAACACATGTGCCACCCAGCCAGGATTTTATATCAACCTTTGTAAATACGATTACATGCCAACCATAATAATCTTCCAGCAGTGACCCTGCTCTGTAAAACCCACAGCTGCCTCCATCAGCCTCAGGGCAGGGGAAGCATATGTGCAGCATCCCCTGCGCCATGTCAACTACCCGTGTTATCATGGCCCAGGACTATAGAATAATGGCCAAGTGACCCCGAGAACAGGCATCTTACCTCCTCCCCCAGGATACGTTGGCTGAATATGAGGGACTACCTTTCATTAATATATATACAAAATAATCTGCCTACATATAATGTTATATTTGCCAACATCCCAGTATAAAAGAGAAATAGAGAAGTCTGCAAGTAGGCAGGGGGACGGCGACGAGATCGGCGACAGCGACATTGATTTTACTATTATTATATTATTATTTATTATATAAAACAGCCAATACATTGTTATTAATATATTATAAAAAAGATTTACAGCCATATACACATATAAAAACAAAAGAGTTTTTCTTCTTGTCAACAATCAAAAAGCATGATAAAATATTAATGGCAGAATTGATTAAGTACATACAAAATGTACTGACTCTATAGAGTGTGTTTAGGTTATAAAGTTGTATATAGTGTGACAGACTGGTCATCTGTCACTGTGACAGACAGACTGTGATTAGTTAGGTGGTTCCTGGAAGGAGTCAGGGATATTACTGCCCAGCACCATTAGGTTGCTGAGAGTTTTGGAGTTTTCTTAAAGGGCTCCCAGACTCTGGGATAGGGGGAAAGGAACTGGGTGGGCCTTCCTATTCCCCCAGGGCCCACTAAACGCGGGTTAACGCCTGTTTGCAGGTGAGTGGAGCCAGGTGTAACTCCACAAAAGGAGCAGAGACCAGTCTGTCAGGGGTTCTGATAGAGGATGAAGACACAGCTTTTAAGAGAAGTTGGAGACAAACAGCTCCAGACCAAGTAGGAGACCGTGGGCTTCTGGGGGTAGACAGGGGGGCCCACAAGGAGTGTGGGGCCTAGACCTGTGGCTAATGGAGCTGGGGAAACAGGGGGCTCACAGAGCGTGTGAGGCCTAGACCTGATCCTGCTGGGAAGCTGGATGTTTGCCAAGTCAGGAGGATTGGCATTTTTTCAAGGACTTGTGTTTGGATAGTTATTAACCCCTACGAGGGCAAGTTTTGTTTTTGGACTGTGTGCAAATAAACATGGGCAGGAGCCCTTAAAAAGATCGCAAATGCATGGATTGATGCTGTGAGAGCAACCATTTGAGTGTGATTTCCCCACAATGGCTTAAGACAGTTCACAAAGTACGAACCCTAGCGGCAGCTATGCTTTGTGATTCGTCTTACGCTATATACAACTTTATAACCTAAACACACTCTATGGAGTCAGTAAATGTCGGATGTACTTCATCAATTCTGCCATTAATATATTATCATGCTTTTTGATTGTTGGTTTTCTGATTCCATCTTACCTTGCACAATAAGCCCCTGAGGAAGCAGTTACCTGTGAAATGCGTCAGGTTGTGATGTGCATACCCACTGTATGTATTTGGACATCTGTATTACAACAAATAAAAAATCTTTAGTTTTTATAATCATGCTATTGATAACAATGTTATTGCTGTTTTTATAAAAAAAATTCTCATTGCCGTTAAAGTCCACTGCCCACTTGGAGACTTCTCTTGAAGTTTTTTCTATTTCTCTTTTTCTATACCTTTCATTAATTATATTGATGTTTATGTACCTGTTGAGGTTAGCTCCAGGAATAAAACAAAGGGGAAATTCAAATATTCAGTTGACACCAGTGTGAAGTTCTTCACACTTCCTGTTAAGGCTACAGTACAGAAAGTCAAGAGAAATTTCCCTAATGAGAGACGCAAAAAACCTCACAACACATTTCGCAAGAAAATGTATATGAAACTTTGTGAAGCTCTGATATTCATCTAAGTCACACCAATAGAAAAATAGAATACTACACAAACATTATATGATTTCAATTTTTATTGAACATAAAATGTAAACATTCACAGTGCAGTGTGGGAAAAGTATGTGAACCCCTGGTCTAATGACTTCTCCAAGAGCTAATTATAGCCAGAAGTGAGCCAACCTTGAGTCCAGTCAGTGTAATATTGGGTGTGTTGCTGAAAGCTGTCCTGCCCTTTAAAAACACACACCAGTTTTGGGTTCTTAGAAAACCTGCGATCAAGAATTGTTGACTTGCATAAAGCTGGAAAGGGTTACAAAAATATCTCCACTGTAATAGATAAGGCACTATAATGTGGAACAATTACCACACATAGCAAGGATTCCCCCCAACGGCAGTCAGGGGCAGGGGGACTTTAACGGCCACTTAATCAAAGTAAATCAGAGTAAATTAAAAGTACGACGAGTATAGTAGTAAAAAATAAAGTCACATTTAATACATAGTTGCAATTTAAAAACATGTAGCATAGCATGGCAGTCTTGGTAGTCATCAATACATAACATAAGTGGCAACAGTAATGATTCTTAATAGCAGTCCATAAGATGTTTAAGCATAGATGATGTATTTATAAACAAAAGATGTAATAAGTGGGGTGGATCCTGATGGATGCAGGCTCCCTTATCCTGGCTTTTGTTTTACACATTGCTTAAACATCTTATGGACTGCTATTAAGAATCATTACTGTTGCCACTTATGTTATGTATTGATGACTGCCAAGACTGCCATTCTATGCTACATGTTTTTAAATTGCAACTATGTATTAAATGTGACTTTATTTTTTACTACTATACTCATCGTACTTTTAATTTACTCTGATTTACTCTGATTAGGTGGCCGTTAAAGCCCCTGACTGCCGTCGGGGGGAATCCTTGCTTTGTGTGGTAATTGTTCCACATTATAGTACCTTATCTATTGATATTTGGGATGTGGGCCACGTTACTCCATTAAACGCAATTTTCTTTATATCTCCACTGTAAGACAGTCTACAAATGGAGAAAGTTTAGCACTGTTGCTACTCTCCCTAGGCGTGGTCGTCCTGTAAAGATGACTGCAAGAGCACAGCGCAGAATGCTTAATGAGGTAAAGAAGAATCCTAGAGTGTCAGCTAAAGACGTACAGAAATCTCTACACATGCTAACATTTTTGTTGACACATCTACAATAAGGAAAACATTAAACAAGAATGGAGCACATGGGAGGACACCACGGAGGAAGCCATTGCTGTCCCAAAAAAATATTGCAGCATGTTTGAAGTTTGCAGAACTAGATGTTCCAAAAATATTCTGTGGACAGTGGACAGCACACCAACATCAATACCTCATCCCCACTGTAACACATGGCGGAGGGAGCATCATGGTTTGGAGCTGCTTTGCTGCTTCAGGGCCTGAACTGATTGTTGTCATTAATGGAAAAATGATTTAGTCAAGTTTATCAAGACATTTTGCAGGAAAACGTAAGACCATCTGTCCACCAACTGGATGGGATGGGTGATGCAACAGGACAATGACCCAAAGCATACAAGTGGTTTCAACAGAACAAAATATGCCTTCTGGAGTGGCCCAGTCAGAGTCCTAAACTCAAACTGATTGAAATGCTGTGGCATGACCTTAAGAGAGCAATTCACACCAGACATCCCAAGAATAATGCTACACTTTTGTGAAGAGGAGTGGTCCAAAATTACTCCAGATCGTTGTGCAGGTCTGATCTGCAACTACAGGAAATGTTTGGTTGAGGTTATTGCTGCCAAAGGAGGGTCAACCAGTTATTACGTTCAAAGGTTCACATACTTTTTCTTGTAACAGTAGTTAACATATCATGTAGTTTTATCCCCCCCAAAAAATTATTTGACACTTTACCTCCAGGAAAAATTCACATTTAACCATTTGCATATCAATTCATGCACCTGCTGGGACACATTGAAAATGTTTTCATCCTTAAACTATGGAGGCTGCATAAGGTACATAAAACACAATCTCACCACTAGAGTGTGTAAGGGAAATACATCACCCATGTGAAAAGCCCTAGAGCTTCTACCCCTCATAGTTCCAGCCTCAATTGATGTGAATTAGGCCAGAACAGAACAGGTGAACTACTGCTGGAAGCTTCCATAACAGGCACTGAGTGATATGACAGGTCCTAGACAAATGGCATAAGCCAAAAAATGTGTGTCAAGACCTCTCCCTCTCAGTAGCAGTCTGTGTCTGTGCCACACCCTATTCAATAGAGAATGCAATCTGAGAAACAGGACAACTTGGGCTTTAAAGGCACAATCCTTGAGACAAACATTACATTTTTAAGTAAAACAGTCTTTATTATACATTGGACAAGACCAACAGGTCTAATTAAAAACAGAAGATAATATCATTGTGTGTATAAGCATAGAAGGTATACATTACAATTCTCAATATCGATATAAAGATCAATTAGTGAGCTTCACAGATTTCTACGCGTTTCGCCTATTGCAGGCTTCATCAGGAATTTGAGAAAGGAAGCATCACTAAAAATATCAAACAACATAACAATCAACAGTTTGCTGCATTGACCATCTGTCCCCATATATCACCGTATGGTCCAACCTACCCAGACATCCCCTTCAGGAAAATCCAGGCCTGGGCCTCCCCCTGTCGTCAGACGGGATTGAGCCGGGCACCGCCCTCCTGGTCCCAAGTCTTGGGCATTTAACTAAATACCCCAGCCTGCCTTGGGTGCATTCTCAGGCAGACCTCCATTGACTGATGTTCCCTCAGACCAAGACTCTGAATGTGAGTACCCCATTTCCTTAATCACTCTTTTGATTACTGTTCAAACGTAGATTGGGTTTTTCATGAAGGTGAACCTTTGTCTTAGGCTTATTTGGATGTCTGAAGCTGAAGGGGCTGTGTCCTAAACATTGATTTGAAACTGACTGAACTGAGTGCAACATTAAATCTATTGACAGACTACCCACGGTGAGTCAGATGATTTTTCACTCATGATCCCTCCCTGATTATGCCATTATCCTGTTATTTACGTACTATGGATATTTTATAGGGGGACTACATACCCCCAGGCGGTACCTGGTGTGGCGGCCGACACTGCTTTGACCGGGGTGGACCTGGCGGGTTGGGGTCGCTCCCCCGGCGGGGGTGCCCAAGACTTGGGACCAGGAGGGTGGTGCCCGGCTCAATCCCGTCTGACGACAGGGGGAGGCCCAGGCCTGGATTTTCATGAAGAGGATGTCTGGGTAGGTTGGAGCAAACGGTGATATATGGGACAGATGGTGAATGCAGCAAACTGTTAATTGTTATGTTTTTTGATATTTTTAGTGATGCTTCCTTTCTCAAATTCATGATGAAGCCTGCAATAGGCGAAACGCGTAGAAACCTGGGAAGCTCACCAATTGATCTTTATATCGATATTGAGAATTGTAATGTATACCTTCTATGCTTATACACACGATGATATTATCTTCTGTTTTAATTAGACCTGTTGGTCTTGTCCAATGTATAATAAAGACTGTTTTACTTAAAAATGTAATGTTTGTCTCAAGGATTGTGCCTTTAAAGCCCAAGTTGTCCTGTTTCTCAGATTGCATTCTCTGATATGACAGGTCCTCTTTAAAATTATCTTCAATAAATGGCCTCAGCTTTCTTTGCAGTTCTTCAATCTTGCACAGCACAGAACATCAGTTAGATTTTTTTTTCATTGTATAAAAAAAAACTTCAGGTTGCTTGGATACAAATACACCTTTGGAGCACACCATCAATACATTCACACACAATAGAGGTACTTAAGGTGAAAGAATGGGGTTCTGGGAGAGATACACAGAACGCCATTGAGGATTTCTCTGTGTAATGTTGCCGTCTGGCTGTTGGGCGGATTAAGGAGATGAGTCACTGGTCCTGAGTGAGGACTTGTCTGTAGTTGTGGCTCAATGATATAGAGGGAACGTTAGTTCCCAGCTCCCAGGAACGTTTCTTCTATGACAAGGGCACACCCAACGTAATGCCCAACAGCAGCAGAATGGCCGACACTACAGAGCTTAGAGGAAATCAAGGGCCTGGACTTCACCACAAGTCTGCTCACAAGGGATGGTCATGGTAACATATGACAGACAGTACACAACCCAAACCACCAATATTCAAATCACCGCAGAGCAAGGGGTGAACCCTTAGGCCCGTAGAAATACCTTTGGTTTCTGTGTTAGATGCAGAATTGTGGCCTTACACAAATAAAGCCTTGTTTTATCTTTAGGTTTAATGGTTTATTTCCACTTCTGTAGGGGAAGCACCTATAAAAGTGTCCACTCAGTGGTGCTGCATTGCAGAGCTGGTTATAAGGAACATACTTCAAACTTGCCTGACAACCAAATATTTTTGACCCTGATAAATCCCCCTTCCCTGCACTCAAACTACAAGTCCTGGTTGGTCAGCTGCGCACTCCTGTAAAGTCACAGTGGACTCCTACCATATGTTGGGATTTGTAGTTCTCCACTATCATACAATAGGACTACAGAGGGGGGCTGCATGGAAAGTGGACCTAGCAGATCTGCCACATCGACGCCCATTAGAGTGAGTGCCCAGAGCATGCCAGGCTTTATAGCTCTCTACTCCCTGAGTGCTGGAGGAGAGGCATGTGAGGTTGGCAGTGGGACAGTGACCCAGCCATGAGGTCATCAGGCCATGTACAGCATTTGTGTAATCCATGTACACACAGGGATGTAGGCACACATGGACCACACATACAGTGATGCGTGCGCTTTTGATGCCTTTTTTTGCACATTAAACACATTTTTTAGGACATTTGAATCCTATGTAACAAATACATAAAAAAAACAGACAGACACATCTTTTGCATGTTCAAAGCGAACTGCCAAGCTTGCCACTCCACTGAGTGGACACTTTAAAAGGTGCTTTGTCCAGGTTTTTTTTGCCTACTGTGTAATTGGGTTTGACACCCCTTTACTGATAATGTACTGCTTCTCCTTTCCCTGCACAGTCAGACTGCAGAATGGTTTCCAGTTTCAGGTGTATTCAGCCGTTTGCATGGAGCTCAGCTGCAACACACTGGAAGATTTAGTTTATCATATGGGCCATAAATCCCCAATTCCAGCGGACTTTTCGTCACAGGATGTATTTTGTTAGACTTGCCTCTATAATGAAATCAGATTACCAGGAATCAATAAGCTGCTTTCTTATATTTGCAGTGACCTTCCTCGCTAGGTAAACATCCCACTCAAATTTCATGTCCCCTCCCATTAAGCTCCAGGACTCTTCAGAACATTAATGGCAGCCAAGGCTCTGCTGACCCTGGTATTACTGGAATAATAAATATGTACACCCC
>CM070040.1:33512518-33524104 GCA_036250615.1 Ptychadena robeensis
CGGGTGGAGTACCCCCACAGTTGGACCCTCAGCTCCTGTGGTTACCGACACGGACGCAGTGGTGTCGCTGTATGGTGCGTGTGGATACGGACAGTGGAACGCAAGCCAGTCTAAAACATCAATAACTACCCTCCTTGAGGAAGCCCAAGGGGTCGAAACATGTAGGAGAACTGTGGACAGTATCACTGCAATTCATGGACTGTATGGCATTCCCTAAAGCCCACTGCACACTTATCAATAAGCTTTTATATTTGTATTGTTATTATGTTTTGCATAATAGTCCTGATCAAGCCTTAATAAAGACTTTTTAAAAATACATGTAAAACAACATGGTGTACTTGACGCATCAATGCCTGCAAACCATGGTAGGGCGTAATATCAAAGGTTTCCTTCGATGAGGAATTATGGTTACCCATTACATCAAAGCTGCTGTACTTGAGTAGCTCAGCTTTAGAGAACAGCCAATTTGTTTGTGAATGTTGAAATTTTGGCACCACTTTGAGCATCAGCCAGTGAAACATGTGGTCTGTGACACATCAGTGAAGTTCCATTATCCAAAACATCAGCAAGAACATGCAACAGCAGGGACTCACCAGATGGGGTCAAACACTTTGTACCAGTTTGGCGGAAGATTTTCTAACCGGGTTGCCTCATAATCAACATAATCATCATCATAATCTTCTGCAATGACCTCTTCTGCTTGCTCTGAGAGGAGGCATAAAAAGTTCAGTAAGAAAAACATACTATAAAAATTATTAAACCAGGAATTGCAATTACCTGCTTCCACATGCTTTAAAATTCCTCTCTTGGCTAATCGAGCCTGAAGAGCCAATGGAAGGGGCATTTTGGACTACTAGTCTGCTAGAAAAAGAAACATTCATTGTAAGGTTTTTCTTCTGTGAGTGAGCAAAGCTTAGTGGAGTAGTATTGACGACCAATCACATGCAAACCTATTTTTTTTATTACTTGACTGGATGATTGGGTAATGTTAGTTAGCTTGTTGGTTTTAGGCTTTTGTTGTTATGTTGTGAAAATCCTGTTGTGCATCCACCACCTCCTTTGGTTAGCCACCCACAGCTACCTGTATGCTTTGTAAATGCCTAAGAGTAGGAAGAGACTACAGGAAGTAAGAGATGATGACCCTGTCAGTTTGGCCCCTTCTGAAGGTTAAGACAGGAGTAATAAAGTGATGATTGGACATTATTAATGCAAAATATCACAGATGTAATTTGTGTACCAATATGCTCGGGTGGGCTTTCATTGTTTGTTTGTTTTTTTTTTTAAGTATGGAGTTGTCCATACTGCCTGTTACACCCATTAGGGAAACAAGGGAATTGTACTGCTTGCCAATTATAGAACACATAATCCATTAAACTTTTATCTTGTTGAAGAGATTTACCCTAACATCATCTAACAGGAAGTGAAAAAAATTCTCATCCAATACAGGATACCAAGCTTCAGGGGTTAAGCGCCTATAAGGAGAGATGGGGAAGTTCCCTGGCCTATCATGGCGATACTGGAGTGGTAGAAAGGGCTGCCATATGTCAGAGACACCGGACAATCAGAGCCTTGTACTTACTGACATGGAGGAGGTCTAGTGAGCCAAGGAAAGACCAACATCCAAGGAATCAATATGGCCCTACAGTAATGGCATATACAATATTCAGCTGCATGCATGTTATGTGTGGTTGGCTACAATAACTAGAGAACCCTGTTTCCTGCTCTCTGTAGCGACGGAGAACTACAGGTACCAGCATCTGACACTGACTTCCTTGTGTGCTGGAAGACTAGGAAAAACTCACCAGCTCCCACTCTGCGTTCTAAGGGCCCTGCAAACTGAAGTCGCTGCTTGATGACATCATCAGCAAGCACAGCGCTGCGTTCCACACTTCGTTCTTCCAGCCCCTCCTCCATTGCAATTGGCCACTCGTTCGCCAAAGAGAGTGGTCTTTTTGTGTCACGTGACTCAGATATTAAAGGGACCTGCAAGGTCCTTTTCAGGCCTGCCAGAATGGAGGAATATGTGCGGGAGCCATGGTAACATGGGCATGCCGGGAGATGCTTATTAGCCTAACGTTCCATTGAAGGCGGGGTGGGGTGCTTAAAGTATGGCAAGAATACTCACTGAGCATTATTGGAGGTTTAATGTCAACATACCGCACAGCATGCTGGGAGATTGTCTATATGGAAGAGGATTGTGGGAGCTGATCCTTAGTGGAGGCTATGATGACCAATAAAATTGCTTCTGTGAGCCAAGAGAAAGTCATGCTGGGAGTAAAGGTCATCCATATGATGCATGTAAATAATATGCAAATTGTATGCAGGTTGCAGTGACCACAGCTATAAAGTTAACATAGTTATATGGTGTCACTGCAAGTCAGCATGCTATTGAAACAATGTATACATCTCATTGACAGTCAATGGTTAGATTATGTAATACTGTCCTGTCATAGTGTTAGTGACAACTCCAGGAAATGTCCACGTGGTTAAAAGACACTATCTCAATGGAAACATGTCCTCTATCATGTTGTCCTTATCCATAGTGATCTTCTGACCCTTCAAGAGTGACACAGGAGTTCCAAAACAAGTAATCTAGAGCCAATCCTGGATATACCCTGTACCTGAGTGTATACACAGGACCTGTCCAGGGTCAGCACTGCTATTAGCTTCCAGGCATTGCCAGATGATGGCCATATTCTCTCTCCCTACACTGGCTGACTTGTAGAAAAGTGTCCTGGCAGTCATGTGAATGCTTTGACCTCAGTGGTTTCTGAACCATTGACTTGGAACAAGTATAGAGGTCCAAATCTGATACTTACAATAGGTTTGTTCTGAAAGTGTCACCGCAAGGCAAGTAGAATTTTAGAATGCCAGAAAAATCTGCCTATATACTAAAGGTAAGGTAAATACTCCAATTAGTCCATGAGTTGTTCCAAGGGTTGTTCCCTTGCAGTCCAGACCTGGCAGGGCAATACAATAATGATAAGTCCAGTATTTAGCTTTAATCTTGTTATTTTATGTGTGTGCACTTTCATTGTGTCCTCTGAGTATCTGTCAGATTCAGAAGACACAGCCATGAGGGGGTTGGGTGATGTCACCATTAAAAAAGGGGGTGCCTGCAGCAGACCGATCCCATTTATTTGGTCACCAAGAGCAGCTCCTTAAAAATTATACTGTGACCAGTGTCAGGAGTTTTGTTTATGTCGAACATTCCACAGGTATTTCCCTAATGTTTTGGGAAGGAACTTTTCATTGTGAATTAACCAAAATTGTTAATAATTTTCTCTTCTGCAGCCCTTGGAGGATTGTGGATGATTGTGGTGGGGCTTTTACTATGGGTATCATCGGAGGAGGAGTTTTCCAAGCAGTTAAAGGTTTTAGGAATGCTCCTATGGTATGTGATTTTATAATGAACTTCATATTTGACTTATGTAAATTGGAACATGTGTTATACAGCAGACCATGGTCAGCATGTAATTTGCTTGTCAGGGAATCAATCATCGGTTGCGGGGCAGTGTTAATGCTGTGAAGATTCGTGCTCCTCAGATCGGAGGTGAGATCCACTTATTGTATAAAGCCTGGATGATGAGTCATATATGTTGTAGACTGTAATGAAAGTCAGAAACCAACCTTTCAAGGCATCCGTAAAAATGTAAAACTGATGTCCTCAGACCTGTCTTCCTTGAACCAGAACTGTCGTTTTCAGGTGTCTCTTTACAAGAATCTCATTTTGATTCTTTGGCTAAATATTTTTACTGCCCTAGCAGTATTCCCAAGTGCTCGAGGGAGACTTTAATTGCCAATATTGGTAAACCTGAGCCACATCTTGGAATGCTCACCTTCTCTAACCATGCGTCCTGTGGATTTGTCACTGGATCTATCACTCTAACACAGGGTGGATTTGATTTAAATCAAACCAATTTAAATCACTAGTCTGTAAGGCTTGATTTAAATCAAACTGATTTAAATCAATAATTCTTGCTGGTGTAACTTTAATATGCAAGTAGATGAAGATTTTTAGAACAACAACTTTTCATATTTGTTTTTTTATCCCCAGTTTAGGTTAATCATTCATATTTGGACAACTTTTCTGTTGCACTTAGTTTTGAGAACTGTAAAAGTAAACCAAGTATCTGTGATAATATCTTTTAGCAGAGAAACTTCCCAATAATCTTACAGAAACAGACAGAGGTTGATGATGGCATAAGCACGTCACCCAACATTTCCCCTTGATTAGACATGGGTGAGGGGACACAAAGGCAATACATTTATTATACACAGTGCAAAAAATTAAGTAATGACCATCATATCATTTAAAAACAATGCACAATGTTGTGGATGAAGCCTTCTTCAGGGGGTACGATATGTAATATCATCGGCCAAATCTACATAACACAAACAGCCAACACAAGGGGATAAGTCATATTGAATAACCAAATGGACATAAAAGTGGTCACAGACCCTCAGGGGTTACTCACGTCCAAAGATCAATATAGAGTGGAAAGACATGATTTCTCAAGATGGCGTCCCCACTGGTGATCTGTGTAACAAGACTGACCAAAACCATCAACTGATCATGTTTACCAAAGTAAATGTATTAAAAATCAATCTTGTTGTACGGAGATCACCATGACATTTATGCGGTTAAATTCTGTCTTGGCTCTCCGTTCCCCACTGGTGGCAGTGGGGACACCATCTTGAGAAATCATGTCTTTCCCCCTATATTGGTCTATGGACATGAGTGACCCCTGAGGGTCTGTGTCCACTTTTATGTGGATTTGGTTATTCAGTATGACTGATCCCCTTGTGTCGGCTGTTTGTGTTATGTGGATTTGGCCGATGAAATTACATATCGTACCCCCTGAAAAAGTCTTCAACCAAACGTGCGTTGTTGTGAAATTTGCGCCATTTGGACTATTTTAATTGTCTGACAGTACGTGTACATCTGCTACATTGCGCATTGTTTCTGATTGATATGACGTCATTACTTCATCTTTTGCACTGTGTATAATAGGTGTATTGCTTTTACATATTGAGTGGCCCATCTCCTATTCCTTGTCTATTCCAGGGGAAATCTTGTGTGATGTGTTTATGCCATCATCAACTTCTGTCTATTGTTTCTGGGATGTTGGCCACTATACATCTGAGAGTGTAGTTTTATTGATTATAAAATCCTACAAAAACCTCTGGAAGAGCATGACATTGTAAATGGATTCATGGAATTTATTTACCAAAAAAATTAAACATAAACAGCCTTATTCTACAGAATTAAACAATCAGTCGTTATTCCATGATGGAATAACCTTTGGATGGTAATATATTCATTCAAAAAGCATTTTGATTTTGAAAAATTTTATTTAAATTAAAAAAATCTGATTTTTTTTTTTTTTATCCACCCTGCTCTAACATCAGCCAGGGAGGTGTCGGTTGCCCTTGCCATTCACATTTACTGTAATACAGGCAAAAGCACCCTTGGCACTCACCCATGATAATCTGTTTATATTTCCTGGACCACTTCAGGAAAAAAAGCCTAGAGCAAGTTTGCAGATCACAGTTTTGACATTACCAACTACAATAAGTAATCCCTTGCAGCTTTCATCCAAAGTTAGGTTCTAGAAGCTCATGACTGTTAGATAATGTTGAACAACACATGAAAAGACACAGAAATGTAAATTTATCCATGTACGCTTAAATTTTTGAGGCAGGAGAATATCCTAAAGTCCAATAGCTTTTTTAGTCATGGTGTAGGTGTAGGAGATTTTTAGATGTAGTCATGGTGCTGAAAGGAGGAGGATTCATAATGATTTGTTTAATTTACACATTCTTTAGCACTTTTCCAACCTTACCTAGCAGCAATTGTCACTCTCTCCTCGTTGTAAATCCAGGAATTTGTTTTGTCTTCTAAAGAATTTATATTTATTTATTTAATTTAAAGCAGTTATGTAACAAAATGTACAGTGTTTAGTAAAATGTATCTTTATTCAAATATCTTTTCATATGTTTACTTTCTAACTGTTTCTTTGTCCTGTTACAGGCAGCTTTGCAGTTTGGGGTGGTCTGTTTTCCACCATTGATTGCAGCTTAGTAAGATTACGAGGAAAGGAGGACCCATGGAACTCCATCACCAGCGGAGCACTTACAGGAGCTATACTGGCCTCTCGAAGTACGAAAGCACAAGATATTTCAAAAAATTCTTCTTGAATAAAAACCTGAGTGTATTAAATATAAATATATATTTGTTCACCTTGTAGAATAGAGTAAAATGTGAGTGAGCAAACCCTTCAAATGTAAAATAATACATTTTAAAGTTCCATCTGTGACGCTAATGGAGACGAATAAGTTTAGTGATTTCTATAACCCTTCTGTTTGCAATTTCAAAACGAACTAAAAGGGATATGGCTTAAGCTGGCCATACACCTTTAGATTTTTCTGTCAGATATCCTTTAGATCTACCAACACCTATGTAGTATAGGGTCCTCTGCGATTAAACACAGGTAGACTAGATTGTTTAGAAAGTCCCTCATATTACATGGTTTTGGTAAAACAAAAGGAGAGCTAAAGGTGTATGGGGGCCCTTAAGCAGGGCTTTAAATAAAGCAAGCCCATTCTAACTGTGTAGGTGTAATTATAGACAACCTGCATATTTGCTGCTTACCAAAGAGAAATAAATCTGACTTGTTTAAAGACCCAGAAGTCATGTAAGGTATGCTTCCCTTGAGCTACCTGGCCTGTGACTTGAATCTCCCAACTCCTAAAAGTACATAACAATAAATTATAGACCTAAATGTTCATGAGAAAGTGTGTAAAAACAAAAGTGTGTTACTTATGACCATTATAGGTCTCTTTTGGCTTTTTTATTTATCTTTTCTTTTTAGGTGGCCCACTGGCAATGGTGGGCTCAGCCCTCATGGGAGGTATTTTATTGGCTCTGATTGAAGGTGTTGGAATTCTCCTCACTCGCTATACAGCACAACAGTTTCAAAACCGTGAGTTTACTATTATATAGTATCATATATTATATAATCGTGTGCTGTGCAGTACGGAAATGGTATTCCCAGACATGGACACATCTGAAGACATCAATCTAGCAGTATCATACATTATGGTAGTACTTTTGACTAAATGATTTCCATAATCATTCACAGTACTTTAGTCTGAATGTTTAGATTTATAGACTGGGACAAAATCCATGTTGGTCCTTCATAAAATGTTTTGTTTTTTTAAATGTCATCTGGCTGGAATGGCCTGGTCTTATTTTAATTTATTTTGGTAAATATAGGGCCCCCCCTCAAAATCATTTAATTCAGAAGTTCCAATCATGCACCTACTACTTCTAATTTCTAAACATCTACAAAAATTGTGAATGAATGGATCGCTCATAGAATCTTGGGGAATTCCAGTGTGGTAATGTGCAAGTTTTGTGTCTTAAAATTCCACTGTTGACTGTGGTATTAAATAATTTTGTGGAAGCAAATGAAAAGTATAGCCGTGTAAAATCACAGAGTATGGTCAGCACATTCTGAGGTGCATAATGCCCAAAAGTCACCAGCTACCTGCAGAGGAAATTGCTAGAAGCCATAAACCTTCATTTGGCCTTTAGGTTAGAACAAAATAAGTTCCTTTTTCTAGTGCAGTGCCAGGAGAAATATGTTTTCTTAACTGCATTTGCCAAGTGTAAACTTTGTAGAAGATTATGGTGTGGGGTTGTGGTTTGGGCTAGGCTTGTGGGATCCAGTAAAGGGAACGAAATGGTTTAGGATACTAAGGAATTTGCAGCAGCAAGGAGGGAGGGGAGGGGCGATAGTGCACGGCTGTGGGTCCAGCCATTGGTGCGAAAGGGGGTGGGGTCCCGCTGGCACACAAACTACTGCCGCCCAGTGGTGAACGAGGGACACCGGAAGTTTTGGCGGCAAATTTAAAAAGCTGCCTCTGTCTACAGCCTGGGACGTTATGGAGCCTGGATCAGCGGAGTTATAAATCCTGAGGAGTTGAGGGCTTCTTTTGTTTTTTCCCTGTTTGAACACCTCCCGTTCAGGTTTCTGTGTTTGTGGGTCACTGGTAGTCTCCCCCTTATTGTGCAGTCTGCTAGGATAGAGGTAGCACTGATTTGTTTGAAGTTGTTGGTAGTGGGCTTAGGGTACTAGCATGTGTTTTTTTTTTTTCCTTTTTTTTCTTCACAATAAAACTCCAGCTCTCAAAATGGACAAGGCACCTTTGGCTAACAGAAATGTGCTACTTGTAGTGCTAAGCTCTCAAATACTACCAAGTCTTTGTGCGTTGATGCCCTTCTCAGGGAAGGCAACTGTAAGCCAAGACTTGTTGTCTACAGTTAGGGAATTAGCTTCTACTTTTTACTACTTTGTAGTTAGGGAAACCAGCAGGTTCTCCAACTACAGGGAGCTTCTAGCAGTTTGGTTGGCTCTGAAAACCTTTTAAGAGTAGGTGAAAGGTCGTTTGGGCAGGTGGTTACCATGGTGGTAATTTGCTATTTGGCGGAAGGTTGGGAGGTGTCCTTAACATCCATTCATCTCAAAAGCATATTAAACCGCAAAGCAGATTACCTGAGTCGCCACCTTCAGAATGGGTCCTAGGTTGATTTGCCACAGTGGAAAATGCACAGGTTTCACTCTTCTGTCCCATAACCAATGGGAACAAGGTGTGGGCGATGGATGCCTTGGCATTTTCACCTAGCTTTCACTTACACCTTTCCTCCTCTTAACCTTCTGCCTGTAGTTCTTCGCAATTTCAGGCAGGAGACTACTCATCTGATTATGGTAGTCCCCCTTCTGGCCGCAGTGGGCTTGGTTCTCCCAGGTACTGCACAGGACGATAGACCCCCCCCCCCCCTTCCAAATCAAGAGGATCTATTTTCCAGGGTCCTGTGAGGTCCAAACAGGTCAAGACATTTAACAGCCTGGCTTCTGAAGAGCAATGGGTCTTAGCCAAAGGCTTTTTTACTCAAGTAGCCTTTTGGCTTGTTAAAAACTCCACACTAGGCTCATTTATGGGAAAGTCTAGAAAGTTTTTTTCAGGCCGACATCCACACGGTGCTTAATACTTTGATCACCCTTTGATAATCCAGCTGATGTCAGGATACTTACCTGGAAAGTCGCGTTTTCAGTAGTTATTACTTTGGCTAGGCGTGTTGGTTAGCTGTCTATTCGATAACCCTATTTGCAAATGTTCCTAGGGATTCAGTACTTTCTTATGTGGAGTCTACTCTGTCATTTGGTAAGACAGACTCTTTGTTCGTTCTACATTCAGGGGTCAGAAGGGGTAAGGCGGCCTCTAAGGCCACCATTGCTAGATGGATTAGGCAAGCCATTATTGAAGCTTACAGGTTGCCTTGACCACTGTGGGATACAGCACTCTTGACTAGAGCTTGGGCAGCAAATCTGCAAATCTTTTCACACCTTCCTTCACCATTACCAGCTAGATCTCCGATACGAAATCAGTCTTTCGGAAGAAAGGTACTCCAAGCTCATTGGTGGCTGTCCTGGAAAAGACTAATAGGGGAAAATTAGAGTAACTCAGTTTCCAATAGCCTTTTCCCCAAGCGTCATTCCAGGACAGCACCAGAGAGAGAGAGATGGACTCCACCTCCTGTGGGAGGAAACACCAGGATACGATCTTTAAAGTTCTCCTCCCTCCAGATCAGTCTTTGGTTTCTCCAAGGAGGAACTAGGAGTAGGTGGTGTCCATCCTGATGCTGCCGGTCCCTAGGGGAATTTGTGTTTTTTTATGGATCCCCGTCCTACCGTTGGTGGTACAGTGCCGGGGCAGGAACCTCGTTCACGCTCGGGAGGCTGAGCCCTCGCTCGCGCCGGGGAATCGTCGGGTGGTTTTCGCGCCCGATCCGTACCGCTTGGTGTGGGAGATCTTCCCTAGCAGCACGGGCTGCTAGTGGCAGGGAGACGGTGGGTGCGTTGACGTCTCAGTAGGCGCTCGGGCCGCAGGAGGGAAATGGGCGGATCCACACTGCCACCATCACTTCCGGTTCCCGGCGAGGAGTTAGGTGAACCGGAAGTGCTCTGCTATTCATAATCCCGGGCAGGAGCAGAGCTTTCTCAGCAACATGGACGACTTGGAGACCGAATCCAGAATGTCAGCGGCGGGTGGCAGCGCAGCCCAGGTAAGAGACGGAGTTTGCTCCCTTCTTGCGGTCTCTCTGGGTCTGGATTCTAGCTAGGAAGGTTGGTCCAGGTTGGTTTGGGACAGGATGGTAGGGGGGCCCCTGGTAGCAGTGGGGTATTTTGTTCCCTCTATTTTTTCCTGTTTACTTGGGTGACGGTGTCCCTCCTTATCCCTTATGTATTTTCAGCCCAAACCAACGGCCAAGCCAGACAAACCGGGACCCTCAGTGAAACGGAAATGTGCTGGCTGTAATGCCAATTGTGTGTAACACCTTTAAAGCCTTTGTACCGTAAGTGCATTGAGGACCTGGTGCAGGACGAAGGAGCAGCAGTGGCAGCAGGGAAGGATCTCTTGAGTTCAGTCAAAGAGGAACTCTCTGTGATACTTCACTCCCTGCTTGCTGAGGCTAAGCCCCGGAGTCATAAAGCCGCGCAACCTTGCCCCTCCAACCCCTGATCCTATTCAGGAAAGTGAGGACGAGGAGAGGGATTCGATGGCTGAGCTCTCCGAGGACTCAGGAGCGGAGCCTAGTTCCCAGGCCGCCCCCCGTTATGGCCTCTCTCTAGATGAAATTGATGACTTGATTCGTGCCATCAATGAGACTTTACACATTGAAGAGGAGAAACAGTCCATCTCTATTCACGATCAGTGGTATCAAGGACTGGGGGGACGCAAGGCCAGAGTCTTTCCTGTGCATGATATCGTGAAAGGTACCATCTTAGAGGAGTGGAAAGAGTCTGAAAAGAAGGTTTTCCTGTCAGGTAACCTGAAAAGGAGATACCCTTTTGATGGAGACCCATCGCTACCCTGGAATAAGCATCCAAAACTAGATGCGGCATTTTCACAGGTGTCCAGGGGTATGGATCTGTCCTTTGAGCATATGGGTACCCTCAAAGATCCTATGGACAAGCGGTCAGAGATTCTCCTCAGGAGAGCATGGGAGGCTAACATCTTAGGCATGAAGACAGCCCTAGCCTCCACCTGTGTGGCCAGAAGCATGGGGTTCTGGTTAGCACAGTTTAAGACTCATTTGGAGGCAGGCACTCCCAGGGAACAACTGCTGGACTTCCTATTATCTTGCAGGCGTCTAAGTTTATGGCGGACTCATCCTTGGAAGCAGTGAAAGTCACAGCCAGGACAGGGGCCCTAGTCAATTGTTCCAGGCGGGCCCTCTTGCTTAAGTCTTGGGCAGACGACAGTGGATCCAAATCCAAATTGTGCAATCTCCCTTTTTCAGGCGATTTGCTGTTTGGGCCGGAATTGGAGAAAATCCTAAATCGTACCTCAGATAGGAAGAAGGCATTTCCTCTTCCAAAAAATAGGCCTCCCATTAAGCGGCCCTTTCAGGCACGTTACCAGCCCGACAGTTAAGGGAAAGAACCGGCGGCAAATAAGCCGTGGCAGCCTAGAGGCAGAGGGAAGCCAAACATCCTGTTTGATGGTCCCAGTACT
>CM070040.1:33528758-33555786 GCA_036250615.1 Ptychadena robeensis
TATATATATATATAGGAGCGGAGGAAGCAGGAAGCTGCTTTCGGTCTCAGGACCATGCTGGTCTGCTCCCTCACCAGGCCTCTGCCATCCCATCCCTTCATATAATGGTGATTTACACAGGACAAAGGGGCTGAGCATTTCTGAATCCATATTACTGTACATACACAGATTTTCTCACAAAATACTTTCCTACACAAACCATCATTTTACATTATTATTTCTAAAATAATTATTTCTAATAAAGTACTGTATATCAAGAACCAGAAAAAAACACTTCACTATTACAAATTAGTTACATTCCTTTTGTTACTCCAGACCTTATTTCATGGTAGATGAAGCCTTTATTCTTTGGATTTTGTTTCCTGTTGTCGTGCCTTTTATAAGGGGTATAACGTTTCATATATATTCTTATTTCTAATATCTATTGGCATACATATATAAGCCATTTTGTTTTGTCTTCTCCATTTTAAAGTTTGTAGGAGAATTATGCAAGACATGTTTCCAGGTGGTTCATGTGAGAACAATAGACGTTCTTATAATATTATCAGGTCTGTCCTTGAAAATGTAGAAGATGGTTGAGAAAGGCCTGTGTTATCTGTCTGGAACACATTTAAGGCTGCCATACACACCCCGACGGGTGCAGGCAGACCGACTCCGATATGCACTGGAATGCAAACGTGATGACGTCATCTCGTTTGCACCCTAGTGCATTATGGGGCCCCTTCAGTCGGCCGGGACCCTTTGTGTGCCGGCCATTAGCTTTAATGAAGACGCCGGTCTTCATTGAAGCTAATGCCATCGGCTTACATTGGCCAGAGATTATCGATACATTGTAATGTAACACCTGTTCTTGAATTCCTAATATTAAAAATATAATTTTACTGTATAGTTTATACCATACTGCCATCCAGCGACGCTGCAACGCTACATTCTTTTGGCCTAACAGGTTAACTACTAATTAATTAATATATAATATGGAAATTCCTTTGATGAAATTGGACAATCCAAATACTTTCGGGTGTGTCTGTTAGGTAAAGTTAGGTAAACAGAGGCAGGGGGATACTAGAAAGATCAGGCCATCCAAAGGGGGAGATCCTGCCACTAACATACCAAAGAAAGTTCCAGCCAGCACAACCAGGGGGATCCAGCCATTGAAACACAAGGTCTCATTGCCCACTATCTTGGTAAAGTATATGTTTAATATTATATTTCTCAACAAGCTGACGTGGTACTTAGACGTTCTCTGCTTATTTGCAAAAATTAAAGCTAGCATTATCTATGATAAGACTTCTTGGTGAAATGCATACATCAACCAGGTTACTTCCATAGATTTATAGCATAACTCTGGCAGTTTGCCATTAGTCTGTATCACAACCATAGCTTGTTACCTTGGAGAAATAATTGCCTTTATCTGGATTGTTGGCATAGATCTAAGATTAATGTGTGCCCTGTGTGTGTATGATCTGTAAGATAACTGAGAGTTTTAATGCCTCGCCTACATTTAGCCATGACACCATGTACTGCATATTGAGTTAATTACATGTTGATGTTGTCATTCTGATATCTGACTTGCTGGTCACATATATATCTTGCGGTATTATTATCTTTTATTATTTGTGTATATATCTCCGTGTATGCTAAATAAATGTATATGTGTGATTATTCCCGCTCTGTTAGTTGCACAACCTAAATCATATTCACTATAACTAAATTCTGTGAGGTGAAAATGTTGTCCATCTCAGGAACAATTTTTATGGTTCCTAAAGGTTATAAAACTGTTGCTAACATAACCCTGACATTGTGTATTCCTATTGCATATCTGTATATTGTATCTGCTGTTCATTATACAAACATCCTCCATATAAAATTTATGGTGCTTTTTCCTCACATGTCTCTCTGTGTGTTCTACAGCCAACCCATTTGGAGAGGAGCCAGGCAATGTGCCACACTGACAGCATGTACAGCGCCTGCTGAGGCTGGTACCGCAGCACTTTACCATCCTTGCTGCTGGCTAAAAAGGAGAATGGAGAGTGTGCGTACCAAATGTTGCTGTTCTTTATTAGCAATAAACAATCTTCCTACCTAGAACTATAGGCTCTGCAGTATTTGTGGCTATAAGCTGGAACGTGATATAGCTCATACACGACCACAAAGTCAACAGTCAGGCTTTAATTGCTGTGGTAAAATCATAATAATTTTCTGTTGCTGATAGTGAATTAGCTTTTTTATTTTCAGCATTTCAGTCCAGATTTTTTTCTCTTGTTTTTGTTAAATTAGAGAAGAGCTAGCTTTAATTCAGAAAAAGAAGAGAAGATGGAAACCGCTATGACAACCAAACTGGAGGATGCCATTTTCCCAAAGCTAATAATAAAAAGTGTTGTGTGCTAAATGTTAGACTTACAATAAGGTAAGGTAAACATCTTATAAAATAAATAGTTTTGTAATAGATCCCAACAATAAAGTATACATTTGCCATTCATAATTAATATCCTTTTACAAATAAGATTTTATTCTCCTCAAATGTTTAACTCCAACAAAATACACAGTGAGTTATATGGTACTCAAGCTTCTACAATTGCATTGACATGGAGAAGTGGACTGTATGTGGTTTACTGTAGGGGTACAGTATATTACCCATATATACTGTAAATCCAGTGTATAGGAACATATATATGGCTTTATTTAAAGATAACTAAATGTATGCTAGCAATCACCCATTCCCTATGTAAAATGTCAGGTTCAACCAGCTCCCAATCCCTATTCATTTCCCTTTAACACAATTGATGTCTAGCAATATGAGATGGATTGGTTTATGCCCTAAATGTTCTTTGAACTATCAGAAATTGTGTAAAAAATTTACATATACACCAACAATCGTACCCCTTAGAAGATTTGAAAAGATTTGAAATTCTAAGTGTGTTTTCTATTGTATATCTGCATTATGCATACATTTCCAAACAGAAATAAAAACCTGATAAATATTTAAACCCCTCTGCAAAATTAAGCAAAGGCTTTGGTAGTAGGGATGGCAAGGTTTCCTAGTAAAAGTTGTATTACATGAGAAGCACATTTAAATTGGGTTGACCTTTTCTGATTTTCTGAATGGGATGATCACATCCCATTTCTGCTTTCTTTGTAATGTAAACAGGACCAGACAATCCCATCAGTTACTATTAATCACCTGATCAAATGATTAAACATACTTCTTCATGACTTCTGTAGGAGAACTTTGTCCTAATGTAAGGTACCGCCGTGCGCTTGAGGGCAAATCTGTGAGCCCACCTGGTCAGATCTACCACGATCCTCCCGCATGTCAGATCTCACAGTGATCTGACATGTCTGTAAATTCCCGGCCGATCCCGGCAGTCCCCATCCAAATTATTGTCCGCCACACAAAAGGATGCCTGCCGATCCTCTGATTGCAGCATGATGATGCAGTTGGTCCCTTATCTATAGAGGGAGAATCTGCCCGTGTATGGGTACCTTTAGAGACCCTGCAATCTCTAATAAGTAGTAAGGAAAGTCGGGAGGTTAAATATTGATTGATCAAGAAATGCAATAATTACACTTTATCTAGAGGCATTGAGTGTATATTTTGGATTATTTCAAGTACTTACACACAGAATTATATTGTATAATAACAATTGCTTTCATGTTGGCTGTCAATTGATAGAAAAGCTTTGCTGAGAACTGCTGTAGGCAATTATTATCCATTAATCCAGGCTAAACTTTCACCACTGTCCCGGGGGGCGTCACATGACCATGTACCTGTGCTACGGGGACCTTGAACCTCTACATAGTGTGGGGAGGCATACAATCATCCGCAGGAATTTCTCCAAAAAGTTCAGTATCGGGGGTGAATCTGAAATAACAGAACAGAGTATGGGTACTTAATTCAAACCTTAAGGCTAAACTAAGTGGGCAATTTTCATTTTACACTTATAGAACTTCTAGAGCAATAAATACTACTCAAAGAACATAATACTAATGCCGGCTAAAGACGTCTTGTTTCCTGGCCGAATCTTCGTGAGATCGACCGTGCGTAATGAAGTCATCACTCATGGCCGGTCATGCAGAGAATTGGCCACGCACTCTTTGCGTGCCGGCCATTACTTTGGATGGGAACGCTGATACCCATCCAAAGTAATGGGATCAATCTATGAGGTTAACTACTCAACACCATTAACTAAAGCCTAGTGTCCTTTGGTAGATGTGAGGCTTTAGAAAACCATCCTAGCTGAATAATAAATTATCCTCTCCCTACATACTCTGCATCTCACTCTCTAGGAGCCCACCAGTGTAATACCCACCAGTGGATACAGAGCTCTGACGGGCTGTGAACGCAGCCCTGCCAAAGCACCATTGCCATCAATGGGCAGCTTGTGCACTTCATTAAAATCCCTGCATTCAATGCAGGGATTTTAACGGACCGTGGAGTCTTAAATAATGTCCTTTCTAATAACCATTGACTGTCAAGCTGCATTGCTGTCACTTTATATTCCCCTCCCTGAAGAAACCTGTTAAGTGGGGGAAACGCGTCAGAGTTGGAGGAAGGATTGGCATCCTCCCTGCGATGTACTAGATCTCATCGCTGATGTTATTTCAGATTAAACAAGAGATAGAAGAGAACTATATTGTATGGCACAGTGAGGCCATCCAGGATTCGTGTCCTTAGACAGTCCTATGGTTGCTGAATGTGACAATAAAAAATACAATAAAAAAGGTATGTGCTTTTACCCTATCCACTATTAATTTGCATGCAAAAGTGGCCACCAGGGCTCAGCCTAGCGTTATTGGAGAAATACGAAGGTGTACCCAGCAACCCCCCCCCCCCTTTTTTTTCTCTAAAGAAAGTTTGGCGTTCAAGTGATACCCTTTATTGGTTAACTGAAATAATAAAAGAAGCAAGCTTTCAGGATGTCTCAGATCCCTTCCGAAACCTTACTTCTTTAATGACTTCGGTTAGCCAATAAAGAGGAGCACTTGAACTTGAAAATTTCTATATTCATTGATGGCTAACACGATACAACACTCTACTATAAATTTCATATAATAGATCATGTGGGTCGCAGCCTTTGCATGAAGGAGGTATTGTAAGGTATGCTGCGTGCAGATGGGACTATTGATCCTATACAATGTTACTGTTGTAGTGTGTTGGCAGATCATACTGACCTTAGTGGTCTTGATGCGCCCTCCCTGAAAACAGATCCATCCCGAGTTGTCAGGTAGCGTTTGGCATTCTTCCTCCTGCAGACAGGGCTCCATGTCACACCACCATTTCCCCATTACAATGGACGCTGAAAAAAGGGCTGGAGTTATTTAGGGAGATATAGCCAATTCCAGAAGAATGACCCCCTTTTTTATATTCTATTATAAAAAAGATCTGGGTTACAGGGTTATTACAGGTATACACTCACCAATAAAATACAGAAAAGTATATACATTGGTAATGTAGCTTTCAGCTTTCAATCTGTTACTTATTGGCACTAAAGGTAGCTTAGCAGCAAGAAGAATGCTAGCAATAGCATTTCCCATTTCTCTCATTCTTGTATAAATGTTGGAGTAAGCTGGATACCAATGCATGCTGCTATGTCATAGGTGTCCTGATGAACAATTACTAGGAAGCCTCTTTTTTCATGGGATTCAGAGACCCTCCAAGTAACTGGTATGTGTGGGTAGAAAAAGCATTAATCCATATGTCACATCTAAAATAATACATTTCTAATAATTAGCCATATCAGCTATGAGCCATAGCCATGAACCATATCTCACATACATTGGAAACCAACTTCAGGGCGTCATGCAGCAAAAATCTTTTTTGGTGGTGACTTACTGCAATCTTCCACTTACTTTGTTGCAGATGGCAGCCTAGTCTGGAATCTGTTCCTTATTGTTCACTATTTCTACAAAACCCCAAAATAGTGCTTTCCAGTCCTCCAAAACGTGGCTCCTATTATTATTCATTTTGTATTCTTGTCACCTATACAAGACTCCTCACAAAACTCTTAGTAATAAATCTAGATTTTTTTTTCAGATTTCAAACCCGGAAACCGGCCACGTAGGGCCAGCACAGTTTATAGATTGTCAGTACACAACATACCGTCCACACAGGAAGGCTTGTCTCTGGTTGTACCGGCCACCTTCCCAGGCAGGCAGGAACATTGCACTGTCAGTGAGCGCTCCTCAATGCGGTTTCTGTTGCAGCAGCGATGGGCAGATACCACCCGACAAGTGCCTCCGGCTGCAGAGAGATAGTAGACAGTCCTGTCAAATCCCATACTTCCATATTAGCAATACTGCATTTATAAAAATATAAACAGGCATACTGCCAATTAGTCAGATTTTTTACATTCTGCTTTCAAGTCAGAAACTGGGATCTACAGAAACTAGGGAACTACAAATTACCATGAAAAAAAACCTGGTTACAGACATTCAGAACAAAATATCTTTTAAGAGTTATTCCAGAACATTAGGCCTGAAGCTCTTGATTTTGTGTCATAAGGACAATGAATGCAATACAAACTTAGCAGAGGTTGTTAGGTTCAAAGGTTGGAAGAGTAAAATGTCAGCAGATTTTCAGAATAAATTAAAATAACACAGAAGTTAATTTTCCTGTCCACACCATCCTAAAGCCGATTCCAAGCAAGCCATTTCTCTGGTTTTTGGGAATACATACTTTGTTTATAACAGATGGTAGGATGATGTCACTAGTCCATTTACCTCTATTTCATACTGTGTTGGTGGTACTAAATGCTGCCAGGAATAAGTTGTACATAGTGACATCATTGCTGTTGTCTGAAGCATTATCCAGCCTAGAACATATCAATGACACTTGGGCTTCATTCCATCTTGGCTATGGGAAGAAAAATGTTGATGGACCCTTGAGGACACTAGAAGTTACTGGTTTCCAAACTCACAACAAAACGTTAATTGAAAAAAATGAAAATCGAATTTAACAAAAATGCTGTTGGTTACTGATGACTTTCTTGTGGTAGAAATGCTGCAAAAATGCATCTTCCCTACCAGCAAAGAGAACTACATTGAAGAAACACATAACTGTTTTTCCCCCTTCACTTGCAATCCTGTCACCCTAGACAACTAGTTTGTGACATTGGACAGCTGTCACCAGAACTAGTGCCCCCATCTTCTCTCTATTTACCTTGACAAAAATATTGCATATACCATCAATTTCTGTTCCACTGACAACAGTCGCCATAGTCACCGACTTAAACAGATTAGAACTGACCATTTCAATGCAATGTTTTTACCATCGGAGAAAGTCATGCGAGTGCAAGTGGTGTGTGTAGATGGAAATTGGTCCCCTGAAAAAAGGTTTAAATATATTTGACTGAAAACTATACAATCTATAGTTCTTTATGTCAAAACATTGATGCTGCAGCTTTTCCCATTACAACATTGAGCTTTCTCACAAGACTATAATAAAAAGTCAATTGGTTTTTTTTTGTTGTTGATACAGGAGTGAACCTTTTGTAGTGTATCCCCCGTAGTGTTCTCTCCTCTTCGTCCCATGTTGGGTTAATTTCTCTCCCATCTCTCTTGTTTTTCCTTCCCTTCTGCACCCTCTCCATCCTCTCTCCATCTGTCTCTCCCACATCTCTCCCCATCTCTTTGCAGGCCTGTTCTTCTTTAGCTAGCAGATGGCACATGCACACCCATCGTTCATATCTGAGAAGGTTATGCCAGTAAATGGGAACATTTCTGGCAGTATAATAAGAATGATTTTTTTTCTCTGCCAGTGGTGTGGGATGAGCAGTTGTTCTGATAGGTATCTGAGGAAGGGTGTTGTAAAGGTAAACTTAAACAAACTGGGGTGTATTGACTAAATTGATTCCATTCTCCTAGTACAAAGAAGTAAGATTCTGCAGATTCGATTTGCATTTGTCCTAATGTGTTGTCATCCACTGGTCTTGTTAGTTTAAAATATGCCAGGGTGAATCTTGAAAGTATGGTTGGATGTATCTGTTTGGGTCTGTATGTATCTGGGTGAATGTTGTTAAATAGGAGGAATTCCTTCATTCACATAAGGATTGCTCTCCATGGTACTAAAAAGGTGTTATACACAGTTGTAGCAGTAGGATGGGTAATGTCAAATGTCTTATTTAATTTTTAATCTAAAAAAATCACAGCATCACTTCTGTTTGATGAGAAATATAATAAATATTAAAAACACTGTTTAAAGGAATAAACATGCCCACTTTCCCCTAAATGAACCGCAGCATGTCAGGGTGGTGTCATCACAACAGGGTTTGGAATTGGGGATTGCTTGAGGCATGCACCCATAAAAACACAAGCTGACCCCAGCAAGCGCCTCTGCTGGCACAAGTATAACAGGGGGTTGCATACTCTGCACTTACTGCTAAAAAGTACAAACCTGCATGCCGAGGATATAATTTTTGGTTCAGTGAAAAATATGCATTTTTGTAATGGCTTTTCATTAACCATGGATGTGCTGGAACTAAAATAAAAACAGCTATAAATAAAAATAAATTGGCTAAGAACAGACACCAAGACATAATCCCCAATTCAGACTAGGGAATTGTTTGACTATTATCTAAGGTGAATAATAAGAGGTTTTTAACATAAATAATAGGATGATTACTGCACAAGTCACTTTTTCATTGCAGAGGAAACGTGGAGTGGATCTTGTTTGTGGCAATTTCCATGTGGCAGAGGGGAATTGTGTTTTATATAAATTATGATGGGTTGAAACCCACTAAATAGACGGTATTTAGAAAATGACATCATGGTGTGCTCGGGGTGCTCTGTAAGGTAACACTGTAGGGATGGTCTGAAGCTTAGGGTCAAAAAGGGTCATACATTTTGTGGGTATAGAAATGGCATGGAGACTATAGATGACATTATGGGGTATAGGTAGACGATTAGAAAAACTTACAGATGACTGGGAGCTGATTACCATCTGTGAAATACTGATAGTGTGGAGGCCACAGCGGGGACAAGTCCGGCATCTGAAGATTGTGCTTGGGGTAGGAGGCCATAACTGTCATCCAAAGGCAGGATATACAGAGGAAGAGAGCTGAGCTATAAACAGAGAGATAACAACTGTCAGAGTTATGTACAAAGGAAGCTAGCAGATGTTGGGGAGAGACAGGGTGGGGCAGAAAGAAAGAGGGGGGCTAAAAGTATTAACTTTTTGCAAATAACAATATTCATAATTAATGAATGCTAAGTTATTTAAACCTATATAAAGTATATTGCAGCTTACCAGCCCCTATGCATACATTTCCCTTTTACATGTATGGAACTATCAGAAGTATAGGAATACCTGCTGATTTTGCCATAAATTTGGATTTGTTTTTCCTTCCAAGCTTTCTCTATGCATTTTACCACCCATGTAAGTGTGATGCAGAAAGTGAAATGAGTTTAAAGTCCAAAACTGGGAAGTTTAATGTGACAACTATGTCATAGATTTAGATTTGTCACCAAAGAGAGGAAGTTTGCTGTTCCAAGAATCAACAGGTAAAGTTGAGGGGAAAAGGCCTGAAAACAGGAAATAAATCTAAATCCATATCTGAGGATAGGTAAGTGTAATACATACATTTTGGGTGTAGACAGTCCTAGAATATGTTAGAGACTGAATTGAGGAAGGGGGACAAATCAGAAAAATAAGAAACCCAGGGTGAAGGATAGACAGACTTTACAAGGATTATTAGGAAAGGCAGAAAGCCAAGAGAGTAAGAGGTAATGGCAACATATATAAAAAAGAAAAGGAAAGAATCTGAATCGGAGAGGAGATTACAAACAGATGAGGAAAAGATGAAGGGAAAGAATAAATAGTTTAGAGCAGTGGTTCCCAAACTGGGGGGTTTGAAGGTATTTCAAGGGGGGGCTCATTCTGAACCTGTGTTTGAATGGGGGGGGGCGATAATGTACCTAAATGCAAAAGTTTGGGAACCACTGGTTTAGAGTAACAGAAACTTCTATCACATATTACATGAATTTGGGAATATATGGGATACTGACAGTTGACCTGGGATAGTTCCACTAATCTTTAGTCTTCTACATTCCCATTATTTAGTAGTTGTGCCCATATGCATCTCTGTATAACTGATGTTATAACATTAGTTGATGACTCTTGTGTCCCCCAGCCAGTGTGCTAGGGTTACCTGCCTATTCTTAGGCGTTCCATGTAAATTGATCTCTGGGGTTCAGGAAAATAGCAGACAATGGCTGGCACAACCATCATCACTATTATCATTACATAGTCCCCTAACCTGCCCTGCTTTCCATGTAACTGCCAAAGATTTTTCTTTTTTTTTTTTAAGCAGAATCAAGCTATTTCTTGAGAATCAGCATTTACAATATATATATGACGCAGCTGCAAATTTAAAATGGAAATGGTTAATAATCAAACCATAGAACATCTTGTTCCATTTAGACTGTATAATCTAATCTGATTGGGAGATTTGTACAGAAATCTTACCATGGGTGAGGTAAGGTTTGTATAAATATAATGTCTTTTTTCAAGAGCAGTTATTGAGATTGTACAATTTAACATTTGTGTGTGTTTTTGTTAAAGAAAATTATATTATACACTTTACACAATGTGTGTGATTACATAGCATAACATAATATTGTATCTAAAAAGCCAAATGTGTATGGCCAATGTCATGAGGTAATCCAGCTTGTTGTATGTCTTTGGGGCACCAGGAAATCTTACAATGTTGGCAGCTATGTGATAGATGTTTGTAACATTAATGACACCCACAGATTCTCAGCCGATAACATCACATACAACACTTTGTGTGTTAGGGACAGTAGTCTGTTGGTTATATTTTCATGATGACTTACAACAGCCCACATATAAATTTGTCTGAAATCAAATGGTAGATTACATTGCCAAACAAAAAAATTGGCTTTTTCACTGATGTAAGATCCGTGATCCTGCCCAAAAACAGATATATCATTTTTAGTTAGGCATAGAGGGTGATGAGACAGCTCACAGAGGTCAGGCAAAAGTCCAGCATGTGGGTGGAGCTGAGACCCCATTGGTGTGATAATTTATGGCTGTACAGCAAGAAAAGCATTTTTAAAACATGGAAGTGTTAATCCTGAGAATTCCTGAGCATTTGAGTTTTTCTTCCTAACACTTCATAATAAATGTATCATTGGCCACACATTTGCGCACCCTTTTTCTGCCTGTTAACCATTTGCTTTCACAGACATGCATCCCAGTGAACTCTATTTTCCTACCAAAGCCTTAGAGCGGAGGCTTAACTCTTCCTTTGCCAGAGATTTCTCTGCTCTCATACTCAGAGGTGCCCATCTGTCATTGGCAATGCATGAAACTTTACCCTGGTTTGCAGCCTCTTATCCCCCCAGAAGACTCCAGTGGCATATTTTCTTCTCCACCACTTGTGAATTAACCCCTTCCCTGTCTAAAGCCATCTTCTAAATTCTTCTGAACCAAGAGTTACATTTTTCAGTTTCATTAATAAGTAACTGCTTAAGCTTACTTACCAGCCCGGCAACCTCCAGCCCATGGGATACCGTACAAGATGAGAGCAAGAACAGGAGATCTTACTTTCAGAGCCTATGAGGCTGTAATCCATCTGGGAAGTGTGAGTGAGGGGGAGGAGGGCTGGGTGCCATGTGTGAAAGCGGAGAGTGGGGAGCGATGGAGAAGAAGCAGTGGGGGGTCTCTAGTGCCCTGTATGAGAAATGCCAGCAGGGTGGGAGGGAAGGAGGAGAGACATTCTCATTGTAACTCCACCTCTACGCATACCACACCTGACATCCTACTATGACATTCCACCACTTTCTTCTCACCTGCCCTTCCTTTATCCTCCCTCATGACCACTTATCTGACAACCTGCTGTGTCCACCATCTTTTCTTTATTTACATTTTTAATATGTAAAACTGTAAATATATATATATATATATTTATACATTATTTTATATAATGATAACAATTTAGATTGCTTGGCCTTCCCAGAGCTGGGACAATCTTTAAAAAACCTGCTTATTTGTTTTTGGGAGTTGGCTTTCGAGATTAATGGCAATCTCAGACTTTCAAATGTGTGAAAGGCCTCCAGAATATTCAGGGCCGCATGGAGAAAAGTCCAGTTTGGTAATAGAGGTGAACTAAAATGTTGAGCCAATACATACAGTTTCCATTTAAAGGAGAACTCTGCTTGGTTTAACAATGGTGTCCCAACTGGTCTCATCTTGTTGACCTGTCTCACCAGAACACCAAGAACCTTCTATAATGGGTCATTTGCAATAAAAACAGAGATTTAATTTCATCCCAATGATAGAAAGAAAATCTGTTTGAGAATTTAAACATCTAGAAAGACCTTGAATATAAGCAATAGAGAAGGGAATTAGGACATTTCCAATTGTAAGCATTAGTTGATCTAAGGGGTCATTAGGCTGGTTGATAGACAATGATGACATTTCTGTTTTGACACCCATTGCCTCCTATCAGGGACGTTTCTAGCATTTGGGGGGCCCAATGCAAAGTTGTTGCCTGGGGCCCCCTGTTGAAAGTCACTGGGGGGTGGGGTGCTAGCAGATAAACCTTTTTGTTTTTATTACATCACTTAGATTAGGCAGGGGAGAGATACATATATTGTGAGAAACTCACTGTATGCAGAGAACTAAAAGTAAGCAATGTCCATACAGGAGAGCAGCCTTAACAAGACTAAAGTGAATGTTTCCCCTTTTAACCACAGCAAACAGATCTAGTAAAGTGAAAGACAGACTTCAGCCAAAACGGAAAATTCCCATCATACTTACCGTAATTTTCCTTTCCTGACACGCTCCATGTCAGCATACACAATGGATTGGCTCTGTCCCCATTGTGTATGCTGACATGGAGCCGTCAGGAAAACTCTTTGTAAGCTTTAGAAGATAGCAAGTGTTAAAGACCCATCTGTATTATTTTTGCTATTACTCTCCCTTCTGTAAAGATTTACCCTCACGCCCTGTTAAGACAGGAAGCAATGGAAAATCTTTAAAATGGGAACACAGACAAGAAACAAAAACATTTTTTATCAGGCTTTTCTGGTCTAAACTATCTAGCGTCAAACTCCCAAGCCTAATAAAAGATGGTTTTGTTTCTTGTATGTTTCCCCATTAGAGGGTGTGTTTAATGCTTTGATAACATTTCCATTGTTATACAATAGTACCGTACATGTGCTTTATTTTCCATGCTGGGTAACGCAGTAAGTGTAGCAGTGCATCCTAGCGCATCCATTGAGAATGCATTAGGAGCACATTAAACATGGATGCATTTGTGTTAACTTTCCAATAGGACAGTACAGAACAGATAATGGGTTTAAAAAACACCACAAAAATTGCCGCACATACATGCTGCTCGTTGAGATTTAGGGCTTGTTTCCACTGCGTTGTTAGATCCATTGGGCTACACTAAGCGCAGTGCTTGGCGGGGGTCCCGTTGGATCACATACACTTTACCTGCTCGGGGATGCTCTGTTCTCACGGCGCTGAGCAATTCCACCAATGCAGGTGTTAACGTAGTGCAGTAACCCCTGCATCAGCCGATGTCTAAACAGAGCTTTCGCCGAGCAGGTAAAGTGTATGTTATACGTTGGAACCCCCGCCAAGCACTGCACTTAATGTAGGGGTCACGATGCATCACGAAACGCTGTAAAGACATGGCTTAAGTCAAAATTTTGCTATGGTACAGAATGCTACCCTTTAGAATAAGGTTATGAATGGGCTATGCTGTACCTGTCTCCATGGCGTGTCATAGCTTGTGATGCAAATGGTTGCATAAATATCAGTGGGACGCCCCACTTTCATATTTACACAGTGTAACGCATCATGGCCATGACGTGTTCTTTGAAAATCACCATGACACGCTCAATGGAGACCAATCGATCCATTGACGTTGATTGAAGAGGAATCAATTCCTGCCTACGTGGTATGATCAACCCAAAGTGTTTTATATTGAATAAAAAAATCAATAGAAAAGATATCGGACATGTCGGTAAATTTCAACTGATTCTTTAAAGTATCTGACGTGGTGTTTGCTAGGTATTTCCATCAATTTGTATGTAATGGTATTATGGAGCATGCACACAGAACTCAGAAAAGGAATTAATTGGTTATGAATCAATCAGTATATATTTAAATAACACAAGATGATTGGATTGACTAAGGATCATGCAAAAGTCGACCCATGTATGGCTACCTATAGAAGGAGCTGACCATTTCTATTCTGGTGACAGAGACAGGAAGTGAGGGAAAATCTCTTATGGTAACGATACAGTGCTGCTTGAAAGTATGTGAACCCTCCAGACATGGTCACTGTTTGTGCAAAAAAAACAATTTAAAGAACCTTATTAGACAACATCTAAATCCCATTTTGTAAGCACACCTTCCAAATAGTAGACACACACACAAAAGGAATATTTTCATTATTTAAGTAAACAATAGAGGTTTATGTCCAACAACTGAAAAATCTTACATGTGCATAAGTATGTGAACCCTGTATTAGTAGCTTGTGGCTCCTCCCTTTGCAGCCATTACTCCAATACAAGTCTCCTGTAACCACTAACCAGTCTCTCACATCTGCTTATGGGGATTTTGCCCACTCCTCCTTGCAGAACTCAGACCAGTTGAGAGAACGTGTGAGGGACATATCTGGCATTGTACCAAACTTTGTTCAGGTCTTTCCAACAACATTTCAATTGGGTTTAGGTCACGGACGTTTGCACTGGGCCAATCCAGGATGCGAACTCCTCTTCTCTGAAGCCCATTCCTTGTTTTTTTCTACTCTTGCATGGAAGGTTGGGGCATTTGGGTCAGTGTTTGTTGCCATAAATCCATCTTCGTCCCAGCTTCAACTCCCTGACTGATTGGAGGAGGTATTCTGGTCGAGAATCTGTTTGATAACCCGAAGAAGCATTCAATGATTCCTTGGACAATATTGAGTGAGTCGTCGCCGGCCAGCAGGCATAGACAGCAATCAGCCCCCAGACTTTCACACATTTCCAATTTCCAACCGCCATAACTTCACACGGGTTCGGAGAGAGGTTTCTTTTTCTTCATATGCCCGTTGGTTGATTTTTCTCCAAACAGTGTCGGTTTTGATTGTGACCAAATAATTCTATTTTTAGACTCGTTGCTGTCCAGTAGTAATGGCACTTCCAGTACAGGCCTCTGGTTTTGTCCATGGCTCTTCGTGCAACGAGGTTGCAAAACGGGCAGTTTTGTGACTTGCGTTTTGACGAAGCAGGAGGCTTCCTTCTAGGCAACCCCTCCCATGGGATATGGTCATGGCTATTCAATTTTCGTTCTGATTGTAGACGTCATGCACATTTGTCCCCTAGTCTGCCAGAGCTAGGCCTGCAACTCTCCTAGTAGGTGATGGTTTGGGTTGGGCCTTTACACTGGTTTAATTATATTTTCTGTGTGCTTCTGGGGGTGATATTTTTGATGGGCGTCCACTCTCTGGCAAAAGTTTGCTGTCATGTTGAGAAGGCCCTCCACTTTGTAAATGATCTGTCGTTACAGTGGATGGACTGGAGCTGGAATACTTTGGAAATGGTTCTTATAGCCTTTCCCAGACTGATGGGCTGTCACTACCCTTCTTCAATGTCCTCGGATATTCTCCTTTGCTTTGGCATTGTTGTTTGTATGGGACCACAGTGGTTCAGTTGGTTTCCCTCTCTTTTAATTAGTGCAGGCCAAAACACATTTTCCGGATGTCTTATTTCTTGGTCTGCTTAAGTGATTGATTAAGCACCCAAATGTGTTTTCACCTGCGTCTTTTACCTGTCGACTTCTAACCAATGCAGCTGGGGTTCACTTACTTTTGCACATACACTAAGTCCATGTTGCATGTAGTTTTTGGGCTACTTAACCAAAACCTACTAACAAGTCATGCCAATTGATGACATATATCTGACATTTCATGATAAACAATGGTGATGAAGAATGAGAAAATCATGGTTAAACAACAGAAAATCTACACCACTTGAGGGGTTCACATACTTTCAAGCAGCACTGTATATTAACCTGTCAGTATTTGTAACTCTTCTCCATTTTGTCCATTCCTAGATGGAATTAAATTTGAACTTTTCAAACTTTACAAAAACTCTGATACATCTCAGCTCCACATTCTGCCACTTTTCCTCCCGCCAATTAGATTAATTTTCTTTGTTCCTTATTGTCCAGCTCCTTCCTTTGTCTAAATTAGAAGTTGACAAAAGGGAATTTAGAAAAAGTGCAACCTGGCAGAGCGTAAATTAGCAGAAGCAGAGTAAAGCAAATTTCTTCCCGAGGTATTTCTCCTGGGAAAACGACCATCCCAGGGACATAGTCGCGGTCACCTTGCATATCTGCAAGGACACAATAGGGGTTATCTTCACAATGAGAAAATGCGGAGACACAGAAAATGTGGAGTATCTTTTTCTTTACCACTAACTATCTACTCTAGATTTTATATTAATGTAGCTGCAATAAATAAATACACCCCATAGGTGGCTGATCTACCTATTAATAAAGGGGGAATCCAAAACAATTGCAGTGTTCTCTTTGATTCGTATCTAAGAAAGTAAATTTACAATATAGATATATAGCCATTCATATGGACTTTGTGTACATCAGATGCTAAGTTTGCTATCCCTGCAGCAAATATTCAAATACATTGATTAACCACACAGAATTCTATTGTTTTCAACCTTCCTGAGTAGGCTGTATTGTCTGTAAGGGAGAGTTAAGCATAATCACTATGTATTACTTTAAATTGAACTCTAGAATTTTCTAAAACTCTTGCAAGGTCCAGATTTCTGTATCAAAAGCGCACCATAGGCTTAAATGGATTTTTTTTTATGTTGTAGGCCTGTAACTTCCCAAAATATGCCCGCACAAGGGTCTGGTATACATTCTGAATATAATAATGAAACACACAATTATGAAACATAACACAATTATGTAAAAAACATTGTATTTAAAAGGTATTATTTAAATCCCAGGTGCCCAAGCGAAGGTCAGGGGGCCACATGCGGCCCTTTGGGTGTTCTTTGGCAGCCCCCTCAGTCCTCCACTTGTGGCCCCGAAACCTAACTGTTAATGCATAGGAACTCACCTGCCCACCATTCCCCAGCTGACAGGTCTTCGTCTGGGATTACCACGCTACAGTGCAGTGTTCTCTAAAGCTCTAAAGCTAAAGTATAATTTAAATATAAATATAGTTAATTTAAAAACAATGTCTTCTAGTTATGCCTGCAGTAATTTCTTCATTATTAAATGCTTATAAAAGTCAGTATAGATTAAAATTGTTATGTTTGTCCCTTTAGTGATGCCGAGGGCCGCACTCGTGGCCCTCCATATCAACTCAGTTGGCCACCACTGATTTTAATGATACAATCTCTACAATACTTCTTTTGCATGATAGATTTCATAACAGTATGTATTCATATTTATGTTTTGTTTATAATAAAATTTATATTCAATTGGAAACGTGTTTTGTGTGTGTTTTTTTACTTTGAATTGTATTGGATACAGTTATCACTCTATCCATTACAACTCCCTTTGGCAATTCAACTTCAAAGGGCACATCTGGGGAGAAAACTGTTTTCGTGCAATTTACTTTTTAATCTCCCACTGCCACCCTGATGTGACGCCATCACGTCACTTGGGGGGGGGGAGGGGGCAACATCGGCTTTAGTGCAGAAGTCAGTTCAGATGATCAGAGCCATCAGAAAAGAGCAGAACGGTGACTTTGTGCTGCCGGGGCTCCGATCTTCACCGGACGGCACCATCTCATCAAGAGCCGCAGTACTGACATGATAGCGCTGGACAAGATGGTGCCATCAGGAACACTAGGGGTGTTTATACTTGCAATGGGTCACCCACCCGGGTTAAGGTTTAGGGCTTTGACAAAAAAAGCTTTACTTACTAGTCCTGCACTCCCAGGGCCCTCCTCTTTTTCAATACTCTGTAGCTGTGGGGCTAATCCCTTGCATACAGTGAAGAGTCACAGGCTTTGCACTATAGGTAGATATGTAATCAGTCTTTGACCACTACTCCCTACTAGGGACCAGACTAAGGAAAGGTTAAGATGGTCATTTGGCCACTTCCATGTTTAGTACCTCTTGGTGCCTGTTACAAATAGAACAGGTTTATTTGATGTTTATTAGGCGCTTTTACAGTTGTTTTTCTGTCTCTTGCACATTGTTGAACTACAAGCACTGAAAGGACTTGCCGTATATGCCAGCGTATAAGACGACTTTTCAGTACCTTAAAATCCTCCCCAAAGTGGGGGGTCGTCTTATACGCCGGGTGCCACAGGCAAGGGGGTGCAGGGGACCATCTATGGGAGCCGGTTACTGAATCTGTGCTGCCTGAAGCTGCGAGCGCTGGCTGAGATACATTGTAACGAACGAGAGAGCAGTGTTACCATGGCTACAGGATCCTTGTCCACAGCGAACACACGGTCTGTAGAAATAAAACCTGTGTGTAACTTTAAACATTCATAGCAGGAAAACCATTTATAGCATAATGATGAAACTTTCAGGGTCAGTAATGCTCACCTACTACTACTTACACCCCGAGTTTCACCACTCTAGCTATAATACTTATAAGTTACATTTCAGCTAAATTCCAGCCACCAGACAATGCTTTTTCATGGCCAGTGATATACTCCTATATGCAACATTTAACTTGCCTACATTGAACACATATATCTTTAAATCCCTGCATGGTAGAACCTTGAAATTTTGTGGTTTACTAGTTAACCCCTAAGACTATATCCATGCAAATTTTCAGGTCCCTGAGCAAAAACCTTCCTACTAATAGCCCCCTATAAAATATTGCTGTGTGTGTGTGTGTTTGGTGTGTGTTGGAAGAGGGGGTAGTCTTATACGGCGAGTATATAACAAACTCTATATTTTTACTGGAAAAGTTGGGGGGTCGTCTTATACGCCCAGCCGTCTTATACGCCGGCATATACGGTACATAGATTACCTGTGTTTTAGAGAAAACTGCCCTTTTTTGGCATAGGGCATGGTAGGCCTTGTAAAGAGGGATGAGGAATGAGCGGGCCACCCTCTAGGGCAGACATGGGCAAACTAAGGCCTGGGGGCCAGATCCAGTCTGTTTTGATAAGCTTTTTGATCTGGCCCCTTGTCACCTCGGTGAAAAGCCCCTCCAACTTTCCTACGCTTGTTAATGAACATACAGAATGCCTAGAAGCTTCAGACATTGGGACAATGACCTCTAGGAATTATGAGCAGAGGGGAGTCTGAGCATTTTTGGGGGGAATAAACTTTTTTTTTATTGATTTTCAAATATAGTTTACAATTACAACAAACGAGACCCCCACCTATGGGGGGCGGATACAGAAGTGTCCATATTAAGCGGGCTGTATAGGTCCAGGGAGCTCAAATAGTCGACACCAAGGGGAAATATCCAGAGAACATGTGTCAAGTTCATTCTTATAAGGCAGAACACTGTGAGATATACTTGTTCACTCATCCACTCACTCGCTCAGGAACCACTATTATTATTTAAAAATTTGGTTTTTCTTAAGTTTTCCTTTTTTACCCTCTCTTGTAATATGATTATTTTTTGGTTGAAAGCGGTACAGCAAATGAAAAAAGATTACAATGTCCCTGTTCTACACGCCCACTCAATTGCAACTGCATTACAGGCTCTTGCATGGCCCCTCTGTCAGATTTAAGAACCCATTGTGGCCCATGATGGAAAAAAGTTTGCCCACCCCTGCTCTAGGCCATACCAGACCAAGGCAGCCATTATGGCGGCCTGATGTCATACCTTAATGCAGTGGTTCCCAAACTGGGGGGCGTAAAGGTGTTCCGGGGGGGGGGGGGTTGTGGGCACTCGTTCTAAACCTGTGTTTGACTGGGGAGGGGGGGCTCGATAAATAGAAAAGGTGGGCCCTGCAAGGAAGGTTTAGGAACCACTGCCTTAATGTAAGAGTAGTGGATCTCTTCTCCACAATTGTGGGTGTCTGCAGGTGGGAGGCTCATTGAGAGATCACAAGAGGACTGAAATAAGGTCCAACTTTCTCCATATATTATATCAGATAAAGTAAACTGTTACAATTATTCTGATGACATGAGAACATTGCTGTATAGCATTTCCCTCAATCATTTCCTTAGTGCTCAAATGGAGGATTTTAAAATGTACACATCTATAAAATGTTACCATGAAGATAGTAATAAAAGTTAAAACTGAGGGAAAAAAAGTTTTGGTTAGAGATATACTCTAGTCGCCAGTGGCCATACATGCCTTACTTTTAAATATCTTCTAATTATTAGGCTGTTTAAACATTAACCCCACACAATAACAGCATAGATGAATTATGCTAATTTAAAGCACATTATATTTCTGGTGTTAATGTCACCCCCAAAGCCATGGTAAGTCACCCCCCCCCCCCCCCAAAAAATGAAGAGTTGTGTCTGTGGATGTTCATGTATCTGACATAGACGTCAGTGACACACAGATAAACTAATGTTGATTTGGGGTTATTCTTACATACAACTGACACAGCGTGAGCCCTGCACAACACTTCCAACACGTATCAACCTCCCATGAAAGGCATTTCCTTGTTGGCACTTATGACGGTGTTAATTGGATCTTGGAAACGTGAGAAAATAATTTTCTTTAATGAATTGACTTGGATGCTGATGTTTTCAGTGTAACAAGAATTCAGCTCGACAAATGGCAGTCGTTTTGGCACAGCTGCCAGGGGCAGTTGATAAGCATCATCTATACCGGGTATCATGAATGGATTCCCGAGTTGTGTCTCGTCTAAAAAGCTGCACCACAGTGACACATACGTCAGTCAGAAGAGCTCTATAAATATGATGTTTATTAGGAACTTGTCAGCTTCATTTATAAGTTTTACAAGTCAGTGGTGCAAAAAAACCATCAATAGATCATGATTTCTATTTGTTGAACAGCTTGATGCACATGGGAAATCTGATGTTGTCATCTAGGTGCCCAATCTGTTGTAACTATGTGTTGCCAAGACCTAAAGCGGAGCTCTAGACACAACTCCATCACAGTTCTACTGTAGATAGGAAGGAAAAGGTTTAGGAGCTACCAGAGGCCTAAGAAATCTAATCAATGTGGTAGGGACAGTAGGACCACGAAAGAGAATAAAGTCAAACTAAAAATTTACAAAATGTTCCTTATCCCTGGGTAGGGATAGGGAAGTGGGATTTTATAGGCAATACTCAGTGACCAGTAATGAAGGTGAAAAAAAGTTTTAATCACCACAATTAACTTGTACAAATTATAGTTGGTATTATTACATAGCAACATGTTAATAAATACAATATCAAACCATATTCCTCAGGAGATAATTTGATAGACCGCAATGTTATCTAGAATAAACACATAAATAGATATAACCATCTGAGCATAGGTCTGTACCAAATAGGTTAGCCATCTAGGAAAGAATCTCCACTTAATAAGGATGATGTCATCCTAGGGCAGTGGTTTCCAAACTGTCCTTGCAGGGCCCTCCTTTTCTATATAGGAACATTATCGAGCTCCCCTCCCTATTCAAACACAGGTTAAGAATGAGGGCCCGATCCCCCCTGGAATACCTTCGCAGCCCCCAGGGGGGCCCACCCCCCAGTTTGGGAACCACTGTCCTATGTGGACGACAATATAGGTCTGGATTCTAGTGAATTCCCTGATGTGAGAAATGCAGGTGATCACACAATCAAAGTATTGGTGAGTTGGGGCACAGGGAGCGTCATCTTTTTCTGGTAAGTATAACAGTCCCTTCTTTTGAAAGAAAGTTGTGTGTTTTTAGGTAGGCTCAAGAGACCTATTGTAAATGTTACAATAAGGTTAGGAACAGGGCTGTGGAGTCGGAGTCGAGGAGTCGGAGACATTTTTGGGTCCCTGGAGTCGGAGTCGGCAAAAAATGGACCGACTCCTACTAAATTTAAATGGGAATAAAATTTTTATTTTTTTTAATTAAAAAATAATGACTTCAAATGTCGCAATTAACAAACAGTCATAATGAACATAATGACTTCTCTGCTATAAGAATAAATGCATGCAGTGCGTAACATTACAGCGCCCACTGTGACCCTAGCCTAAAGGCCCCCACACACGTACCGAGTGGGGGCCGACAGACCAGTTCAGATGAGCTCTAGAGTGCAGAGTTTGGAACTGATCATCACTTGTGTGATTATTATATGTTTCAATTTTTTAGGAGGTTCAAAGCCTCGATGATCAGCTCTATACATTGTTTTTGTTGATTACCATTGCATCTGGGTTGTGCAGTTAAAAATAGATACTATACTAATTCTTTGGTATCTCCAAAATTGGGGAGCACCAAACATTTAAGACCTTGTCCTGACCAGTAGATCCAAGCTTTCTATAACTGCCTATATGATATATCATTCCAATTGGAGTTTGTAAAACCAGATTTAATTCGATTGTTTTTTTCTTTTGGGAGGCGCGTAGTCTGTGGGCCAAATGGCAGACTTTTCTGGCCCAGCATGGGAGGAAATGATGGACCAAGCACAAATCTCGGGCCCCGAGATAGATACACGAAACCTCACCTCCTTCGGGATTAAATTGAAAAAGCTATTACAACGAAAGTCGAACTTCACTTGGCACATAAGGTATTTTCAAAAGTATATTACAAATGGAATTAACCCATTGGGCCTTCGGATCCAGGTGTTCCCGAGTTTTACTGACGGGGACACCACTTTCAAACAAAAATGGGAAACTATCCTAAAACAATGCACTGAGGGTTTGATGAAATTACTGTGTGACCGATATTCCATATTGATTCATCAACTCGACAGGGAAATCGCTCTCTTATACCAAACATTCTCCCATCTTAGAGGTCTAGCAAATTTTGGGTTAAAAGAAAAAACTGTAAGGGACCAAGTCATTTCCTACACCAAAACAATGGTATCCAATAAAGAAAACAAATTCAGTAGGGATGAGCTAGCGTTTAGCACAGGCCAGGCTTACCACTGGCCCCAAAACAATCCATCTCGAAACTCAAATAGGAAAAACACTATGACACAATCTGATTCAGAAGGCACCCGAAGTGAACCCCGTAGCAATTATCCCACACACCAAAAACCCAACATAAGACCAGGGGTGAAACGCCTACAAAATTCTGGTGACAAAACTAAATTTAACGAATCCAAACGTAGACAGGCAAGACGGTTTTCCAATTCCGAGCTATCTGTGACGGAGGGCACCAGCGATGACGTTGGCTCATCTATGGAGTCCCTGTCACAGATGGCCAAGGAAAATGGAACCAAAATGACACCTATGACACTAAGTGGCCAAACACAAACTAGTTTGTCTCAGACTGTCCTTAATTCCAGTAGTACACTGGTCCCCTTGGTTGACACGAAAACACATATGGGAACTCCCCTAGGGGCCACAGCGAGGGTCCAATCATATTCTACACAAGATCAGGCACCACACTCCAGTCATCAACATAGCAGTACCTCGAACATGCCTAGAGGCAGCACTCAACACACATCACCCATAAGTGACTATTTTTTTCAGCAGGGCCAAAAAACCCTAAAGAAATGACCATAATTAACCTCTCCTCCTATGTTCTTACTCAGGAGGAAGAGGAAGTTCTAAAAAGAGGGTTAAGTTTCTGTCCTGGACAAAATTTCGATCTTTTCGAAACTATTAAAGACATTCAGCTATTTTCTAGAAAAGTGTTACTCAGAACACTTCACGAACAAGCTAAAAGTAAAAAAGAAAAAATTGAAGCCTCAGACAAGCCGAGCCCTGTAGAACAACAGGCGTTACAGGATCTGCTAGACCTCTTAGAGGAACAAAATGTAGTGAATGACCTGACAGAATGTTTTATATCAGATACCCGACTGGATCAATCTACTCCGATTGATCATCGACAATTCAAAAAGAAATCAGACAATTTCCCACCCTTGTCCCTGAACCCCAATATAAACGCGTTTGTCATTCAAACAATCAAAGCTTTAGAGGACTTTTCAAAAAAACAAAACCATGTTAAATACAGCATTTTTCACACACGCCAAGTTTTACTTAAATTACAAAAACAACAGGACTTAGTAATCAAGCCCGTGGACAAGGGTGGGAATATTGTCCTGATGTCTCACAGTTTCTATCGAAACATGTGTTTAGACATTCTAAGAAATAGAGAATGGTACCACCCGATTCACGCCAAGGAAATAATAAAGACCAAAAATAGATTCGACCAGCTATTAGTGGACAATTTAACTGCAGGAGTCATTGATAAAGATCTCATTGAATACCTCACGGTCAGGTTCCCCACCACGCCCACATTCTACGCGCTTCCCAAAACCCACAAATCTACTACGCATCCGTCAGGGCGCCCGATTGTCTCCGGCAACGGGTCCCTGACGGAAAATGCGAGTAGATTTGTGGATGCCCATCTCAGACCGTTTGTAGAATCATTGCCTTCGTACTTAAGGGATACGGTCGATCTATTGAAAGTGATAGATGACATAGACGTACCTCAGGAATGCATCTTGGCTGCTATAGATGTAGAGGCGCTCTATAGCAGTATACCACATGCCTCGGGCCTGAAGGTGGTCCAGAAATTTCTTTCTGAGAGGGATACAGGATCCCATCCCATGAACCGTTTTATTCTCCAGATACTGGAATTTATACTCTCAAACAACATTTTTTGTTTTCTTGATGCCCACTACCTCCAGGTGCAGGGGGTGGCGATGGGGACGTGCTGCGCACCGTCCTACGCCAACCTGTACCTGGGCGGGTGGGAGAAAGACTTATTTGCCAACGAGGACTTGTCGATGTACCTGTGCCACATTGTGGTATGGCGCAGGTACATCGACGACATCCTAGTACTTTGGACGGGCAGCCACACAGAGCTGTCCGATTTTTTAGCTATTTTACAGTGCAATGATTATAATTTGAAACTTACCATAACATCCTCTCGTGAAAGGATTTCATTTTTGGACACAGAACTATACATATCAGATGGGAAACTGTTGTCTACCCTCTACCGGAAATCGACATCAGGAAATACCATTCTACATGCGGCAAGTGCCCATCCACAACCGCTAAAAAAATCAGTTCCCTACAGCCAGTATCTGAGGGTAAAGCGTAATTGCACCTCAGAAGTTGATTTCAAACTACAGGCTCACCTCTTAACAGATCGCCTTCGCGATCGAGGCTACAGCCACAAACTCTTGAAAAAAACTTACTATAAAGTATCTAAAATGAGTAGACACCGGTTATTGTATCCACCTCCAAAAACAGTCTCTACCTCTGGAAATACCACCAGATTGGTACTCACTTTCTCAGAACAACATCAATCCATTAGAGAAATCATCAATAAGTACTGGTATTTGCTCACATCAGATGAAAAAATAGGCCAATTTATTGACGAAAGACCAGCCATCTCCTACAGGAGGTCCCGGTCCATCAGGGACTTCCTAGTAGAGAGTCACTATGTTCCCTCTAAACCTATGCAGAAAATGTCACCCGGCACCCATAAATGTGGCGGATGCAACCAGTGTAAATGGATTATTTCTGGTGACAATTTTGTATTTCCCAATGGTTCCACCTTCAGGCCCAGACATGTGGTCAACTGTAAGTCTCAAGGGGTAATCTACTACCTCCAATGCTCATGCCAATGTTTTTACGTGGGTAAAACAAAAAGAGAACTAATATTCAGAATACGTGACCATATAGGTGATATTAGAAAGAAAAATCCCTACAAACCAGTGGCCAGACATATTACCCAGAATCATGCTGGCAGTGCAAACGGTCTGAGATTTTTTGTGTTAGCTCATATTCCATCAACCATCAGAGGCAGAGATCTCGATAAACGCCTCCTCCAGTTGGAGAATAGGTGGATCTACAGTCTAAAGGCGACAGTATTTCCTGGACTCAATGAGGCAGTAAGCTTTAAATGCTTTTTATGAAATTGCTTCAACTATTACTTTCTGTAATCCTATTTTCTAATAGAGCTTGAAAAATCCCTGGTCGGATATACAAAATTAGCTCCTTCCAGGTCCAATGCTCATGTCTCCCAACTTTCAGCTCAACCCAGATGCAACGTCTATCTTGATTATAATTATGTATGTTTTGGTAATTATATTATATTTGATACTGTTCATTGGTACGATCAGGGTGGGTTAATACCACGAGGGAGCAAGGACTACAGAGGCAGTGGCCGTATGTGTCCTTCCTCCCCTTCCTGACCGAACACAATATCTTATAATATGCTGTCAATGTCCCTTTACAATTATATTTATGTTTGTTTATACATTACTCTGTATGCTGTAATTATAATGACCATAAACTGTAATGTGTTCTGCATATGTGACCCAGGCACGTTATCATATTGAGCATCTGCACTGAAACTGCAGTGCCAGATGAACTGAAGTTTTTTCTAAGTAAACTCCATTTTTTGATATAGGGAGACCCGCTGTTGGCTCGTTTGGCGCGGAGGCATAGACGGGATGCCTTCCTCTTTCCACCTAGAGGAATCTCATGCAATGCAGGCGACGGGCACCTGTTAGACCCCGATCTGTTTTGTTATGGTTGGGGCCGGTTTGGGTGACCGACCTGGGCACGGGACCGTAGCAAAGGTGGGCGGTGTCACATTCTGTGATCTCTCCCACCCAACGGGACGTCCCGAAAAGTGACTGACGGGAGCTACCTCCCATCACCATGTTGTTGGGTCTGGTAAGAGGTAAGGGCGGAAGTGGACTCCGCTCAGGCTTCACTGAGCGACGCGTCACTTCCGCCTGCGCCGCGCTCCCACGAGGTCGTTTGGGGGGAGGTATTACCTTCATTACGAGCCCTACTTAAATGGCTTAGAATGCAGACTTGAGACATGGACAAACGGACGGACCGGAGGTCGTGCTGACTTAAATTCCTGACCTGGACAATATGACTGACTATAGACTACAACCCTAGTGCAGAATCCAAGGTAATTACAAATCATCTTTCCCTGTCCCTTCTGTTATATGTTTCTCCTATGTTTCCTGCCTTTCCCTTCTTGGTCCCCTT
>CM070040.1:33563635-33579942 GCA_036250615.1 Ptychadena robeensis
CGATGTTGCCAGACCAATTAAAATTTTTGAACATGTCCAATAAATTACGATTGGAAAAAATAGAAATTATGATCGTAATATATCGGTTGTACCATGTGGACATGCACGGATTTCAGGACGATCAAATGCATTTATTGGTCGGTTTTAATGGATCCTAATTTTTATCTCAGAGTGTATGGTCTGCTTTACATACTACACAGTGCTGTGCATTAAATTAGACTTGAGATTCAACACACAGGAACAGGTTATGACACAGGAGTAGAGGGCCCTTGACCGTTCAGGCTTACAATCTAATAGGTTGGGGAATAGAGTATAGAATAGTTTGGGGGAATTAGACTGTCATGCAGGTGATGTTAGGAATAGGAAGATGGGTAGGCAAGACTGAAGAGGTGGGGTTTCAGGGCTTTTTTTTAAAGTGTCAAAAGTAGGAGCAAGTCTAATAGGGTGAGGGAGAGAGTTCCAGAGAGTAGGAGCGTCCCTAGAGAAGTCCTGGGAAGTCTTGAAGGCAGGCATGTGAAGATTTTTGAGCATGGATGTCATTAGTAGATCACTAGAGGTGCGGAGGGGGGCTTATGGGTATATGGGTATACATTAGAAATGTAAGTGGGACAGGAAATGTGCAGTGGTTTAAAAGCAAGGCACAGAATTTGAATTCTCTAGATTTGCAGCAGATAAGGAGTGGTTTGAGGAGTAAATGAGTCTAGCAGAACCATCCATGATGGACTGAAGAGGTGATAATCTAGATCAGGGGTGGGAAAACTAAGACCCGGGGACTGGATCCGACCTGTTTAGCTTTCTTTATCCGGCCCTAAAGATGCTCTGCTCCATTGAATCTCTGCAATGAGTGCACATAATGCCTAGTGGTGTCCAGACGTTGCGTTGGGGACAATGCAGTGGTGATCATGTGATGACACTGTGGATGCATCCTCAAGGAGACAACAGGCAGTCTCTTGGAATGATCCATTCCATTTCGGGCCAAGGTTGGCGAGAGCCACTTGAGATTTATAAATGATCCATTCCTGTGACACATCGCCTATCACTCATCACAACCATAATTAGTGATGCTGGCGATGCATGGAATTGGCACACATATGGCCAGTTACTCATTACAGGCTCTTGGTCTGGCCCCTTTATCAAATATAAGAAGCCAATAAGTCACAAAGTTTGCCCACCCCTGGTCTAGATAGAGGAAGGCCAGAGAGAATGATGTTGCAGTAGCCAAGCAAAGAAAGATGAGAGCGTTTACCAGGATTTAAGTGGTTTCTGGGGCTAGGAAGGGGTGTATCTTGGAGATGTTTGGCAACTGATGTGGCAGGATCTAGCAATGTTCTGTATGTGAGGAGTAAAGGAGGGCACAGAGTCAAATGTGGCACACAGGCAGTGTGCTTGAGGAATAGGAGAGATGACAGTGTTATTTGCTGTAAGTGAGGTGTTGGGGGGGAGACCTAGAAGGTGATGGGTGAAAGAAGAGAAGTTCAGTTTTACTCAGGTTAAGTTAAGGAATCTGTCAGCCATCGATGAACAGATGGCCAGTAGGCACTGAGAGATATTGTCCAGGCCAAAGGATGAGATGATTTTTCAAATGGGAACAGTAAGAGTAAAGGATCAGGACAAGGACTGAGCCTTGTGGGACGCCAACAGGTTGGGGGGTGGTAGAAAAGCCATTGAAAGAAGTTTGGGAAGAGTCTGTAGAAGAAGGTGATCTACAGTGTCAAAGGCAGAGGATAAATCCAACAGAAGAAGCAAAAAAAAAGTTTCCTTGGCACTGAGCAAGTCATTAGAAACTTATTTACTTATTTGTGACAGTTTCAGTGTGTGTCCCCGCTTGCTCCAGTTCAGCATTTCCTGTTTCTGCCTTGTATATTCCTATTCATGACTCTGTTCCTCTCTTGAGTATCAGTGTGACCCCCATTAATAAGAATAAACAGCGGCGGTGGTAGAGGATGTGGAAATGTAGAGGTTGGTCCTGTGCAGGATGTCTGACCCACACTGGACATGTGACTTCTCTGAATAAATATCTAGCTTCCTGTACCCTCTGTATATTTGTGCCACATCCCAGAATTCAAATTTGTACGGAAGAACATTTATGAGAGTGAGGGGCAGGTGAGTTCAACACCAGGACTTCAAAAAGGGGACTTTTTAGGCACCCAATGTCAGCAAAATGGTCATCAATCTAATATACATAATTTATTGTAACAGTATAAATATGATTCAACAGTTAGTTAGTAAATTCACCAGTTATGATCCATGATGATCAAGTAAAATATAATGAATAAATTCTCAATTTTTTTTTCTCGCACTCAGATTTTCCATGTATATATATATAGATTACTGTGCAGGGTAGGGAAATAACAGTATCTTGACACGTTTCGCCATCTGGCTTCTTCAGGAGATTCCTATACAATATTAAACAAATGATCATGTTGTTGATCATGATGTTGGTGTGCTGTGCCTTTTCCCCCCCCCCCAACATAGTGTTGTGTGTTTTTTCCAAACAACTCACTTTTCATCTGTCCACAGCATATTTTGCCAGTAGTGTTGTGGAACATCTAGGTGCTCTTTTGCAAACTTCAAACGAGCTGCAATATATTTTTCTGGACAGCAATGGCTTGCTCCTTGATGTTCTCCCAGGTGTCCTCTCATGTACTCCATTCCATTCTTATTTAATGTTTTCCTTATTGTTGATGTGTGAACAAAAATGTAAGCATGTGCCAGAAATTTTGGTAAGTCTTTAGCTGACACTCTTGGATTCTTCTTTACCTCATTAAGCATTCTTTGCTGTGTTCTTGCAGTCATCTTTACAGGACTACCACGCCTAGGGAGAGTAGCAACAGTGATAAACTTTCTCCGTTTGTAGACAGTCTGTCTTACCATGGACACATGAACATCAATATATATTATAGATCATTCTATAAATTGTGAGGAATCAGCTCAAAGGTGTACTCGCATAGCATCAGTCCACACGCTTTTATCCTTTTAAGGGCTCCTGCCCATGTTTATTTCAGCACACCGTCCAAACAAAGGGTTACCCTCGCAGGGGTTAATAGACATCAAAATAAACAAAGTTCCTCGAAAATGCCAAGCCTCCTGGCTTGGCCCCGATCAACATCAGTTCCTTCCCTTAGGAATCCTTCACGGCCTGCCTGCTAGCAGTCATTAGCATAGGGCCACACACTCCCTGTGTTTGCTGCACCCAGCAGCACTGTCTCCAACCTCATCTGGGAGCCATGACTGAGTGGTCTCAGCTCCTTTTGTGGAGACACACCCAGCCATCTCTTTAGGGTCTAGCAGGTGTATATTGCTGGATACACACCAGCAGACCCCTTCACTGCCACATATGGACCATCCACACCGTGGCAGACCACCGGTCTGTCACAATATGTGTAGAGCTAGGCACACCCGGGTAGATTTCCGCGCAATCGACCCCCAAACAATCACAGCGTGGTGACGTCAATTGAACGAAAATCAATGTGCACCACATGGGCACATCGATTCCCATTCAATGGGGACCCATTCTCCCCAGCTCGCAGCACGTGTGAATCACAACACGGGCTGCGAGCTGGCAATGAAGGCCAGCTGGCCTGCCACCTTCACACCGACAGCGTGTCCAGGCAGCAGCAGCTGCTCCAATTCTTTGCATGGAAACTCATGTCTCTATTTAAAGTAATGGAGATTGAACAGGGTTTTCCAACATGTTGGAACCTCGTTTAATCAAGTTTCTTGTAGGGAAGGAAGACGCACACAGGTAGATTTGTAAACAGATTAGAGTACAATCAAGCACCATGAGTGAGATTGTGCCTGGTATTTGGAACTGTTCATAGTTCCTTCTATCTTAACTAAGGCCCCAGTTCCAGCTGAAGAAAAAGAGCCACAAAGCATGATGCTGCTACCACCATGCTTTACTATGTGTATAGTGTTCTTTTGGTGATGTGCAGTATTGTATAGTATAGTGGCAAGCCGAATGTCTTTACTAACGAAGAAAAACATCCAAGCCAGGCTCTATTTTGCAAAAACACATCTGAAGTCTCCAAAAAGCATGTGTTGTGGTCTGATGAGTACTAAGAATGAATGTCACTTGGGGGTTGAATAAAACTGATAATGATGTGAGCACAGAATAGACATTTGTGGTTATTTCATTATTAATGTTATGTTATATTTGTCTGACTTACAAGTGCCTCTTTCATTTCATTGTAAACAAGGTAACTGAAATGATCAAAATCAATGTCAAAATGTCCAAAACACTCAATTTCAGTGGGGGTTAAATAATTTTGAACACAACTGTACACCCAAATCAACAAAGGAATGGCCAGAAGAAGATTAAAGTTTTGGAATGACCCAGCCAGACCTTAATCTGACTGAAAATCTGAAGAGGGCTGTGCACAGGAGATTTCCTCACAATCTGACAGATTTGGAGTGTTTCTGCAAAGAAGAGTGGGCAAATCTTGTCGAGTCCAAATGTGCCATGCTGATAGACTTATACCCAACAAGAATGAGTGCTGTAATAAAATCAAAAGGTGCTTCAACAAAGTATTAGTTTAAGGGTATGCATTGTTATGCAAGCATATAATTTTATTTTTATATATATTTTTCCCTCTACCTAAAAGATTTCAGTTTGTTTTTAATTTAGGTGGTACCGTTTATAGGTCACATTAAGTGCAAAAGGTGTAAAACGTTCTGAAATGATTTATCTTTGTCCAATTTTTGTACAGCACAGGGACCTGACATTTTACCAGTTTAAAAGTGTATTTGTATGCACTAGTAAAGTAAATCTAATATAAAGGCAGTTGTGGTCCCAACATAATGTTGTAAAGCGCCACTCTGTTATCTACCGCTGGGTGGCACTGCACCTCTACATGTGTTTTAGAAGTTCCTCTATGAAGATCAAGATGAAGACATCACTTACCAGAGAGGAAGAGGGCTATTCATCTGCTACACAGAAGTATCTCATTGTTTGTTGTGGGCTATGATTTGCCGGTATACACAGGCTCATCCTAGCTCACGACCTTGCCATGCATCACACCTCATGCTGTTATTGCTGCAAAGATGAATGCCGTCTGAAATTATGGGCTACTTGTCTATTGCATATCAATAAATGCATCAGGGTGACACATACAAAATGCGCCTGAAAAACATCAAATGCAATAGGGTATATTAATACAGTGTACTTATAACGCAGCGATTAACACAGCCCTAAACACAGGCAGACTGTGGGTTGCATGTCATTGACGCATCACGCTGACACAAAGGGCCTTTAATTATAAAAGGGGGTAATTAAGTGATATAAGTCATGTTCGCTATTTTGTCCAATCAGATACAGAACTGGAACATGTATAGTATTAGGTAGCCATACACGCATTAACATTTGCTTGATGGATCTTCCAAGCGGCTTGTGAGATTGAAAACTGTATCGGAACCAATACACGGGTCAATTTTTTCAGAGAGATCACAGCAATCAATTGTTCAAAGATTGAACACGGCTACCGTTTGCTGGTAAAACCCTGTTTGATTACCGTTACTTTGGATGGGGACCAGGGTTACCAGTGAGCTCAGCAACACCAAAAGATCCAGAAGACCACGAAAAAAAACTGTGGTGGATAACCGAAGAATTTGTTCTCTTAACCAGATCAAAAACACTCTCCAGGAGATAGTTGTATGTGTGTCAAAGTCAACAATCAAGAGAAGACTTTACCAGAGTGAATACAGAGGGTTCACAAGATGTAAACCATTGGTGAGCCTCAAAAACAGGAAGGCCAGATTAGAAGTTGCCAAACGACATTTAAAAAAGCCTTCAAAAACTTGGTGTTGACACAGCCTAAAGCCCCCCCCCCCATACACATTCCGATTATTCTCCCGACCGATTTTTCGTCTGATCGTGTCACCCGATTTCCACCTAAAATGTTATGGTCGGTCGACTGGAACGAAAAATCAAATCACCGATCCATCAGCCCGACCCTATTTATTAACAGCAGATCGACCAAAATTTATGGACAGGTTTTTTTTTGTTGCCTTGTGTGAGTTCATGGGGAACATTCTTCCCTTTCCCCATGACTTCCTGCCTCCTACATGTGGATTGATGACAGAGTTTGTAAGTACTCCTCTTTTATTGAAACTGAACGATTTTAGCGCTCTTTCACACTAGCTGTGCTGTAGCTGTGGTACAGTACCACAATGCAGCACGGATAGCGTTAATGCAGTGTGCATTTCAGGGCTCTTTCACACTAGCTGTGCTTTACCTTTTACGGCCCTTTCACACTACGTGTGCTGCTCCTGGGGTTGCACTTCATGCTGATAATGGACGTGGTAGAGGTAATTCAACCCGTCCGTTAACCGTGCAAGTTACCGGGGGAAAAACGCATTTTGCAATGTGCTCCACTTGTGTCCACCATACACGTGCTAGACCTGCAAAAATGCATGCATCAAGGTGATTTTGGTAACCGTGCCATTGCATGTTACCAGAAATGAAAGTGCAGGGCTAGTGTGAAAGGTGTTTTTTGTTACCCTTGCTGCGCTGTGTTGCTGTACTGTACAGAACCGCAGCAGCTGGGCGGCTACTGTAAACGCGCCCTTACACTAGTCTCGCTTTTGTTTGTGATAACGCGCTGCATTTTTGCCCTGCAGCATGCATTTTTGCAGGCACAGCGCAAGCATGTTCCATACACTTGTATGGGACCCACAGCGTTACCACTAGCTTGTCTGTTACCTTCTCAAAAACGCACATTGCAACACCTAATAGCTCTCTGATGTCTATCATTTCTAAGCAAGGCAATCCGCATTGAGAAAATCAAGCACAAAAGACAATCCATGCTCAGAACAAAGAAAGGCAATGAATGCCTCGTCACATACTTCCTGCTACCCACAATTCTCTGCTTTCCTGTGAAATTTGCATACTCTATTGAATGCGTTAAAAAATTCACCTAAAGCGCACCAAAATGCATCCTAAACACACTTGCGTTTTTGGTGCGACCCAGTGTAGACTCAGCCTAAGTTAGATGTGTGCAGCAGCAGGTATCCGAGACATGGAGACCCATGCTCATATATACTCTTACTATTTAATATGTTGTATACTCCGTTATTATGATGTATTGGATATGGTTGTAACCAAGGCATACCTTATATTTTGTATGTTTCATGTGTCTTTAACACAGCAGAAATTGCTTACTCTCCTGAGAAAGCGATCTAGAATTGTGAAACGTGCGATTTTCGCGAATGAACATACTTTATTGGATATCAGCATGACTGTTATAGTATATATGCTTAACATGAAATTTTGTTAATAAAAATGTAATTTTGTTTGTAACATAACATACACAGTGATTTATGTGTTTTTGTCTGTAAAAGTCCCTTATTAATTGTAGACCTGCTGTTCATTCAGAGGCTACTAGTTTTTGTTAGAATTGTGTCAATGTCCCATTATTTATGTACCCGATTGGCAATTGTATTGCCAAAAAAATTTCATGCATCACACATGTGATTTTAATTCCATTGGAAAGGAAACCCCCTGTAATAGAGAAAGCAGGGGTTTCACTTTTTGCACATCCCCTCAGGCCAGAGCTATACCTCTCCAATCGGTGGGCAGCACTAGCTTTGGTGGTCTTCTAACTCACAGGATGATTCAGACCTCTGCAGAAATACCATTACTTTCATGTACAAAATAATGGCACTTATTTCTATGCTGGCAGAGAATGGCTTTACTACTCAGACTCTTGCTGAAAATAATTATTAATAATGGTTATTACACATGAATTTGGTGGATGGTTGGATATTGCCATTTGATTGAATTAAGTCCCACGCCAAGCCCATTTATTGGCACTGGACTGTGGCTACATAGTTCTTTATATAACACATTTAATCAGGATGCCATATATCGCCCCTGTCACCCACTGAAGATTGTAACTTACCCTCGCCAACAAGCTTGGACTTTTCACTGGTCAATATCTCTATTTGTTTTTACACAGAAAAAAGCAAAATGAGGAGAGGAAAAGGTCCTTCTTATCACCTTGTTTCCTCTACTACATATATGCATTATGCTGGTCTACTTAGAGCAGTGGTGGGCAACTGAGGTGATATAGAGGGCCACAAGTGCGGCCCTCTGCATCACTAAAGGGCCGCAAATAACACGTAGGATAGCAAAAGTTGATCAGTAAAGCCAGGTCACAGTGTGACCGCTACACATGGTGATGGAAGGGAATGCCCCATATACATCAACAAAGGTTATGTGCGTCATAGATATTATCAAAATAGTCTAGTGGAAGCATAGGTACTCAGGCCCTGTTTGGGTCACTCATTAGCTTTCAGGTATACCAATTAGCGTGCTCAGCTGGAGGCTCAGTGACTCCTTCTCCTCTTACCGCTCTAAGAAGTACCCAGGTGAGGACGCATCAGTGGAGGATCAGTGAGCAGGTGAGTTCTTATGCCATATGTATTAACAGGTTTAGGGGGCTGTTCCCCAGTTACTCAGGGTTCTGGGAGATCGGCCCTCCCTTAGTTTCCCAGAGGGAAAAGAGAGACATGATGAAACATACCACATTGGCAGCAGAAATACAAGGCTGACAGGGATTCTAGTCTTCTACTCTAAGGCCATGTCTCCACTGTGCATTGGGGATGGACTATCCTCAATGTGTGCACAAAACGCAGCTTGCGTTATTGATATATTGGAATAAATTTTTTGACGTGGCCTAGGTAGAGGGGAAAACATCTTTGTTTCTCTCTGTTTTAAAGCATTTGAAAACCTGCTAACAACTCTACGCCCGGTCGATTACCTATGGGCACATTAATACGCTTATATTTAGAGCTCCATGCAGATTGTTAAGCCATGTAACATGTCTCTAAAACGCCTGTGTGTACGCGTTTGGTGTGGTAAATCTAACTTGATCTGTTTGAGTACCCACACATAGCTGGGGTGACACAGAGTAGGTTGAACCAGGAAGGATCGGTGGTGATGCAGACACGGAGGGCCAAGTTATGCTTGGGTGGCTAAAAAATTTTTTAATGGGAGTGTCCCTTTGGCGCATACAATACACCCCATTGTTTTTTAAATGGACGTGTTATTGGGGATTCTGCATCCTAAAACACCTCCTAAACACTCCATTGGGCACAATGGGTGTGTAATGCTAACTCATCCATAATGCCATTTTTGAGTCAAGGCCTTATTGTGGGAGATTTCCTGACTTTCTTCCACCAAGACAGTGATAATGAAGTTTCACTGAAGCCTGAACATAACATTGTCTGTGCCGAGGTTTAAACTGTTTTTTAAATTTCTTTATGTACTGCCTATATTTCTTTTACTCGGGTACTGATTAGTGAGTTAAATATAGCCAGGAGATCTATACAAATTTATATGTACATTATCTACTCATCTATAAATGTATGTAAAGCAGGCCACACATGGGTCAGATAATCAATCGACTTAAACCGATCAATTTTGAAGTCGGTATAAAATTGTATATCGATTGTATCATGCCCCATATGTAGTACAAGATTTTATCGGACAAGATTCCAAAATAGTCCAATAAAAAGTTCAATGCTGCCCCCATATGTTGACATATGGTTACAAATTTGGTTGACCACACTTGCTTCTCAAAATACAGAACCAATTTTCAATCAACCGATCAAAATTTACCATCCAGTCCGATCATATAATGACTGAATTTTCCCTAAATTTTGATCGGATTAAGATGATTTAACCAGGTGGGCAAAACTCAATTTTCAGTCAATCGACATAAAAAATTGATCGTTTTAAGTCGATTGATTGAAAATCTGACCCGTGTATGGCCTGCTTAAGTATAGTACAGCAATCATGTACCTAGAGTTTTAGATAAAGGTTATGACAGTAACTGCATATGTGACTTTTCTGTTTTAAGGATTCCTAATACATATGTTTTTAATTTTTTTTCTGATTTCCAGACAGGGGAAGCTGTTGCGTTGAAAAAGGTGGCACTGCGAAAGCTGGAGGAAGGTATTCCCAATCAGGCGTTAAGAGAGATTAAAGCTTTGAGAGAGATTGAAGACAACCCATATGTGAGTAGCTCGCCAAAGAGCACTTATAGATAATGATAAAATAGAGAGGGAGGGTTTCTGTAGTCATAACATCTGTCCTGACCTAGGCATACAATGCTTGTACTTCATAGTTACAAAACAATGAGGCACCATTGAAACTGTAGAGCAGAATGTGTGTGTTATGCTGGCCATACACGGGTCGATACCCATGCAATCAATCGCAGCATAGTGACGTCACCACACTGCGCTCAATCACAGGTCAATCTAACAGGAATCAATGTGCACCACTTTGCACATCGGTTCTCATTCAATGGGGAGGTTTTGAGATCTTTTCTTACCAGAAAATCTCACAACACTGGCTGGGAGCTGCTGACAGGCAGCCGGGAGATCAGACACAGGATGGCTGCATCACACAGTTTGTGTAGTGTACACAGCCATGCTAAGCTCTGCCCCCTTTCCCCTGCCAGGAGCCAAACACAGACTGTGTGCTGTGCAGGGGGGTTGCAACTTTGCAGCCGTATATGTCTCTGTGCTGCAGATCGACCGGGATTTAAGGAAATCTTGATTTTTCAATAGATTCAAGCACAATCGAGCGATGTGAACGTGCACCTTGCTCGAATGAGCTAGTATCTATTAAAAAGAGTAGTGTATGTCTAGCTTTCCTGATTGAATGACCAAGATATTGGAAAAAAACATAAATAAATAGACCTGTTTACAGCCACTACATTTAAAGACTGGCTCCAATATGTGACTTTATTTTTGAATATATGACTTTTTTTTTCTTTGGGTTGGGTTTTGAGTTAGGCTTTACGAAATCATTGTTGAGCCTGTCACCCACAATGCTGTATGCCAATTTGTATAATAAAATGTCTTCATTTCTGTCTCTGCCCATTTACAGGTTATTAAATTGAGAGATATGTTCCCCCATGGCACAGGATTTGTGCTGGTCTTTGAGTACATGCTCTCCGACCTTTCTGAAGTCATCAGGAACACTGACCAGCCATTGACCGAGGCCCAGGTGAAAGGCTACATGATGATGCTGCTGAAAGGGGTCAAGTTCTGCCATGAGAATTCTATCATGCATCGGGTAGGTACTTCAGTTCATACATATGCTTATTTCTTCAGATGCCTGCTCACTCATCAGCCTTTCATTCATTTTTTACAGGACCTTAAACCAGCAAATCTTCTCATCAGCTCCACTGGCATCCTGAAGATTGCAGACTTTGGCCTTGCGCGGGTTTTCTCCAATGACCGGGGGCGCTTGTACAGTCATCAAGTAGCCACGCGGTCAGTACTGAATCTTTTATACACAGCCATCAACAATAGCATTCATGTTCATCACCCTAAGAACTGCTTACCCATCTATGCGCTGTTGCTTAGCATTAGGTTATAGTGTGTATTCAAGTATGACATTTTCAAAATGTTCTGTTATTTATTATTTAAGGTCATTTTAAGCCCAGTCTAGTCTATATTTCATGTAGTTTAATCAATTTTAATACCAATAAAATGTGTCTCTTTAAGGTTTGGAAATTTGCACAGTTGGCAATGTTCCTAACCAACATTCAAAATATAATGTAAAAAAAATGTATGCAGTATATTCCACTGAAGAAGATAAAGGAGGCTCACCGCCTCTTGACTGAACTTTTCATGCAGGTGGTACAGGGCCCCAGAACTGCTATATGGAGCGCGAAAGTATGATGAAGGTGTGGACTTATGGTAAGTATCTCTTTTTTCATACAGAGATCAAAGCTCTGAGACATGCAAGTCTTGTTACATTGTCCTTTTTATCAGGGCGGTTGGCTGTATTTTTGGGGAACTCCTGAATGGAGCTCCATTATTTCCTGGGGAGAATGACATTGAACAGTTGTGCTGCGTCTTACGGACTTTGGGGACACCCAATGCTAAAACCTGGCCTGTGAGTAAACTGTCAAGGTGTTGCATATTTGCATTATCCTGCTCTTTTTTTGCTTAATTATCTTGTCATCTTTAGGAAATTACCGAACTTCCAGATTATAACAAGATTTCCTTCAAGGAACACCGTCCTCTCCCTCCTGAATGCATTGTCCCTGATACCTCTCCTGAGGCTTTGCAGCTTCTTATGCTCTTTCTTGTATACCCTTCCAGCCACCGGATCGGAGCAGCTGAGGTAAGCCCTGCCTAAATAGCCTGCTAAATAAAATAAAGCCCATTTGAGACATGCTCTGGAACTAGCAGAAAGCACTCCACCTGACTGCCCGTAGTATGGGCAGCCATTCTCCTCACCCTTTAGGACTCATTTACAGTCGGGTATTAATCGCCCAGTAAATGCCTGATAAGAGCAGCCATCCGGCAACACATGAGGTGGCTTTTTTAAATGCTCCCCAAGCACCTGCACAAGTGTACAAGCACTCATAGGCAGGCGTGTGCTGTCACATTCTGTGCTGCTGCTGACTGCTGAGATTGTGGGAATATTGCCTAAATGGGGCCATACACGGTTCGATATTTCTGTTCACTGGACTGATTGATTTTTAAGTCAAGCACAAATAAATAATTTCCACACACCTGGTACGATTGACCAAAAGTGATAGAAATGTAACCTAAAATTGGTTGAAAAGTAATCGGACTATATGGTACAAGTCTATGGTACAAGTATCTGGTTTTCTAGGAATTTGGGCACAGATCGACCACCATGTCTGCTCGCGGTCACAAATTGAATGCTCAAACCTTAAATTTGGACAGAAATCGATCTAACAAAATACGGACATGTGCGTAATTTTTTGAACGATCTCTTTACTTTAGATGGGGATCAGCCAAAGTAAATGCCTGCACACAAAGGGTGCGCAGCTGATTCCCGGCACGACTGGCCATGCATGATTACTTCATCACACCCGGCATTGAGATGTCTATACTGGGATTAACTTGTGCCTGCCATACACACACCGATTAGCGGCCAATTTTGCCGCTGACCGACGGGTGTGCACGCTCGCGCCGTCAGTCGGCAGCAAAATCGACCACCAAATCGGTGTGTGCCCACATGGGGCGACAGGTCCCTGTCGCCCCACAGCTCAGACGCCCAGAGAACGGACATGTCCGATGTTCTCTGGCTGATGCCAGCCGATGCCGTTACTTTGAATGAAGACCGGCGTCTTCATTGAAAGTAACAGCCGGCACACAAAGGGTGCCCACTGATGCAGTCAGCCCGGGAATGCGGCGTGATGACGTCATCACGCTTCATTCCAGAGCTCATCGGCACTCGTCTGTTGGCACCCAGTCGGTGGGTGTATGACAGGCTTTAAGGAATTAATTGTGTTTAAATTGATCACATTGTGTGGAGTTGCAATAGATTAATGTTAGACTGACGTTCAATATTTAAATCGCACAAGTTGACCTGTGTATGGCTAGCTTAAGACTGTCAAAATTAGTTGTCAGTTGAAGTTATTTCTTTATTGGCCCCTAAAACTCTCTATCTGTTCTCCAAGAGGCATCATGGTGGGGAGTTTGCAGTGCCCTAGAGAGTGTTATTTACAATATGCTGTGAACAGGAGAGCTTGGTTCACATGACTTTGTCAGCTCACATAAGGGTGTCATAAGGGTGTCATACATGACTCGATTTGTAATAGATTAGATAACAATCAAGCAACGTGCACGCTCGCATACTTGAATCTATTACAAAATCCAGCTATGTTTGCCTTTCTTCGAAAAAGGTTGGCCGGACATGTCTGTAAATCCCGGTCGATCTTGGAGGCAGAGCCAAGATCAGGACACAGGATGGTTTACTGTGCAGAACAGACCGTGTTCGGCTCTGCCTTCTTGCCTGTGCCTCTGCCTGTCAGCTGAGACACAAGCAAGGGGACAGAGCCAAAACCCTGACCGCTCTGCATAGTTCTCTACGGTGTCCAGATTCCCGCTCTAACAGGCAGCAGCTGGAAGCTGCTCAGTGGGTCCATGTGTACGTAGGAACAGGGTCCCCAATGAATGGGTCTATTGAACAGGAATCGATGCGCACATCAATTCCCATTTGATCGACCCACGATCCAGCACAGTGTGGTGACTCTAAGCTTGAATGCGCGTTGTCTGCACGGGTATCGAACCGCGTATTGACACCCTAAGTGTTTTCTCTTTCTGGCACCTAATGTCTAGTAGACGTCCACCAGCTAACCTGATTTTAACATCCGAACTGATCATGTTAATTTCTTCCACACAGGCCCTCCTTCATCCATATTTCTTCCTCGAACCCCTTCCTGCACACCATTCTGAGCTTCCTATCCCTCAGAGAGGTGGAAGGAGAAACCGTCAGCTACAGCGAGAATTTCACACAGAACAGCCTGTGAGTGAGAATCTGCTAGACCCTGGGCTCCTGAGTGATTACCTCCTGGGACTCTGAATGCTGCTTGGCCATATAAGCCTTTTACAGGACAGGCCCACCTAGAAACAATATCTGTATATTACGCTCTGAAGATTGGAACATATGGCACCAACATACATAGTAAAATGTTAGCATTGTATAATATGGAACTGTGAATATACTATTGTGTAGATTGTTTATCCATGCTCTATATCAGTGGATCTCAACCAGTTTACCAAATACAGATATGCGATTATGTTAACCCTTTAGCAAATCTGTCAGAAAAGTATAACAAGTAAAGGTACACACACGTACCGAGTGGGGACCGACAGATGATCTGTGAAGAGTAGCGTGATTACGTCATCACGCTGCTCTCCATCGCTCACAGCATTGGCGGGCACCTTTTGTGTGCCGGCCTTTAGTTTCAATGGGGACACTGGTCCCCATTGAAACTAATGGTATCGACCAGAGATTTACAGAAATGTAGCTTCCATGTGGGCACCCGCGATCGGTCAGCGACAAAATCGGCCGCCACTCAATGCATGTGTGGAGCCCTTTAGACCATAATGCTCATGCCTATAATGTACTCTTGTTTCAGTGCTTTGGTCCTGGGGATGTTATACTTATGCACACACATAGTCCTCTGTAATATTATATAACCGCTTTGGTTTGGGTTTTTCCCATTTACGGATATAGTTTTGTATTAAAGAAAATAACTTATTTCTTGGTGTATAGTGGATGATCGGATGCTCTGTGGCTTTTCATAGAGATGCAGAGAGTCAGCACTGGTGACTGGGATGGGACTGGGCCGGGCGCAGCACAGTGGGTTATCTGGGTGCCAGAGATAAGGACTGCTAGTCAGTCACTCTGAGCACAGGGGTGTGTGGGGAGCTTCATGTCTCAGCATTTTGTGACAGCTAGAGACTTGACAGGGACCAGGGACAGGAGCTGATCTAGTTAACCCTTGCATGGCCAGGGAGTAGGCGAACTCCTAACACCCTAAAATATACAATTATTTGATTACCCCTGATTAACAGATTAAACTTGGGAGAAAGGTATTATAGAGTAACTGATTTTTCAAGAAACATTTGAACTTTTCTGCACTTACCTAGCTGTTAGCAGTAATGGGGGCTTGATGGGAAGACCTTTTTTGGATTGTATTCACTGTAACTATATGAGACTTTGCAGTTGGGTTATATGCAGAGGGGTGTAGCAAATTTGTGAATGCTGATAGCTCTATACTGCTATTATCCTTTGAGGATTAGAGGAAAATGTATTTAAAAGAATGGGTGGCATAACAACTGCTTGCCAAAAGGAAGGCTAAGATATGTAAGAAGTGAGCAGTTGTCTTATTTCCCAATAAGAGTCATATGACATTATTTCCACGCAGTTTGAAATATATGTACGCTGTATGGGTAGAAAAATAATTATATTTATTGAAGAGAATGTGTTTTATTGTTTTAAACATTCATGGCTAGATTTGCAAATAAATCTCAGAAAAGTGGTATTTTTCAATCAAAGTGGATACAGTTAGAGGTTTCTTACTATTGGATTAACAAGATCTCCCAGATAAAACCCAGGGTTCCAGAGTATTATTATTATTAACATTTCTTTATATAGCGCCAGCATATTACGCAGCGCTGTACAATACATTAGAGTGGAGATACAACACAGTATAACACCCAGGTACAGGTAATGACACAGGAGGGAGTAGAGGACCCTGCCTGGACAGGCTTACAATCTAATAGGTTGGGGAACAAGGTATATAATAGGTGGGGGGGATGGGACTGGCATGGTGGTGAGGTTAGGAAGAAGATGGGTAGAAGAGGCCGAAGAGGTGGGTTTTTAGAGCTTTTTTGAAGGTGGCAAAGGTAGGAGCAAGTCTGATGGGGCGAGGGAGGGAGTTCCAGAGAGTAGGAGCGGCGGACGCCTTGTGGGACGCCAACAGGGAGGGGGGTGTGTGAAGAAGAGGAGCCATTGAAAGAGG
>CM070040.1:33581407-33601964 GCA_036250615.1 Ptychadena robeensis
AGATGTGGCCATTGATCAGGAATTTAGTAGAGGGATTGTTGCATGTAACTCTGAGATGTGAAAGTCAAACACTGGAATAACCTGAAGAGGAAAAATAGCTATGAAATTCTATCAAAGATGACTTTTCCACATCTAAAGTATAATTCCTTTAACGTAGGGTGAAAAAGTGAATTATACATTTGCCTTAGCACCCTTGTACTTTTGCCTACCTGAGTTGGTGGTTCGGATATTCAGTAAAATGTTTCATATTCTACCCGCTATCATCTTTGCCAGACTTTTAAAATCACTATTAAGCAATTAGAGTAGTTGGTAGAAGTACACCTGGTCTGGATGTTTTCTATGTATTTTCTACACAGATGTTTCAAAGTAATGATGATCAAACAGAGAAATACCGACATGTTGGTTCCCTGTTTAACCTCCCTAGCGCTCTTGCAAGGTCCAGATGTCTTTAACTTCAAAGATCACATCTGGAATGACAATGGGGGTGATATTCCAGGTGTGCTCTTTGAATATATCCAAATTTGCATATGGATATCTCAATTTGCACATGAATGTCCCGGGGCGTGGGACATTCATATGCAAATTAGTCTGGTAGAGAGGTGACACAGCCGGCTTGCTTCAGATCCCCGGACAGCACAGAGCCGAATGTGCAGCTGCGAGTATCTGAGCTTAGCTGGACGGCTCTATCTCGTCAGCTGCAATACTGCATAAGCAAGTGCAGGACTAGATGGTGCTGTCATAAGCGCTAGGGAGGTTATACAATGTTTTGTTGGAGCTGGATCGATTGCTCAAGTTGGCCAGCGTTCAATTCCCAAATGATCAATTGCCACGACCAATGTATGGCCGGCTTTACAAGTTCCAAACTAGCTTACATTTCACATTATTTTTCAAGCTTCTCTTCCTCTTTCTGTTCACTATAAAATGTTAAAAGGAAACCAGTAAAGCCAATTTGAAAAACCTATAGCTTGCCATTGGTGAACTCCTTTTTAAAAGCTATTTGCCTATCTTATCATCATATTTTATTCAGTTAAGTGACTCGGAAAACATTAAAGGATCAGTATAAAACCAATGATCAGCATGCTTATAAAGCCCCCCATAGACAGGCAGACTCCTCCATGCAACTTCTGTACAACCAACTTTTCTTCTACCAAAACCATGTAATAGGAGGACCTTTCTACACCTTCCAATCACTATGTATTCTATCAGGGAGGTCACTATACTACATAGTTGTTGGTAGGTCTCATGAAAGTTGTATGGAGGAGTCTGCCTGTCTATGGGGGGCTTTACTGTTAGTATGTGTTGTCTGTCATTACGGTATATTGTTTATATGTTGAGGAAAAGAACTCTGCTTAATCTTAAATTCACGCACAGGTTTAATCATTGCAGAGATGACACAATTGAAATCTTCTTGCAGTGCTGCCTATTTGTCTGCAGTAGATCTCAGTCAGGTTTTGTGGGCTGATTATCTACAGAAAGAAAGGAGAAATAAGCTGCATTAAATGCCAGTTCTCACTTGGATTACATATATGATACAAGTTTAAAAAATTCTGACTTCTATATATAAATTGGAAAAATTGTTGGGACATAGCCAAGAATGAAAATGTATTTTCTAATTACACTCCATTCTAAATACATAGGATTGATGAATCCTAAAACCATAGCACTCTTCCAGGAAGGCTTTCACAAGATTATGGAGTGTGTTTATGGGAATTTTTGCCCATTTATCCAGAAGAGGCTTTGGGGGGGTCAGACACTGGTTTTGACCCACAATCTTCTATCACAAGGTGTTAAGCTGGCCATACACCTTCAGATTTCTCTGTCAGATTTCCTTCAGATCAGATCAGATCTACCAACAACCATGTAGTATAGTGTCCTCCCTGATAGAATACATAGTGATTGGAAGGTGTAGAAAGGTCCTCATATTACATGGTTTTGGTAAAACAAAATCTGATCTGAAGGAAATCTGACAGGAAATCTGAAGGTGTATGGCCAGCTTTAGATGGTGTTAAGGTCAGGGTTGTATGTGTTAATCACATTCTTTCACACTAAACTTACCCAACACGTATCAAATGGGGATCGATAGATAAGCGGTGGAGAGCAGTGTGATGACGTCATAACAATTCTCTCCATCGCTCAAAGCATTGGCAGGCACCCTTTGTGGCATCGGCCAGAGATTACAGACATGTCCGTTCTCTGACCGACCAAGCTTTGGGGGGGGCATGTGGGCACCCGTGATCGGCAGCCGATTTTGCAAAATCAGCTACCGCCCGTTGCGTGTGTGGGGACCTCCCCTCCATTAATATGCAATTGCATTGCAATGGGAAAGTGTTCTTACTTCTTATATGTGTAGATATAAATATAATCTGCATGGAACTGTGCCACGTGACCTGTCAAAGTCACATGTTCTCCTCTTATCACAAACTGTTCTATGCAGAAATATGTAACAGACTCTCCAAGAGACAAAAACTTTCAGATGCAGTGGTGTCTAAACCTTGATTGGTGCTGTGATAGCAATATTGGCTCTCCCCATTCAATACAGCACTAATTTGTACTATATTCTCATAATATTCTCATAATGTAGCAATCGTATTTTTGACCGAGCTCTAAATCCTGCTCCTGGAATGTGATTGTAAAAAGCACAAGCCTCGTCTGCAATGTCCTTTCTTCTATTGAGGGGGTTTAACAAACCACTCTAGGTCCTCATAGGACCCTTATTAAACCTCTTCCAATCAATATGTATTCTACCAGGGAGGCCACTATACTACATAGTTTTTGGTAGATCTAAAATAAATTGTATGTCATGTAATTGTAAAGAGTGATCTAAAGGTGTATGGGGGGCATACTATCACTTTAGACCAATATTAGACCACACATTGATTGAAAGCTTTCCTAGACTTGCATTAGGTTCTCTATACATTCTACATTTTATCAGTTGTCATGGATTGCAGGATTGGGTTAAGGAAATGTGGCTATGTGAAGGGTTCTTATACTGTCAATGTCCTCTGCATGTTTAAATATCCTACTCCCAGGTCTGCTCATTCATCAGAAGCTCAGAAGCATCCAGAGAAACAATATACGGCCGTACATGGCACTATGACTAATAGCCCTGTCCTGACCCTAACACCATGCTACCACTGTGCTCTACCTGTATGAGACCCTGTCATGTGTCCTATCCCCCATCCAAAATCATTATCCCAGTGTTCCCAGGACTATCATATAACTCTCTTCCCTGTCTACATATCCTACCTGACCATCCTACCAAATGACAATCTTATAGGTAGGGCATTTTAGTAGCCATTTGGAACAGCCCTTGCTACTAGTAAGAAACAGTCCGCAACTCTGGTATGGGTCCATAAAGATATTTTGGTCTTTTAAGCTAGCACAGCGTGTATGAACACAATTTCATCTTTAAAGTGGTGGACAACTGTAGTAGATATCTATTGAAAACACACAGAAAAACAAAATTTCCTGACGAAAGGCTGCCCTCTTTGGCAACTGGCAAATTCTTCTGTGATAACAACTACTAACAATTCCCTCTTTAAAAAACCTACAGAGAAGGTTCCTGTTTAGCAAGGAGAAGGTTAATTGCTGTAGCAAAGGATTATAGAGTTACTTACACTGTCCTCTGTGGCTAGGCCAGTGGCTGGTCCCTTCTCCGCCCGCTTGCTGCTCAGAGATGATAAGATGCTATCTGATTGTAAACGACATGTTTGGCAAAGGCTGACATCAGTTACACAGTGGAGGGAGTTGTGGTGATGAGAGGAAAGGAGAGAAGGGTGAGAGCGAACAAAACTTGGGCACACAAAGACAGTTGGAAGAGGACAGGACAATATTAAAGCAGGAATTAAAATCCAGTTCACGCTAGCTCTTTGGGCCCAAGATGAACTAGATAATGAGGATTGACCCCAGACTAAAAAAGTAAACGTCTCAATACAGAAATATTTCTCTTCTGAAAATACTATTTGCCTGACTGCCTTTAATAGTTTGAAACAGAACAAGCAAGTGCATTTGTATGTCTGACCCTTATTTGACTTACTTGAGTTTCATACTTGTTTTGATGTATAACATAATTAAAACTATTGTTCATAGTCGCCTCTGCGATATTTAAATACCAAGTTACAACTAATTCAGCATTTATAGGGTTGCCATAGACACCTCGATTTCCAGTGATCGAGGAATCGGCGATCGATCTTTTTGCAATCGATGGCACACCACCTTGGGAATCCAACTTGTGGACTGGAGCTGATCGCCAAAAAAGGTAGATTCCTTAAAATCGATCGTTTGGAAAGCTGTTGCATAGGGAGGGGTCCATTTTTTCCACCAACATACTTAGATTGACAAACAACCAATTGGATCAAGGTTCGATCCGATTTTTTTGGGGCCAATCGTTCAGGATGGGCAGCACTCGATTGATCGCTGATCAATTGCCGTGAAGATGCGCGGTGATCGATCAGGCAAAAATAGAGTGAAAAATCTACCTGTGTATGGCTACCTTTTAAACTCATATTTGTTTTCCCAGGTTACTTTTAAAGGGGAACTAAAGTGTGAATTAGAAGAACCAAGTATATATCAACCAATCACTTCTATGTAAATTGTTTGTATATATGGTGGCAGCTTAAGGACCATCTAATTTCAATGTATAACAGTGTTATTGTTATAGCAGTTTTTTAAGGGCTTGCTATAGTATGTTAAGCATGTTATCTTTATTTACATTTCTTGATGAATAAAGATAACGAATGAAGTTGTCATCAAACAGAAGACAAATTGTCAAATCATCTGTGACATGTCTATAGCATTACATTTCTATAGCCCTTTTACCTAATTTTTTTCTCCCAACCAGCCACCCCAAAAAGGATACAGGTCCTCTTGGTTTACTATAAGGGCAACACTAAGTGGGATCACTAGGTGAAAAGGGCAGCACAGTAAATTGTACAGCATTTGTCTCGTTCCTGAAGTTGCCATACACATGTATGGGACGTAATAATGCAGCACATGCAGTAACGTGTTGTTTACTGGCTGATGCATGTGTTGACTACGCAATGCAGCTATTGTGAAGAGACCAGATTTTCATTCATCAACACAACAATCAAACAATGTGATCCTTTTCTCTTGATCTCTGTATGCCATGATTTTACCTATTCAATAACCCACTGCTGATGTTTTTCAGAAGGGTTTAGCTTATATATACGTTATTTAAGAACTACAAGCTTGTGAGCATGGTCACCATCACACTTACATTACTTAAGTACTGTACTTACTTGTAATAATACATACTGTATATTTAACTCTATACACTCTAGATAATTTGGATGAAGTAAGATGTCCATTGAACTTCATACTATCTTTACATTTGCTCTGCTAACATCATTTACAGGTTTATTCCACCTGCATACTCAAAAAAAACAAAAACAAAAGGGATGGAGACCCCTTACAATGGCTGCATTGGGTAAAATTGTGCTGCGAACACACATGAACACAATAGATTTAAAAAGGCAGCAAGTCCCATAACTTGGCCTTCCAGCATCTACCATTGAACATCGACCCTTATGACTCCATCTTTTACAGAATGCATCAACATCTTTATAAACTTATTCGAACTGTTATATTAGAAGTTTTGCCCAAAAAATATTCTTTATAAAATAAGTTACTATTATAATTATCCACCTGCGTATCATAATTTACAAAAACTTTTTGGGGATTAAACACACCGTAAGACCTTTTACTCAATTTCTGATGACAACTTTTGTGAGATGATAAGAAGGGGGTTATGAATTACTGGTTACACCACCCCACCTCTGTACTGTACACTTTTTTTCTACTGTTTTTTCAACCAGGGCGGGGCAACGGGAGGGACACTAATGTATCAGAAGACACAAGTGCCATTAGGGCTGAAGATGCAGGACAGAAGAGAAACACATTAAGAGTCCATTTAGCAAAAAGAGTTAAATTTACAGATAAAGGAAAAGAATTTGAAAGCTGTGTTTTAAAAGAAAACTTCCACAAGTAGGGTAAAGGAATCGATTTAAGGGTTAAATCACCAGGAAATCAGCTTCTGAAGATAAAGGTTAGTTATAGCTATAAAATAAATGTTTGCAATATACAGAAAGTCTGGTTCAGATTTAAATATATATAAAATTTAACAGCATTCTCAGCTCTGTTTACATCAGCCAAGGATAATCTAGCAAAATCTTACGGTCTGCTGGGACTTGTTGTTCAACAGCAAGTAAAAGCTTATAATTGTATTTACATTTTTTCATTTTAAGGATTCATCTCTTATAGATATATTATGTAAACACTTATAGCCATGATCATATTCACACTGCATAATACTTTCAATATATGTACAGAATAAATGTCAATGGAACACTGTAGCATTTGATGTTTGCTAAGCAAAACTTAATACAGTAATTCACAGCATCTGTGAGTAGCCATTCCTGAATACAAATATTCAGATTTATGTTTTATTCTTCACCAGTAGTCATACACCATTAAAGTTAGCATAACATATATATAAATATATATATACACCATAAGTTTTAGTATATATTTTAATGTGGGTCTTAAAGAAAAATAAATAAATAATAGAAACATAAACAAGTGGTGATGGAATATTCCCTAGCAGCCAATCATGTTTGCATTTGTTTTCTAATACTTTGGCTTAATATAGATCTATGTTTATCCTATGCTAAGTTTTAAATTCCCACCCCCCCCTCTCCCCGAGAGTTGGAGGACATGTTGCCGTGTTCCTAATATTCATGTTGCAGCTATTACCCTCCTAATCCTTTTCCTTAATGTATTTTCTTTCCTCCTGATTATACAAACTAAAGTTCCCGTGAAAGCTCTTGATATGTTCTCCATTTTTGTTGTCCATCCCTGAACTCTTATCTTATCAATAATTTGTGGAAAGAACTGCACATAGTATTCTATGAGGGCTAAGTAAAGATAAAAAGAAACATAACCTATAAAATACAAACTTACTAATTTTACTAATATCTTCTTGCTGTATAAGTTAAATTGTTTAGAATTGTTATATTTAATAATTCTACCATTAACTACCCCTCAGAGAAGCTCACAATCTATTCCTTCTACCACAAGCATATGTTATTGATATATGATAAAGTCAATTTGCATTGGAACCAAATAACCTACCAGTATGTTTTGGGGATAGGGAGAACATATAAACTACAGAAAGGACCCTAGCTGAATTTAGAATCAGCAACCATGGTGCAACAAGACCTACATGTTGCCCATATTTATCTATTTTTTCTATACCATTGTTTTTCTTTTAACGAAAAGGGGATTTATTATTTTAGTCTGGGAAACAAATGTGCTATAAAGGGATATAGGTTAAGTTTTTATTTTATTGTGCGTGATAAAAACTGGTGAATATTGTGCCACTAATATAAAAGAAATAGGTAAGCGATTCCTTTTAATTCATTCTTAAATTAGAAAAATTGTAAAATAGTTTTCATAGGTATGCAAAAACATGCAAACATGTCACATGCCAGGACAGTATGAATAACTGTATGGGGGAGCTCTAATTTGTCAGTTGCACCCAAGCACAAGCTGGCCAGAGAGTAACAGGTGAATTGAGTTATCTTCCTCTCCTGGGTTGTGTATCCAGAAAATTTGGACCTGACACAGCTTTAGGCTGTAACCTCCTCTGCTAAGTGTATTGTTTTGTGGGAGGTCCCAACGGAGCACATTCACTTACCTGCTCGGCGAATGCTGTGTTCTCACAGCGCTGAGCCGTTCCGCCGATGTAGGGCTGAACGTAGTGGAGTATGTTGAACCTCTGCATCGGCGGATGTCTGAACACAGCATCTACCGAGCAGGTAAAGTCTATGTGCTCTGTCAGGATCCCCGCCAAGCAATGCGTTTAGTGGAAGGAGTCCGGACAGATGTGGAAACACCCCCCTTAAACATTGTTTTGTGAACGATCGATCACTATGATTGATCGGTAGAAATCGTACGAATAATCAAAGGGTCTATGGCCAGCTTAATCCATAGAGTCTCCTGTGTATGTATATGATAGGGTTTTTAAGGTCAGATTTTGGAGCTTGATATTGACCTGTAGGCAGACATCTATGTGAGCCAATACTTGCTGGAGCAGACTTTAGCTCTGTAAGCTGTGCTAGAATCCACAACATCCCATTTCTGCATAAGATTGCATACAGCTACTGTAATGTCTGTCTTCATTAGACTCCAAGATCATCAACAGCACCAATGTAATATAGAAGAAAACCCTTTTCTAGAATATGTAATTTCAGGGTATCATTGTTTAATCCTAAAGAATGTTACACAAAAGAAAAAGAAAGGAAAAGAGGACGATAGGGTACATTTGGGAAAAATTATTATTCCATTGTAGTGCATTTCAGACCATTTATTTTGAATAGGCAGTTTCTACACATGCCAATCTACACATGCCAACCTATTGCTTTTGTGCCCTGACTGGAAATCTGTTCTAAACATCCAGTACTCTTTTAGTAATTAACACTTAATCATGGAGGATTATTAAATGAGTACAGCATTTCTTTTTTGTCCATATTTCTATTTAGCCTACTGAATGATGTTCCCAATAATGTGCAGGGAAATAAAAGAAATGCTTGAACTTGCTTTTATAGTTGGAATGTTACTGTATTCACTTACCTGAATTTTCCTTAAAGTTTTCTGATTCAGTTAATCAGCTCCATGCATTCTAATAACAGCATGGAAATACTAGGTGTTGCACATTATCAGGGTTTGAAGGAATCTACTAGCAAAGAATTGTGCTCAGGAAGCTTTTTTAAAATATTGAGACATCTTTATAGATTTCTGTTTGGTGAAATAATTAGAGAGAGTCTGAAAGTAAATAGCTACTGCTGTGCTGCCTGTTTAAAAATGTATGTAACTCTGGCATTATGTGAATAGCCTATATTAAATACTCATATATATAGAAAACAAAATGTGATGTTAAAGGGTTATAGCCATCTAGGCGTTTTTCCGCGTTTCCGTGAAAACGTCTCCTTTAAATGAAGGTCATTAAGTGGACCTGGGTCTGCTGATACGGAAAACGCAGAGGTTAGCTCGGGGTGAGTATTGTTAGTAACTGCCCAGGAGGTTAAGCACCTATATAAAACAATTATTTCAACCTACAGGCAATAGTAAATAGATGAAGGACATTTCTTTTGACAGAAAATAGCTTTTCACCCCTTTTTTTACTTTTTTTCTATGTTCCTTGCTCTGTCTTCCTATTTGGGGTGCGCACCATCATGTCTATGCAAGGACAACTTCCCTAGGATGAAATATCCCAAAAGCACTTGTGGAAGCAACTTGCTGAGAATAAACACACAAAACAGTGATGCAGGAGTTCACACACAGAGGTTACTCCATACGCAGCTTTATTGAGTATAAGTTAATTTGCATGATTTTATATTTTTACATGAGTTTAATAACCCTTTAATATAAAAAAATAACTATACTTTTTTTCTAAATTAAACAGAACACTATCATACAGAGACTGCCATGGTGACTAGTCGATGCAAGTGGCAGTCAAGATAACTTTTGAGTCATCAACCATTATTGTATATTTTAAATGTTACTGAACAAACCTCTGAGAGAGTTTTTGGAGAGTTTCTGCTTGAATTTCTTTGCAAGATGTCAAAGAAGCCTCCTAAAGCGGCTATTTGCATGCAAACTGCCTTCCACCCTCATAGACTATTTACTGTTCCAAAGGTTCTCAATATGATTGAGGTCAGGGGGGCATGGGAGCCACCCCATGAGTTAATTTCTTTCATGCCAATAGCAGCAAATATTTGGAACACAGAAGTCACTTCCAGCATCGCAAAGTTTAATGTCCCCTCCCTTCTAATTGCCAGCTGGCCAACTTAGGATAGAGGAGGCGTTACTCTCCCTCCTAACTTCCCACCCTGCACATCATCTGCACAAGTGGGGTGGGAAGTTGGGTGAGTAATGCCCCTTCCCTCCTAAGTTTCCCTGATTTCCAAATCCACAAAATATCCAGGATTTATTTAAAGTCAAGATTTCTTTGGGAAAAACAGGAAAAACACGACTTTCCTGCCCAAAACTGGAAGGGTTGACAGGTATGCCAATGATGTATTCCTTTAGGCACGAGATGTGTGTTGCCATTCATGAAGATGATTTTGTTACAGAAAGCATGGCTCTTTTTTTGGTATCATGAATAAAATTTGTCAGTCAAAAACCCCACATACTTTTCAACATCTTCAGGGAGCCTAAAAAGGTGACCAGCTTAACACATGACTTTCCCACCTCCTTGCTAATGCCCCAACCTTCTTAGGACCTGGTGGCCATTCATCAATTTTTATCTGTTTGCTTTGCTGCTCTCTTATCCAATGTATTTGTCTTGCAGAAACTTCCTCATTTTGCCTCTACCTGCAGAAACCTGTGCTCTGAGTCAGCCACAAATCTTTAAACATTATGATGATTACACTTTAATCAAAGATCAAAGGTTTTTATACCTTGTCCAAGGCATTCAACTATTTCACACTTTTTCGGGCGACCCATTTTATCCACGATGCCCAATGGTGTGTCCCGACTTTAAATGAGGAGGAGATGCAGTTCATGGCCTTAGGACCTTGGCGAACCATGCAACTTCGCCACTTTCTTTCCTCCCTGCCACCGCCACAGAATTTCTCTAGGTTTCCTACACAATTTGAACTTCTCTGCCTGCAGCAGGGGGTACTCCGGGGCACACTTTCTGTATTGCATGCTTTGCTCTGCGGATTGGCGACTCCTAGATTCCCTACCTTCCTCTCCCACTGGGAGCAGGATCTCGGTGTGAGTTGGTCCCCAAAACAAAAAGTTCACTTCACCCACAGGGCTTCCATTTTCAATAAATATCAGGAAACCAGTTATAAGCTACTGTCCAGATGGTACTACATGCCCAACAGACTGGCCAGGGTGTTCCCTGATTCATCTGATAGGTGTTGGCGCTGCTCTTCTGAGAAAGGCAAGTTACTACACATCTTCTAGGACTGTCCCCGTTTGCAGACCTTCTGGTCCTCTGTCCTACGGTTGGTCAAGGATTTGACATTCCACCAATGTGGACGTGGGGAAGGATCTGGCGACCTGCCTCCTTCACTTGACCCCTATCCCTCAACATCGATATCGTAAGTCATTGCTGATTCACTTGTTAAACGCGGCTAAGGCTTGTATCCCAGCTCTGTGGAAGCAACCCTCCCCTCCTACGGTTGGTCAGTGGATCAATAAGGTTAATGATGTTTTGGCGATGGAGACATTGACAGCCACGCTGCAGGGCAGATCAGCTAAATTGTGCAAGACCTGGTTCTACTGGTGGCAGTTTCAGGAGTCTGTGGAATACCTGCAATGGTGCGCAGCTACATAGCCTCTTTGCTGACTCTGTTTCTATGAAGTGCGGTGCTGGACTGTGCTGTTTGGGGGGACCACAGATGCCTGGTTCGGTTTTCCTACAGGTAAGGGATGGTCGCGGATGGTTCCCTTCTCCCTCCCTCCCCCTCATCTCTGAGGGCTTTTCTATCCCTTTCTGTCTTGTGTCTCTTTCCGCCCTTTTTTCCCCTCTTTTCATTGTCTTCCTTCTCTAGTAGTTCTCTACAGATTTTGGTTATTTTTTTTTCTCTTCTTTTTCTTTCATATACATTTTTGGAAAAAAGTTGCAGGGCTCTGGCATCTCCTCGAGTTTTGGAGACGCTCCCCATGGGTGGAATCTTACCCACTGTACTCCTGTTGATCCCTATTTAGCGACTCATGTGTCCCCGTTTGGGGTATGCGGTTGTGTGTTAATGCTTTTCTCCTTATCTTTTGGGAATTATCTGATGTTGTATACGTTTGCTCCTCCTCATGGAGTGTTGTGTGCCTCAATAAAAATTACATAAAAAAAACTATTTCACATGTTTTGGCAGCAGAGAGATCCTTTTTCTTTCCCATATTGCTTGCAAATGGTGGTCTGCTGAAAAATGTGGAAAATCCTTCTTTAGTAAGAATTACTAAAGAAGGGCCAATTATCATAGCCAATTAGTGTCCAATAATGATTTCAGTGACCAAAATAGCCCTGCAACAAAATACCACCCATGAGTTTAATTGAAAAACGAATTTTTAATCTTTATGACACTTCAATATAATTTGCCTTATACGGTAATTTGGAATGAGGTGTATATTATCTATGCATTCCTGATGAACATGCTATCCGAATGCTTCTGGTTCAGAATCCCATAAAATGTTAGCACCATCAAAATGATCTTTACCCATGTATGGTTTTCTATCTGCAGAGGTCCTTATAATAATTCCTATTTGTCTAAAATGTGAGTTGAACTAATTTATACTGTATGGGCAATAAGGGAGAGAACCTATTTTACATATTTTCTTCGATGGTCAGGACTACAGAACAATACATGTACATTGTCTATTAATATTCTGTAGATTTGTTTTGAACTCACAGATATAGTCTTGAGGTTCTTTTTCCTGTACAGTTTTATATTATCCTCCTTTTACAGACTGCTCTATCTAAGGTTTCAATTAGAGGCTGCCTTCAATAGTTATTGTTGTGCTCTCCTTTCAAAATAACCATAGTGCTCGAGGATTCCTATTCAATTTATTACATCATTTATAAAACAAATACTGTACATAGTAAAAGAAGAAACATACATTTAAAATGTATACAATTAGAAAACAAAAAGCCTATGCCATTTTATCATTCTCCCATACTCCAAACTACCATTCCCCAATTTTCTTACACCAGTTGCATTGCAATAAAATATGAATTGAATTATTTATTAACTGTGCTTAATTTGGGTTCTTGACAATGATTTATATTTTTATATGTGTATTTATTTAGAACATTCTTTGCAACTGAAACCTTTACAAGACTTGTTATGAGTCAGTTATGTTTCTGATGAGGTTTATATATAGCTGAACTATACCAGCTTACCAGAGTTGCATCCCTCTGATATTTATATGTTACCAACCAATTATAAAACCTAATCCTGGTGCTACCTCTAAAAATAGCTAGTATAGGGTTTTAAACCCACAGTAAAAAAATATTTAAATCAGGTTTTTATTCATATATAGAGGTACCAGTAATACAGTTTAAGTCCTGGCTGATGCGTTTCACCCCCTCAGGGGCTTTCTCAGGGAGGACAATACTCTCATGATGTAATGGATAATATTAATAATGTGGGAGGATCGCCCAGCAAAATAAATCATTGATATCATATATGATAAGCGGGATCATAATACTTAAGCATCCAATCACCCAAGCACAATTTCTTGCCAACTGTATACCATCTTTAATGACCATCTAAAAACACCGTGTCTGAAAGAGATACAGAATGAACACTTGAATGGACAGTGTCCAACCATACAGTTGCACATCAAGATAGACAGCAAAGTTGAAGAAAATCTACCATCTCATTATTAGCTGTCATTATATAACAGTCGAGGAAATAATGACATGATGATTTTTACTTTGGTGGTTTTAAAATGAATAAACATGTTTACAAATCTTTATCATCTGAAAGTAGAGATGAGCTGCTGCTTTACCTAGCTGTTTTACATTGCATCACCTTGCTTTTGTTTATAGGTTAATTATTTAAAAAAATATATTCTTTAAGAATATTACATTTTATGCCTAATTCCTTAGAATTTTGAGGTTAATGCAAATCCACTGTAACTTCCCTTTTCAATGACCGCTGTGCGCAGTTTGTGTCCAGCAATTGACAGAAGATTGTTACTTAAACACTTCCTTGCAAACTAGAAATTTAAAAGCAGTGAGTGTTCATTTTACAGTAACACCGAGGCATACATCAGGTTTGGTTACAGCATCCTTCAGCATTTTAGTAGCCTTTTTAAGGCATAGTTACACCTTAAGGCATGTTACCTCACACATGAAAAGATGTTTAGTATTAATCACTTTTACCAGAGGTTATGACATGTATAGCTGTGTATTGAGTTAAATTGAGGGGCAGCAAATTTACAGTTAAAAAACAGTTTGTATAACAGTGTCGATTTGCTGCCTGGTGTACAGACCCTGACTACTTTACAGTGTGTACAGACACTGACTACTTTGCATATTATAATATATTTACCACAATGTGAGGGGTGTAATAACATATGTTCTGTCACACTTTGAATAGGTTGCCAATGCATTTTAACACAACCATTGTGGATATGGGCAGAACATGCTGTGTGGTGTGCTAAAAACTGGATTGTGCCAACTGCTGTATTATGGAGTCTGGGTGCCCTCATAATGACTGGCACTTCAACTTACTGTAGTACCCATGTTTTGTCACAGGTAACAGCAAACATCTTTTTTCACTAATTCCACTAAGGCTCCACTAATGTGGACAGAGAAAAACATGCAGAAAAGCATGTGTTTTCTGTCTGGATCCGCCATGTTTTTTTTTAAGCCTATTGCTCTCAATGGACTAAGAACCACGGCAAAACTGTGGGATACAGGTGGTGCAAACAGTTGTGGTTAACTGTGGGGAAAACGGCATACTGCTGCCACACCCTGTTTTCCCCATGCGCGCACCATGGATGCACAAAGGGTGTGATGTGTGACATGCGACGTGCGCCAGATGCGTTTTTGGCTTATAGTAAGTAAAGGATGCGATACTGCAGGGCTGCCTAGTATAGACCCAGCCTAAATCTCTATTCACATGGTTATTTTTCTTGGTGTTTTTGAGTGTTAATCTCCTGTGTAAAGCCCCTCATACACCTTAAGATCGATCCATACAATCTCCATTAGATCTACCAACTGTGTAGTATAGTGTCCTCCCTGATAGAATACATAGTGATTGGAAGGTTTAGAAAGTTCCTCATATTACAAGGTTTTGGTAGAACAAGATTTGATTGTACAGAAATTGTATGAAAAGATTGTAAGGTGTATGGGGGCTGAAAAAACTTTCAAGAAATGATCAGCCTGAGCTGGCTAAGGGTCAGACCAAATGAAAACAAAAATGGCTCTCCTTCGTCCAGTGCCGGCCACCTGTCTAAAGCTTCTTCCTCTTCTCCTTGTTGTGACATCACCGTGTATGGCAGTCAACAGGGAGGCACTGCAAATTCAAAAGCCATCTTTCTACCACTTTCGGTACGAAAAGAGGACACCTTCCTGGCAAAAAAACTATAAACTACAGAAATTCATTAATAAAACGATTTCCTATTGCTTTCGGACACAAGAGAAAGTCTGGAGAATGATAAACACAGTTAACCATCTGAATTTACCTTACACTCCAAAACTCCCTGAATATCACTCGCAACTGAGGCAAAATACCCAGTAACACAAATCCTGTCATGTTTATATATTTAACAAAATAATTTGAAAGTTCTACCGTAGATATAAATGAGATTTTCAGGTGCCATTTATTCATATTATTAAAGACCATATGGGAAAACCACTAACAAATCACCTATCTGCACATTATACAAAGAGAATGATACAAGATTTTGCCAAGATGCTTGGCCAATAGGTCTGTTTCCCAAAGGTCCATTAGTTTATTGGGGAATTGTTTCTGTCAACAATTGCCGTACCTTTTCTAGATATTTTACAACATTAACAATGCAGCCATTTTTGCTGTAATGTTCTTTGGAGATGTTTTCAGTTTATTCTTGTGTTTATTTATATGTTGTTTTACAATAAAAATGAAATAAATATAAATGAACACCAGTCTGGTCTGAGACTGAATTCACATGTGCTCTTTGTCAGCAGCTGCAAAATGCATGCCTGCGCCTTAGTGGAGACGCTTAGGGGGCGATCAAGAAAATCTGCATGTTATCCCTATTGGGTAAGCGCTAGAATAGCAACCAGGGCCACCTAATGTTGTATCTTCTGGGCTGCAGCAGTCCGTTAGTGTCAATACTGCTGAAAGCTGGAACTCTCCTATGTGAGAGGGGCACTTGAACTCCTTGTGCCCCCAGGTTAGGGCCCCAGTGGACAAACACTTGAGCAAAACGCAGCCACTTGCACATCAATGGGACAGTGCCATTGATTTTGAATGGACGTGCCCCACATTAGGCATGTGACGGCATGTTTTGTGCAATGTGGTGCATGCACAGACTATGGCACATCTGTTTGTACAGACATATCATACCCCCATTACTTTGAATGGTCAGTGCTCCTCTGTCCCTGTGATCAGCACACAGGCGAGTTTTGGCTCCACTTGGTATTGTGCTCATACATTAGAGCCCATAATTATTTATACCCCAGGCAAATTTTGACTTAAAGTTACTTTTATTTAACTACAGCAGTTATTTGACTGGAAATGACAAAGCTGTCTCCCAAAAGATAATAGGACGATGTACAAGAGGCCATTTTGTGTGAATTTTTTTTTTATTTACATTTGAGCAAATGTGTCATGTCAAAAATTATTCATGCCCTTCTCAATAATCAATAGAAAATCCTTTATTGGCTTTTACAGCAATCAAATGCTTCCTATTATTGCAGACCAGCTTTTTGCATGTCTCCACAGGTATTTTTGCCCATTCATCTTTACCAATGAGCTCCAAATCTTTCAGGTTGGAGGGTCTTCTTGCCATCACCATGATCTTTAGCTCCCTCCACAGATTCTCAATTCGATTCAAGTCAGGACTCTGGCTGGGCCACTCCAAAACGTTAATGTTGTTGTCTGCTACCATTTCTTCACCACTTTTGCTGTGTGTTTTGGGTCCTTGTCATGCTGAAATGTCCACTGGTGCCCAAGGCCAAGTTTCTCTGCAGACTGCCTGATGTTGTCGTTGAGAATCCTCATGTATTGCTCTTTTTTCATGGTGCTGTTTACTGTGATTAGGTTCCCTGGTCTATTGGCTGAAAAACACACCCAAAGCATTAGGTTCCCACCACCATGTTTGACAGTGGGGATGGTGTTCTTTGGGTTAAAGCAGTGGTGGGCAACTGAGTTGATATGGAGGGCCACAAGTGCAGCCCTCGGCATCACTAAAGGGCCGCACATAACATCGATCCAGACCCTCCCCCCGTCGACATATCTCAGCAGGCGGTGGACCAGATCCTGACAGACAGTCAAACCCGACAGCACCCACCCTCCACCTGACCTGGTTTCCCCTATAAACATTGACAAATTTTTCTGATGTAGGACCGCCAAAGTTGATTAGGAAAGCTGGGTCAGCTTCTGACCACTTTACAGGTGAGTTGCTATGCCCTATGCAAACAGGTTTTGGGGGCTGGATGTGGAGGACCAAGGGGGCCGCTAAACAATGCCCAAAGGGTCGCATGCGGCCCCCGGGCCGCAGGTTGGGCACCTAGGGGTTAAAGGCTTCTCCTTTTTTACGCCAAATCAACACAGAAGACCAGAAGCAAGCTTTTGTGTGCCTTATGTGGAGAAATGGCATCCTTCTTGGTTTGCATCCGTGGAACCCAGCAGTGTGCAGTGTCCGTTGGATTGCCTGCCTTGAAACATTGCCACCAGCAGAACCCAGATTGACCAGGATGGTCTAAGTGGTGATCCTTGGACCTCTCTTACTATCCTCCTGGCTGGCACAGGTGTCACTTTTGGCTTCTGACCATGTCCTTTGAGATTTTCCGGGGTAATTAGGATGCTTAAGAACAGCTTGGATTATTTTGAATGGTATAGAACTGTGGATTTTCCCAGAGACTGTGACAGTTTGTGAAGGGTATGAATAATTTTGGACAATAATTTTGGACATGACACTTTTTGCTGAAATGTAAATTAAAGATGAGAATTTTTTTCCACAATAATGCCTCCTGTACATTGTCTTATTATTTTGGTAGACACCTATGTCATTTTCTGTGTCAGGGGTATGCATAGTTATGGGCTCGACTGTATATAGATATTTTATGAATTAAACTAAAATATTTTTTTAATTTTAAACAACATGCTACAGCTTAAATTTGTGTTTCTTTTTTTTTTTTGTTCACATTTTCTAAAGAAAGCAGAAATGTTTATTTTTTTAGTTTCTTCTTTTTTTATTTTGTAAAATTCTTGTAACGTGACAGACTTAAAAGACTTAAACTGAATTTACAGTTGTAAAAAGTGGTCAAGTCCTATGCACTTGTGTTCCATTAAATGCAGTGCATAGGGCCTAGATATCCACAACCTTTTAGATGTATGTTCTTTGGGCTTGAAGGTACCATATATGTAGGTGAGCCCCATAATAAAGAGACTATGATTTGTGATGGGACTACTAATGTAGCATAATAGAATGTGTAACCTTTTTGCCAATAGCCACTAGCAATCTGCTAAAATGTTAAATATCAGATGACTGAACAGGCTAATCTTTGTGTACATCTTGTCTTGGGTGGAAATGATGTGTGACGTTAACGTTGACCAGTATTTTGACATTTCTCTAGAGATCTGAAGCCGATAAGTTTATTAAGGAAATTCATTTTTTCTTCCTGTAACGGAACAATGTTTGTTGGTAGTGATGTCCACTGGAAAGTAACAAAGTTTAATTTTGCTTTTCTATGTAGATTTATCTTGGGCGGTTAGAGCAAATTTAGGTATAGTGTTCTCAAAGTTTTCAGAATTTTTCAAAATGTTATCATATCCACAAATTTTTGGTGTCTACAAAGGCTCATACACTTGGGGAAATTTATCAAGACTGTGATTGTATTCTCTAAGAGTAAAGCCCCACATACACCTTTAGACCATACAATTTCCATTAGATCTACCAACAGCTATGTAGTGCCGGGTCCTCCCTGATAGAATACATAGTGATTGGAAGGTTTAGAAAGCTCCTCATATTACATGGTTTTGAGTAGAAGAAAAGTTGATTGTACAGAAATTGTATGGAAAGATTGTAAGGTGTAGGGGGGCCTTAAGTGTGGGTTACATATAGTACATCAGTGACATCCCATTTTGATACATTCTACTGTGAATAAAAGATCTTTTTAGCAACAGCTTTTTCTTCAAACTAAAAAAAAAGCTATCTTTGATAGGAAGAATGTAAGTGAATGATGATATAAAACTTATAGTCATTCCACTGGCCACAAGTTCTTAGTACTAGTGAAAAACTCACCAAACATTTTTTATGTGGCTTTTCTGGCCAAATCCCGATTTCAATAGATACTGGAGTTTTCCCAGGATTCTGTAATCGGGGTAACTTAGGATAGAGTGGCTGTTCCAAGTTCCCACCCCACTTGTGCAGATGATGTATGGGGTTGGAAGTAAGTAAGGAGAGTAACCCCGTCTTAAGATAGCCAGCTACTAAATAGGAGGGAGGTGAACCTCCTGATACCGCAAGTAATGTCACTTCCTATATTTGGAACACGGAAGTGTCACTCCACCTCAGCACTTCCTCATTCCAAATACTGGAAGTAGCGTAAGTAATTTTTCCCTTATTCAAGTCATTTTTCCCTTATTAAACTTGACCGATATGAATTAAGATGTAGCCACGCTACACCTGTTCAACACAGGGGACTTTGGAAAGTATACTAGAAGTAACATTATTGAATCAGCTTTATAGTTCCTTTATACAGTGCCCATACACTGCTCAGTTGACAGTGTTCACATTTATAGAAGGCCCTCTATTTTCCTGCTTGGCTTGACATGGCTGAGGTAATATATGTGTCAGAGGTCACTTGAAATCTGACAGTTGCTTTCCTAACTGACTGTAAGGAAATCAAATATATAATAAATGTTTTACAAAATTTACAAAAAGTGATGGAAATTGAGCATAAAATCTTAAGAACCTTTATTGGTCAGGTTGGAAAATGTTAGTTCAAGTTTTAGTACAAGTGTCTGAGTCCGGGTTTTTTTTGTAGTTCTATTGATTGGTATCCAATTGGATTGGATGGAGCACACATCTTTATCTTGTGGTAGTAGTTGATCAAAATTAGAATGACAGCCGTTATTTAAATGACATAAGTCGATTGAAAAAAAGATCCATCAAGCAAAAGTTCATGTGGGTATGGTTACCATTATTGTTTTCATAAGTGTTTCTTTGCTTTTACTGCATTCTGCCTTGTGTAAAATGCAGCCATAATATTTGTTGCATGTAGCTACCTTACCTATTCAGATTCTGTGTGTAGCCCCTGCTGCCAGAACATCCCTGAATCACTGTTTAATTTGTGCATGTGCAGCAAGTAACTCACACAAGTGCTCTTGGGACATGTATTGCCAGAGAAGGAGCCCTTACTTGACAAACAGGAGGATGGGTTAGAACTGGCACAAGAGGACAGAGAAAGAAAAAGACTAAAAAGAAATGGCATTTAGCTAATAAATATTGGTTGTAAGTTGGAATCCCATTAACTACTCAACATTACTATAGCTTGTGTCACCCCTTGTAACTGTGAAGTATGTGATGTGTCAGACCAAGCAAATTCTGACACACAAGTTATCACTGTACACTTAAATTGAAAATGAATAATCCACTTTTTGCACAAGTTCGGATATTATTTTATATCTCTGCTTCTTAAAGTTGTTTTGGGTCAATCTACAGTACATTAACTGCAAATCATAATTTTTTTAAGCTGGTATCTGAACACTGAAACATACATGTTGACCATTGGGTGTCTCATTGCAACATATTTAACCGCCCTAGCGTTAGGGACGGCAGCACCTCGTCCAGCACTCCAACTGCTTCTATC
>CM070040.1:33606764-33617263 GCA_036250615.1 Ptychadena robeensis
TGTGGCACGGGGTCGCCCAGGGCGCCTGGGGACACCCGTGGTGACACCAGCTGGTGTGGCTGTGGCACGGGGTCGCCCAGGGCGCCTGGGGACACCCGTGGTGTCACAATACTGTTGTGTGAATTAAACCTGATCAAACCTGATTGCCAGTGACCATGATGTTGGAGCTGGTGGGGAGGCGTCATGGGATTCCATTGGCCCGGAAGTTGTTCCCCGTTGTTCTTTCCACTCCCCTTGGGGGGTTGGGGGGACTGTCCCGACAGTGGTCTGCATCGAGTTTTCCATGTCTGAGTGTAAACTCAATTACCTACATGAGTAAGTATATATGTGTACATGTATACTTATATATGAATATTTTAGCATATGGTGAATAGTGATTTGTACATATTTCTAATAGATTTAGAGACTATATCAAGGGCTGGATCTCCTGAGGATGCCGATACGGCGAAACGCGCCGACATAATGCCCAGCAATAGTATGATGCAATTGGTTATGTAAAATATTATCTGTATGTAACAGTAATTTTTTATGTGAATTTTCAAGTGTATTTTGTATTATGTGACATCTATAATCATGTAGTGATGACATCAATTTTGAACAATTATGTATGTACCTTGTTTTTAATAAAAATCTTATATATACATTATTATCAACCATACAATACGATACAATCAATTTCTACAAATGTGCCTTAAAAGTCCAGGAGTTTTAGCCTCCATTCTGGAGAGGATGGATGAGAGTTGATACATAGCTCTCTATCCCCCTCTTGGTTTTTGTTTTTTCCTGTAGGAGATCCTCCAACTTACAATCCCTATGTAAAAAGATAGAGACACCTTTCATTTTAGAGCTAGATGAGGTGGCATGGTAAGCTTTATGGTACCAGGAGTCAAAGAACCTGGGCACACTGTCCGACCTAAAGTGGGTCTTCTTTCTGGTGCGTTTAATCCTTTACCATTCCATGAGAGAATTGTCACCGGTGAGTCGGTAGGTTTGGTTGTGCTTAAGTCTGGGAAGCCCATCCTCGCAGCTGGTGGAGAGGGTCTGTCAGGATCCGAACTCAGGGACACTCCGGTGTCTAGCTGCAGCACTATCCCCTGAGCCACCGGAATGTTTGCTTCAGTACCTTGTCGGATACCCTGTACTTAGACAACTGTTAACTAGTTCTCATGAACCCTGAACCCTTGGCCCCTCCCATGGACTTCCTATAAAAGCCAGGTCCCAACTTGGATTCAATGCCAGATTATTGTGCTTCCAGACAGTATCTTGCTTCCTGGTTTTCCCTGCTCTTGCCTTTATCATCTTCATGTAACGACCCTTGGCTTAGACAACCCGACTACTCTTCATCTTGCACCCTTGTTACTCTACACCACCGGCTTTCGACCTACGCTTGTTTTTACCATGCTCCTGCTTGCTGCCTCTCGCTACCTGTTGATCCTGCCATTACTTGAGTCACTGTTCCAGCTACTGGACTCCGAGCCTGACTGCAGATCAGATCGTTACAGCATCCTTAACTGACTTAGCCAGTCAGTTAAGGATGACAAAATACAAGGGGGTTAAAATACCCCAACTGTGTACCCAATGTGTAACTGGGGAAAAGGGGGGGGGGGGAGATCAGAGGGGAATATGGTAAAAGAAAAACAAAACTTCAAGCCCGCTGGTTTGGGTAGTGAAGACTACAGTCTCCTCCCATGCTTTGTGTGGAAGGGGCAAAGGGAGCAGGCACAGGAACCAGCCTAGAAATCTTGTTCCTTCTGCTCCACTTTGGGGTGGACCTTGGAAAGTTGCCATGAAAACCTAGACCGCCCAGGCCACCGCTATGTGTGGAAAGGAGAAAACAGTGACGATGTATAAGATGACCCTATGGGAACTCTATCCCCGCATGGGAAACAGTGGGAGCTAAGCTCCTCATACTCAATTATCTGCTAGCTATCCAAGCTTATTCTGTTCACAAGTGTGTGGCAATGCTGTGGTGTGAGATTGTCAACCACAGGCAAAGCTGGAGCTGTAATCGTAAAAGAGAATGTCCTTAACAATGACTATGGTTTGACAGGTACCTTATGTACAGTCCAGTTCAGTTCGGCTGCCCACTCCCCGCTGGCTTGCACCTCCAGATTGGGGCATGTGAGAAATTCTATCTCAGTTCAGCATCTAGCTGGAGTGCCCATTATGGTGAACTCACGATGTGTAGCAGTCCAGGATATGTGGAGATCTTCAGACTGGGCAGCCGATGAGATACCAGGAGGGTCAAGTGAAACCACTGGAGGGGTGGCCCAGCCGCCGGTCCCGCCGGTCAGCTCCATCTTGGCATCTGCGACGTGAGGCATGTTGGCGTTTGGCCATAGGACTCGAAGGGGAACGTTTTGGAAGTCAAGGCTATCGGTCCATCAGATGGCCTGCTCGGAGGGGCTCCAGAAGGGTGTGGTTCGCCAGGCACATAGGATGTAAGCACAGTGATCCAATCTTGGAGAGGGGAGTATGAAAGCTGGAGGGAGTCGCAGAACTGTTGCAGCTCATCTGGGAATCGTAGAAGAGCCCTTTTGATTATCTTGGGTTACCTGAAGGCCAAATGGAACTCGCCATCTGTAGGGGAGTCTGTAAGCTCAGCCATGAAGGGGCGAAGGGCTCGTCGTTGCCATAGTGTCAGAGCTGACAGGTCCTGGATTGGTGCCCCATCATAGGATACATTCCTCCTTTGTCTGGCTTTGCGTAGGATCAGTTCTTTGGTCAGGAAGTGCTGAAGACAGCATATAACATCTCTAGGGTTGCCATCACTCAGTCCCCTTGGGCGCACCCTCACAAAGTCAATCGGGGTGTCCAAAGGTTCTGCAATGAGGTAATTGAAGATGGTAGTGAGGGTATGTTGCAGATGATCAGGGGGTATGTCCCTTGTATGTCCGCCTCTGCCTCTGTTTTCTAAGTCGTCAATATGTCTCTTCATTATAAATAAAGTATGGTGAGTGGCCGTCTGAGCTGAGACAAGGCCTTGTACTTGCGCGTCGCCGCCGAGTCTATGTCAACCACGCATGTGCTCACTTCCACCATTTCCTTGCGGAGATTGCCTACGGCCCTGCTTAAGACTTGCTTAAGCACAGATATCATGTCTGAGATTTCCTGCCTGATGTCTTGGCATGTGGGCCGTTGATGGATGTAATCCTCCAGGCTCACATTGCTTAGTAGTGGGGCTTGTAAGTCTGGTGGGTGGCAGGCCTCTCCCTGTGAGCTGGGCGCCATCTTGGGAGCCTCAGAGAAGGCCTGAGGGAGCTTCTGAGACCAGAATATATCCAGTATTTGGCGGCTAAGTTGGAGCGTTCAGGGGGTACCTGAGAAACTACTTGTTTCCCAATCTTGCCCATTGTGGCTGTTGGATAGCTTGTGTGCTGGTTGAGTCACGTAACAAGAGCTCTGCACTCATCTTGATGCAGCCATCAAGATCGGTGGTCAGGCCACGCCCCCGCATGTATGATTTTAAGTGACAATAAGCATCTAAATTGGACTTTGTATTTGCCTCTTGTAAATTCATTTGTTTCTCGTTTCATTTTCCAGCCATAGGCGGGGGAAATCAACAACTACAGAAGAACTAAGAATGACAGAACGGCAGAAAAAAATCAGCCATTGTATGTCACAGAACTGTATGCCCAGAAATAAAATTGTGTGCAAACAGCTCCTGTTTCTATACAAATAACATGCGAGAGGCCCAGGCAGCACTGACAGGAAAAGACAGCTTATGCTGTCATCTAATATAAGGGCAATTCTTGGGCACAGTGTGCCCTGAAAAGACCCCCAAATGCCTTTACAAATGATTCCTCCCCCCTTAGAAGTGCTGACCCACTGCTGTAGTTACCCTCACTGCATTATAATTAAGTATTTCTCCTTCCAACATGAACTTGCCTTAACTCTGTTCATGTCCTCTTCTCATTCTCCATAGTAAAACTAACCCCAAATCAAAAAATATAGTGAAATATCTTTTTATTAGTGATACATGGCAGAGGGGGAGTAAATATGGAAGGACCTGGAGAATCTTAAATGTTTGATTACATCCTGCCACTGGATTCACGCATTTTACATTCTTGGATATGAAAACTAAACCTCCTTACTTCCCTCTGTTCTCTGTTAACAATAAAATATATATGATTTTTTTCTCCAAACATTAAAAGGTGATTTGAAATCATGGACTTCACACCTCTGTCAAGCCAGGAACATTTACCACAGTTTGCTGACTCAACAATCAACCACAGCAATGAGGAACCTGATTTCTTCTATAACCTAGGAGGCAGTGAGGGCAGCCCATCGCATTATGGAGTTGTAACCTCTCGAGCTGGGGCATCATTTCACCATTCACCCGGTAGGTACTTTAGGAAAAGTTGAAGAAGTAACTTTTTGGTACTTCTAAAGGTTTCTAGGCACCCGTTTCCCCCAAAGTCAGGCCAATGCCCATCTTTCACTTTTGTCCCCCTTAAGATGATTTACCCTTGACTTTAGGACTCGTGAGAGATCTATAATGTTGGATTTACTCATTCTTCTTCACAATGGTCAGATCAAAGGGAGGGTGAATCTCCCAAGCAGGGCACAGACAGAAATAAAAGGTTGAGAAGAGTTTAACAATTTAACACTGTATTTTACATAATATCTGCTTGCCTTTCAGTGCTCCAGACGTTTCCCTCTCATTGGCCAGAAAGCAGCTCAGGAATTGCACACAGCTTGGCGGCATATGGAAGAAGCTCCACTGCATTTCCGCTCTATACGTCAGGGGCTTCCCATTTGGCACAGTTTCCCTCCTCTGCATTATACTCCACTGCACCCTTCCTGCTGAGCCCTGTTCCTCCAGCTGAACATGATGGGAGCCCTAAATTTCTGGAGACCCTCAAGACAGAAAGGATGAGCCCTTTGAGCAATGATCTTCTGACTCTTGAACCAAGGAGTCCTGGAAGTCAGGCTGTACCTCCCATGGGATACATAGAAGCAATGCAAAATTACAATAATAGCATGTTCCAACCATCAGGTAACCAAACAACCTATTTACATGTCTACACCAGGAAAAAGTAGTCAGATTACAGTTCTGGATTATAGGTTCAATAATGCTTCAATGTAATCTACTGTTAAATGCATGATATGTCATACAAAGGCTTTACAATATGTTTTTATTTAGACCCATCCTCCTTTACATGACACACTTTTATGAAGGTTCAACCATCATAAAGTTTTGTTTCATTTATTGGTGGTTTCTGCATTAGTGAAATGTAAATGGGATGTGTAGCATTGAAGGTATACTAATCCTTTAAGCTCATATAAAAGCCAAGGACTGCTAGATGCCGCTGAAGACAAGAATTTGTTGCAAAACATTTGTGAAGTTAAAGGTTACAGAAGTTAAGGTAAATAGAGCCTTTGGGTGAGGTGTTCTCTTCTGAGGCATGCACATCACGTTTACAGCAGTGGGACATTGGTATCCCAACCTAAGACACTAGGCTTTAGTTAGGGCACCATTTGTATTAAATATCATATTTTACAACCTTAGTTATTGTTCACAATTAAATGCACAATGTACAAGGAGTACAAATGGTTTACAGAAACAGTGTAGGGCACAGTAAACTGGCAATTATTTATTTTAGGCCTAGAGCTTAAACATGTTTTTTGTCTACAGAGGACCGTGAGTGTGTCAATTGTGGAGCTACAGTGACTCCCCTATGGAGACGGGATGTCAGTGGACATTATCTTTGCAATGCTTGTGGGCTTTATCATAAAATGAATGGACAGAACCGCCCACTGATTCGGCCCAAGAAACGTCTGGTATGTACTACTGACTGGCATACCAGTTTCAGATCAACTGCTTGCTGGTATAGTCTACAAACAAAATCATCCTTCACCTTCCCTGACTATGCCAATTCTTCATCTGTGTTTCATGTGTTTCCATCACAGAAACTGGGATTGTGTTTTAGCAGTGTTTTTAGCAACAGAGGCAAGTGTCAATGCAGAAAGCAGCAGGCACAATTGCTGATTAACAAACTATAGGCTTTTGAATTGGCTCAAGTTGTCCCAAAGAATGAAAACTCAGCTCTGAATTAAATGCTGGAGCACATATTTTTTTTGTTCTTATGGGCCATAGTTCCATTTTGATAAATTATGTATATTATTCAAAGTGTGGTCAAGGTTAAATATTTAGTCTGGGACCCTAGTAGGGAGCTCACATCGTACCTAGTTTTTACTTCGCTACGTTTTGCTTATGATCCACTAGAGGGCACTGGACTGAGAAATTCTGCAGCAGGTGTGTCTTAACAAATAGAGTGGGTCAAACTTTCCACAGGACAATTTTCTAATTTATTTAAAAGAATGTGTACAATTCGGGATGTTGTTTGTCTCATCAGATATAATGATAAAACTTTTTATATGAAAGCAAATATGTTTGGGGAAAGCAAATTTTGACTTTTACCAATCTAAATCAAGATTGAACATTTAGATAAGATACTTTATTAAAATATACATTTATACTCATCTGTGTTTTACAGATTGTTAGCAAGAGAGCTGGAACCCAATGCAGCAACTGTCATACCAGCACCACCACGCTGTGGAGGCGGAATGCTAATGGAGACCCAGTGTGCAATGCCTGTGGGTTGTACTTCAAACTGCACAATGTAAGGAGATGAAAATCCTCTGAGAAATAGTTATTTGGTCCTTTTTTGTGTTATAATGATGAGATTGTCATTGGCTTCCAAACAGGAAGTTTTATTTTGGAATTAAACATTTGGGCAACTAGGAACGCTGCTATTGTTGGGTTGACTCCCATAAGAAAAACATAATGGTAGTTGGCAGTCAACCACCTGCCGATTGCCTACACAATGTATTCAAACGTCTAGGAACCAACCATGGGAAAGTTAAATATTATTGTTAGTCTATCGTACGTGATGTAGAAATTACTATACATAGTTAATACAGTAATAAAGTTCCATATTCAAGGAGCATTTTTTGCTAATACCTAAAGCAGTCAGTTATCAAGGTGAGTATGCTTTCTAAACCTGTAGTATGCTTTTGTCACTATGGCTTGCATATTAATGTGCTCAGTCAGATCCCATATCCCTAAATTGGGTTGAAATATTGCTTTTTAAACTGATATAATGGGCATTTTAATGATACACTATCTTGATTTCAAATCTTATCGTTAGGTGAATCGGCCGCTAGCAATGAAGAAGGATGGAATCCAAACCAGAAACCGCAAAGTAGGAAGCAAATCCAAGAAGAAGAAGCAACAGGGGCAAGATGGTTTTTATGAGAATCATAGGACCACAGCTGAGGAGTCAGCCATGTTCCCATTTTCACCTCTCCTGGTACCTGGACAAATACCTCCTTTGGGACACCTGATGCCTGGTACCCCTCCGCATCACCTTATTTCCCCTCCCAGGATGCCTCACTCGCCTCCTCCCATCACCTACAGGCCGCACCTGCTTTCTGGGGTTACATCAGCTCTGAGCTAAAACAACAGCACAGACTACAATCTCTCATAAATACTTTATTGGTTCTATGTCACACAGCTCTATGTCAGAGTGATGGGTTACTTTGGTACACAAGAGAACCATTGTGGGGTCTACATCTCTGCAACTAGCCCAACCAAACTTATGTTACTGGTAAGCTCTTGGAGCTGTAACACACAGAAAGCAGTGAGGTGGATGGACTTTCTCCCCTTAAATATTCACTCCAGATATGCAGACAACATAGTGCTTACCATTTTTTTAAGTTTGTTTGTGTGTAGAAGAGGACATATAAATACACATATTTGCTTTCTTACTTGTAAATTTTTCTTAAGAAATGTTTTATAAAATGTTTCCTATAACACCATGTGCATATAGTGATCTTTGTATTCAATTGAAAAAAGTACAATGGGGTGTAATCATCTGTGATAACCACCAGTCAATAAGAATGTTGCCTGATGGTTATCTTAACAACATGCTTCTATGTATTGGTTACAATAGCTGTAAAGCTAGGCATATGCAGCTCGATTTTTTTTATAGATTCAAGCACAATGGAGCACCTTGCACTTGATTGTGCTCGAACCTATTAAAAAATCAGTTGTGCACTAGACCAAAACTAAACCAAAAAATCCTGTGTGACACTAACTTTAAACATTCACCCCGAGTTTCACTCCTCTAGCTACAACACTTATAAGTTACATTTCAGCTAAAAGTCCAGATGTCAGATAATGCTTCTTCATCACCAGTGATATATATATATGCAACATTTCAGTTGTCTACATTGAACACATAGATCTTTAAAATCCAGCAGGGTAGAACATTGAAATTTTGGGGGTTAACAGTTAACCTCTAAACTACATCCATGCAAATTTTCCTTCTAAAACCCCCTATCAAATATTGCTTCCATATGAGCATAAAGCACTACTCTGGCACATACATGCTTTCACTTACCTACTTTGAACAAATAGATCTTTAAAACCCTGCATGGGAGAACCTTGAAATTTGCGGGGTTACCAGTTAACCCCTGAGACTACATCCATGCAAAATTTCGTGCCCCTAGCTCCAACCCTTTCTACTAAGAAGTCAGCTATCAAATTATGCTTCCATAAGCCTACTCTGCTACACTGCTTTCACTTATCCTATATTGAACACCAAGATCTTTAAAACCCTATATATTAGAACCATGACATTTGGGTGGTTACTAGTTAACCCCTGAGACTATATCTACGCAAAAAAATAAATAAATAAAAAATTACCATTAATGACCATACAGGCCTACTCTGCTACATGAACTTGAAATTTTGTGGGGGGTTACCAATTATCCCCAGAGACTACATCCATGCTGCAAATGGGGCTCCCAATGAGGCGACTCCACACATTAGGGCTCCTGCCCGTGTTTATTGGAGCATCAAAAAGGCTCACGCAACAAAAAGATTGTCAGGGGTTGTCAGTGGCAACATAAAGTGTCCGTAATTAAATCAACAGCTCCTGGCTTCTTCACAAATGAGCTTGGTCTCAGAGAGTTCAGAGAGTCTTCCACACACCAGCAATACAGTTTTGTAAATATTATTGCCACCATCATCACATGTTGCCCCGGGTTACCACCAGCTCAGGCGCAGTGAGCCCATCTGTGGTTTCTACAGACATCTCTGTTGTACCTGGTGCTAGGGAGACTCCAGTATTTCTATACTTATTATTAGCATTTTCTCAGTTGGGTTAGGGCACTGTATGGCAACCCCACTGCCAGTGTCAAATATAACTATATCTCCTCTCCTTACCCAATCTGCAGGTGCACACGACAGGAATGCCTGCTCTCCAAGGGCATGAAATTTTGCATGGTCTAAGGTGTTAACTAGTAACCCCCCAAATTTCAAGGTTGTACTACATAGGGTTTGGAAGATCTGGGTGTTTAAACTAGGTGAGTGAAGGGATTCATGTAGCAGAATAGGCCATTATGGTCTTATGGAAGCATTATTTGAAAGCAGACTTCTTCATATGAAGAGTTGAAGCAAGGGGCATGAAATTTTGCATAGAAGTAGACTCAGGGGTTAACTGGTAACCCCCAAAATGTCAAGGTTCTATTATGCAGGGTTTAAAAGATCTATGTGTTCAAATTAGGATAAGTCAAAGCATGTATGCAGCAGGGTAGTGCTTTATGCTCATAGGGAAGCAATATTTGAAAGGGGGCTTTTAGTATGAAGGATTGTGCTCAGGGACCTGAAATTCTGTAGTCTTGGGGGTTAATTGGTAACCCCCCAAATTTCAAGGTACTACCATGCAGGGTTTCAAAGATCTATGTGTTCAAAGTAGGCAAGTGAAGGCAAGTAGGCAAGTAGTAGGTGTACATTACTGCCGATGTCCTGTTGAAATCTTCTCCCTGTAGCACCGAATGACTAATAGGGGGAGCACTTCCAGGGGGAGCTGATATCCACCAGGGAGTCATCCAAAGCAGTGCCCGTGAAGCTGTCACCTATGGTGGCTGCTGTGTCCATGACCCCCCGGTCTCCATCGAGATGTTCTCCCTGGGACCCTTCAAAAGCAGTAGCCGCAAACCTGTCACCAAGGTGGCTATGTTGTCCATGCTCCCCCGGTCTCTATGCCCTCCGGAGAGGTCTGCACCCCCTGTAGCATGTATGACAGGTCGCATGAACTTCGGTATGGATGGTGCAACATAGGTAGTCCATATCTCTGGAAGTGATGGTGTTTGGCTGCACCCATTGATATGCGGTCCCCCATCTATTACAGCTTCACGGGCACAGCTTCAAGGGGGGGGGGGGCGGATAATGTTTAATGCTGGTTGACTGAACGCATGACTATTTACCAACAATTACCACCACTACAAGCTGTTTTCAACTGCTAACATGAACAAATTATACAAGCCAAACTGCCACCAACAGCTGAGATTGCTTAGCTAGCCTCCATAGACATGTAATAGTTACTTTGGAGTAGTTAGAATTTTATGCATCTCATTGAGCATGCCTCATATTGATATACAGGGAGTGCAGAATTATTAGGCAAATGAGTATTTTGACCACATCATCC
>CM070040.1:33620106-33634803 GCA_036250615.1 Ptychadena robeensis
AGTGTTACAGATAGGGGAGTGCAGGGATGATATGCTGGGACTTGTAGTGTTACAGATAGGAGAGTGCAGGGGTGCTGTGCGGGTGTAGTGACGATCCAGCATACCCGTCTACCGGCTATGGCCGCGCGGATAGCACCGCAGCCATCCGCACGGAACAGCATAAGTCCCATTGACATCCGATGTAATGAGGCTCTCATCCACCAACATGAACCCGAAATAATAATCCGCTAACATTGCAAATTGAATATTACAATGTATCACAGCCCGTTTCTTTTACATTCATATTACATGAACTTCATTATTATCAGCACAACGTTTTCTGGTTTACAGAGCACTTTTGTGTGAAGAGAATGTACGTATGCCCACATCAATACTCGGACTCCACGTGCCTAGGAAATACGGTGAGCTCCTCCCCGCTGACGTCACTTAGTCATGTTGGGCGGGGCTGATCACGTGGAGTGGAAGTGACGTCTTACACCGGGAGAGGCGGAGGACTTGAAAGTATCGGTTAGTATGTGATGTGTGCGGGGCGGAGGGTTACGAAGTGTCGCTGTTTGTACGCAGAGTGCGGAACCGGGGACTATTTCTCTCTATAGATCACCTGTGTACAGTGATAGCAGAGAGTCCATAGGTGAACATGGTGGCGGCGGCGGCGGGATACGGGTGACCCGTGTGTATATGGTATAATACATTAAAGTGACCCTGTCACTTCGTGAGAGAAATAAAATTTCTGCAAGTGCACATGTAACATTCATGTTTAACCCTCTGTTATCAACTATGCACACAGTCACTCTTCAAATCAATGTTTACACTACAAATAAATGTTATTTCCTTTCATAAAATAACCCAAACTATTTAATCAAATAACCCTTTCATCATATAACTCAAACTAGCTGCTTATACGATCTATAGACTAAAGCTTGGCATAAACGGTTCGATTTTAGCTAACAATCAAAGTTTACATCGATTGAACTTAAATCATATGCTGCACATATGGTTCAATCGGCGTAATTTGTTTGATAGAGATCAAAACAGCGATCAAAAAGTGATCGGACATGTTGAAAAAATTTAACTAACTAAAATCGTAGCATTGTGTGTGTTGGTCGTGTCAATTGTATTCAATCAACACTTTACTGTGTTGTGATTGAAACTAAAATTGTTGATTTTGGTCGTATTATGATCAGACCTCCCATGTGGTTCTACTTTGGATTCGCTTACGGACGGTGTTCGATGAATAGATCAAGATCTAAAAGCGAATTGAAGATCACTCGTGCTAAAATCTAACCGTGTATGCCTAGCTTATGTTTAGTAGAACTAGAATAGACACAGCCGTCTCCTGCATGTACAGAGTGGTATGTGTCTGGGGCCCAGGTGCCCAACCAGGAGGGGAAGTGGTTGCTGTCGGGTGTTGACTGCCTGACGGGATCTGGTCCACCGCCTACTGAGATATGTCGACGGGGGGGGAGGGTCTGGATCAATGCTATGTGCGGCCCTTTAGTGATGCTGAGGGCCGTACTTGTGGCCCTACATATAAACTCAGTTGCCCACCACTGGTCTGAGGGCTCGCCACTCATGTTCAGCACATTAGTACAGCCCTAGTAAACACTAACAAGTAGACAGTTCACTACAGCTTCTGGTGCCATCACCCTGAGCATAGCCAAGGTGTGGACCTACCTGAACAAGGTATAGCACAGTTAATGCTTTGGATGAAGATTGAAGAGCATAGTCACTGTAGGACACTGAAACATTTCTCTGGTGCTTCCAAATGGACTATAGAGGGGTACAGCCCTGCCCTGCATCAGACACAAGGGGGTGTACAGACACATTTCCCCTGTATCAGAAAAGGACAAGAAATATATCATGGACATTAGTTAATGTTCTAGTGAACACACAATAGAATGATATTCTGGACCTCATGCTTCACTGACCACAGGGACTAGTCCCAGCATGCACTGAGGTTGGACTTGGATAACTTATTAGACTGTGTTGCCACTTACATACGAGTTTTTCTTGTCTCTGTCCATGGGTGTTGGTGGAAACGCTACTGAACATACATAAAACACTAACTCCTATTACAGTTTTGATTATAGTGAAAATTTATTTAAATGTAATCAAATGCATCTTGAATGAAGACCTGATTGACCACCTTGAAGAAAATGGCGTCTCCCCGGGAGCGAATGTCCACAGGAGTTCGAGGCACATCTCCTGGGATTACTACCACGGTAGGTCAAGCTTCAGTATGTTCACTTATCTGCTTCAAATTAATCATAACTTGGGAGCTGAAGACCTACAAGGCTCAGCAAGTATTTACAGTAAACTTTTCCAAAACTTAATGGGACCAATAGTCCCTCATCTGGCTTTGACCTACACGAAGGCTGGCCATACACAGGTCAATACCCGTGGAATTAATGAACCGCTGAGCCCAGTGTGATGGAGCTTACTCGATTGTTTCTGTTCGATACTTTGGATGGGGAACAAGGGTAATGGCGATCAAAAGGAATTTACTAACATCGATCAAGCCTTTTTTGAGCGGGATCAATCGAAAGAAAAACTGGATGCAATTGATTCAAGCACAATCGATCACCCTGAGCGCGCACGACGATTGATTGTGCTTGAATTTATAAAAAAAAATAAAGCCATGTATGCCTAGCTGTAATCAGTATTTTATCCTAATCGGTGTCAAAAGCTATTCATATGAAAGTATATTTGATTGATTACATACAATTTTTAGATTGTTTCTATTTATGAGCAGCAGTGCCATAGACCTGCCAAGTTGAATGTGTATGGATACATTTGTGGAAGGTCAGAACCTATTTTTGTTCTGTTGGACTTGGGAGGAGATGAAAAAACCCATAAGTGTTTACCAAGGACACTGTGACAAGGGAATTTCCCAGCATTTAAAGAGATTTCTTCTCGCACCTTGATCTATTGTTAAAAACATCTCCACAATGAGTAACAGTAAAAGTCTAATATACACTGCCTGGCCAAAAAAAGTCAACACCTGGATTATATTAAGCAAGTATGAGCCTCCTTTGGCTATGTTCCCATTTAGGGTAAGTTTAGACTGTTGGTTCTCGAGCTGCTTTCAGTTTGAGAGCTAACAGTGTGCTCCCGCAGCCGCGGGAGAAACGACTCCCTGTGGTCTGCAAAATAGTGCAGGCAATTACAGGGCGTCTAGTTAAGGATCCCATAGAGGTCCTGTGGAACGGCAGCCCGAAAACCGACCGGCGGACGCCTAATGTGGGGTCCGCTGGTCAGTCACGTTAAAGGGTCGTTTACCTGGCGGTTAAAAACCGCCAGTGTAAATGTACCCTAACTGCACTGGCAGTTAAACACCTGAACTGGCGATTTTCAATCGCCTGCAGAATCGCCAGAAGGTCATAGCCAGGCGATTTTCACAGGCAATTTTTTTTTTTTAAACGCCACCATTATAAAAAATAATCACCTCTATTGAGAATGAATGGAGCCGATTTCTGATCGCCTGCACGTGCGATTGCAAATTGCCTTCATTCATGTCTTTGGGCGCGATAATCGCAGCCGTCGACCACTGGCCTTAAGAATGCGGTGAGCAGCGTTTTGATAGTGGTTGCAATTGCATGCGATCCTATCAATGGGGACACGCCCATTGAAAGTAGTGTAGGCAATTCTGCCAGCGATCTAAAATCGCGAGCACAGGTGTGGGAACATAGCCTTTTGGATAATTACTGTATAGGCGATTATCATTCAATGAGGTCTACCTGAATATACTGAATGACCAGGTTATTCCATCAATGGATTTCTTCTTCCCTGATGGCACAGGCATAATTCTAGATGACAATGCCAGGATTCATCACGCTCAAATTGTGGCCTTAACCCCATTGAGAACCTTTTAGATGTGCTGGAGTAGGCTTTGCTCGCATCATCAATGCAAGATCTTGGTGACAAATTAATGCAACACTGGATGGAAATAAATCTTGTTGAAACAATGCCACAGCGAATGTGTGCTGTAATCAAAGTTAAAGGCGGTCCAACAAAATATTAGATTGTGTGTGTTAGATTGTGATTCACAATGTCCCTGGTATCATTAATGACATCAGAGACACAAACAAATGTGGCATCTATGCCAGGTGGCCATTATGGGCCCTTGGTCCGGCCCCCTCTGTAAAAATAGAACCCATTGTGACCCAGGTCTAAAAAAAACCTGCCCACCCCTGGTTTTAAGTAAAGACACACTTACTACTGGGGCAGTAAGCAGCGGGTTGAGTGGCTAATCCCACTTTTTTTCAAAGACTTGACATGTAGTAGAGGGTATAGATCAGGGGTCCTCGAGAGAGAGAGAGAGAGAGAGAGAGAGAGAGGGCTATTGACGTGTATTACAGGGGGTTTGTGTGTGTCAAATATATTTTGGCTGCGCTGGGGGGGACGGGGGACAATACAATATGTGTATATGACTTTGCTCACCCTTCATTGCCAATGGACGTGTTTTGCATGTACTATGCGCATACAAAGCACAGCACTTACCTAATTGACATTGAATGGGGGGCGCACTTCAGATGCAACGGTTTTTTACCAGGATTTCGAGAAGCGCAGTAGACACAAGCCAGTAAATATAGTCCGGCCCCCCAACAATCTCGGGTACCATGAACTGGCCCCTTGTTTAGAAAGTTTGAGGACCCCTGGTATAGATGGTGATTCTCTCTTTGGCCTAACTATTAGTCATTAAAGCTTTTCAGAATAATGATAAGTCAATCGGAAGCTGCTACGAACGGCTGTATGTTGGAGATTAGATTTCATCTCTATGTACCAGAACAATATGAATCTATTAATTTTCTTTTTTCTGGCTGGTGCACTTTCAGATTATAGACACACCAGGGATAGCTTTTTTTCTAAATGTTTTTTATGTAAAAATCTCTTAAGTGCAAGATCAGAAGTATAGCGGTACATTTATTTACTGATGTGCAATGCTATTGCTATCTTTTTCTGCTATTGTCTTCCATATTTTAGAAAAAGCCTGGGAAGAAAGGCAACTCCCCACAGTGTCCTCCAACCTTGCAAGAAGTCAAGAGAAGAGGGCACCGCTTGAGAAAGACTCCAGAAAGAGACATTAGTGACAAACTAGATGGACTGGTAAGAAGAATGCATAATAAAAGCACATTTTCATCTAATATAGAGGTTATTAGAATTTCCAGTATGCTGACAAGCTTTTTGCATTGGATCATACCTGGCAAGAGGCTTGATGGTTTCTTCTGCCTGTATTGGTGAGGAAAAATCTCACATCTCCAACACCTTTTAGAATTAGGAATTAACAATATCATATAGATGGACATCATGGGGTTCTTACAAGACCAACATGAACAATTTAGGGAACCATTGTTCTAGTGGCAGCACTTCCAACCTTCTGATGACTATAGTTCTAAAGGTAGCAATACACGGGTCATTTTGCTCCCGATTTCTCTGCAGATCAACCCCGCGAGGTAATGTCAGCTTGTGCCGAGAATCAGGGTCGGCCGGAAATTTACCGGTATGTCGGATCACGTGCAATCTGACATGCGGCAAATTCCTAGTCGTTTTTGCCAGGTGGGTGCACCAGATTTTCAGTCGAGCAACCACTTGCCAATTGGCAGGAATGCGCATGGTGGTCCTGCCGGTGTATGGCTACCTTTTACCTATTGTGAGTTATGTAGACCTCTCATGCCCACTAATTGGACATCTACTCAGGGATCTCAAGGATGGACACAAGGAGATCACCCTTGAACCCTCGCCCCCATTCTGCTTATGCATACAGGACTGATTGATGATTTCATATACTATGAATGTTAACATGATAATAATCAATCATCCATGCAAGACAATATACCGCCTATTTTGTGATATTTTGTATTCAAATCCTAAATTCCCCCATACACCTTACAATCTTACCATACAATTTCTGTACAATCCACTTTTCTACCAAAACCATGTAATATGAGGACCTTCCTTATCCTTCCAATCACTATGTATTCTTTAAGGGAGGACCCGGCACTACATTGTTGTTGATAGATCCAAATTGTACGGAGTGATCTAAAGGTGTATGGGGGGGCTTTATAAACATTTTGGAAAAAAATAAAAATACACTTCATTCCCAATGCAAGAACAAGGCTGCATTATTGCTAAAGCTGGGCATAAATGTCTAAATTTTCCATACAATCTCTGTGAGATTGATCACCCTGATTGATCACAAATCGATGTATGCACAAAGTGATCAATTGATCGATTTGACCCTAAATCACATGTAAGATCGAGCAGGAATCAGACCTGTCTGTAAAATTTAGTTGATCGGCTGGGAATCGTGGAACGTTAATGGAGACATACGATCATTCCTATTGATCGACCTGTTGGCGTCCAACCCACGTTACATCATTTCCGATTATTACATCTACCAGCTGGAGATTGCACGATCCATGATCGATCGATTGCGTAAAGGAACCGTCCACTAATCAAAGACATCATATGGTGCAGTGTGCGATCAATTCTGGAATCTTATGCACGATCGTTTAGAAGATCGACCGCTGGCAAATCTAGACGTCTATGCCCAGCTTAATGCACCAAGAATGATAGATCATGTTATGATTGTAGTCAGCATGTTCTAATGCATGATATTATTTTATACTGCTAGTCCTAAAATAAGTATTTTTTAAGCACATCTACCATTATGCTTTTATCTATTTATTTTTTCTTTTAGAGCCTGGATAGAGATACTCCAGCAGTAGGCACCGGCCTTGTATATGATGACCGACTGGCTCTATCACACTGTCTTTGGGATGACAAGTAATGCATTGTAGAAAAGTGATCTGTTATTACCCAGTGTTTTTGCGAAAGATGTGTTTTTCACATAAAGGCTCAAATCTCAGATGTTTATTCATAATAATATCTGGGCATCTCCAAATAATTTGAAAGGCTCCAAAATAGCATCCTCCTACATAGAATGAAGTTTGTGATTGGTGGAGTGTTGACTTTACTTTGCTCTTCAGATTTCCAGAGCGTCCTGAACGCATCTCAGCGATCAAAGAGAAGCTAGTACAGTATGGTCTGTTAGATCGGTGTGTGTCCGTATCTGTGAGTATTTCATGACTTGTCATTGTAGGAAAAAACTATTCTGAATGAGTGAACAACAAATAAATCATTGCAGCATCATGAACTTTAATATACTTACTACACATGATTGTACTACTGATTTATTATACCTTCCCACAACCCAATAATTTTGTGAATTTTGATATTCAAGTCCCACAACTTTTTGATAAAGTTGCTGCATTCTAACCATTAAACGAGTTTTTTTTCTATTTTTCACTTTATAAGACACATTATCTTCAAAGAATAAGTCCTTAAAGCTGGGAATAGACGCTAAAATTTACCGTCGACTTTCAACCCGATTTCGGCACTAGGGGCGGGCGTGATGATGTCATCACGCCCGCTTGCTAGTGCCGAGAATCGGACGGCACCCTTTGTGTGTCGCTCATTACTTCAGCTGGGGGCAACCGCCCCCAGCCGAACTAATGGGATCGGATAAAAAAAAAAAATGTCATGTCGGATCAATGTGCGATCCGACAGGATGGCTGATTTTAGCACAGTCCTGCTAGTTGCTTCACCCGATTCCTGCACGACCCGATCCCTAATCGATGCGGGAGCGCGCATGGCATCCGATCGGCGGTTGGGTCGTGCAGGAATCGAAACGTCTATGCCCAGCAGGGTACAGATGGCTCGATATTCGAGCCGTCCGATGTTCCCTGCAGCAGCGCGATGACATCATCACGCTGCTGTCAGATATTGTAGGAGCCAGGGAGAGACAGCTCTGTTGTCCCCAGCTCAGCTGAAGCTTTGCCTGGAGACCAGCGGACTCTAGGCAAAGCATCGGCCGTATTTACGGTCATGTCCGATAAGGCTGTTTTCGAGCGGGATTCATTTGTCCCGCTCGAAAACAACGATGGGGGCATATTATATGGGCCAGATAGATGGCCGGGAGTGCACATAGCGCTTGAAATGCCCATTGATCTGAAAGAAATTGAAAGAATTGCTTTAGAATTTACACAAGGCTGTCTTTTCTCACTTTTCGGGAGGTTCTGGTCAGGTGTTTGGGAATGTTCTGTAAAGGAAGGGAAAGTGACTGACTTTTTGACATTGGCATAGCAATGTGATACTTAATTATGCTGATTCATGTGTTTTTGGTTTATGACAGGCTAGAGAAGCATCAGATGTAGAGCTCCTACTTGTTCACAGGTATGAAGCCTCACATAGATGTCACCAACTAACAACTGAAATGAAACATATTGTAATTAATGTTTGTTTTCTTGCTGTTTTACCTAGTCTGGAGTTTGTGGAGCTGATGAAATCAACTCAGAAAATGACTGAGGAAGAACTCAGACAGCTTTCAGAACGCTATGACTCGGTTTTCCTGCACCCTGTAAGTCATGTCTTCTGTCACCAAAATATGGAGTCAGAGGGAGGGTTGATTTGAAACAATGTGTTGTCAATCTTCATGCATGTTGAATATCCTTTTCTACAGGCTTCATTCACTTCCTCCTGTCTGGCTGTCGGTTCTGTCCTGCAGTTGGTTGATAAAGTTATGAAGGGAGAAATCCGCAATGGGTTAGCCGTTGTCAGGTGAGGGCACTTCAGCAGTTGCGCCGTTATATCCCTATGGGCCAGGGCATTTTATTCTGTGCCATTACTTTGCCATTACACATATGTAATAAGACAGGGCAGACCATGTTTTTTCTGGTGATGATGCCTTGCGTCAACAAGGTTTTTAGTTTTGTAAATTTTTAATACAGAACGTATACTTTTTCCGTGTCGGGTTAATCACAAAAGCCAAAAATAAGAAAGACTGTATAACTAAGTAATGGGCTCACAGTGCTTAAGCTGTTACAGAGAGTCAAACATTCTCGATTGAGTTGACCACAAACTATAGCTTTACTTTTTTGCAATACTTCACTTTATACACTTTTTACAAATACTGTCTAATTTATACCAAACTCTTAAAGGCTGATTCTGTTATTGTTTGGTTATGAGTAGTAGTGAGGGAGTTTCTGTTATCCTATTGGAATCTTTCACCTGATTTCCTGCCTCTATAAATCCCAGAGAAAAAGAGTGAAACATTTCTAAAGCTGGGGGTACATGTGTAGATTCCAGTGCAATTGACCGACAATCAATCACATTGCGGGTCAATCGAATGGGAATGAATGTGCACCACATGGGCACATCAATTCCCGTTCAATGGGGACCCGGTTTCTCCGGGGTGTCTGCTTCTCCCCAGCCTGTGACCGGCAGAAGCCAGAAGCAGAGAGAGGCCTGCACACCCCCCTCCCTCCTCTCACACAGAGATGTGCTAGCCCCACCCCCTGCAGCTAGCTGATCACAGCCGCCTGTGTGTTGTTCAGCTGGAAGGCCGGCCATTAAATTGGATGGTGACCTGCGCTCCCCATTGAAAGAAATGGATTTCGACCAAGGTTTTCCAACATGTTGGAAACCTGTTTGGTCGGGTTCCTTTGAGCAGGATCTGTTGATCCTGCTCAAAGGAACCATGGATGGCTCAAATAAAGAAACAGATTGCGCCTCATGTTGCTCTAATCTGTTTCTTCATTGAGCCATGCATGGCCAGCTTAAGGCTTTGGCTACACTGTGCGTTAAGGATGTTCTGCGTAAACTGAGCCAATTGAATGCAATGCATTAGGGATGTGTAAAGGAATGCGTTTGTGACATGTCCGTTTTATTTTTTGTATTTTCTTTTACCATGAATGGATTGACAAATGCACAAACAAAAATACCATTGTGTTTCAACAGACTCAATGCATTTACTATGGATGTGTTAACTACCATATTTGCACTGGTTGATGTTAACTAGGTGCTCCGCATTGATTTTAGCGGATCACACCAATGCATGTGTAGACGTGTCTATTGACATACTTCAAATGCAGGGTTTTACTGCAGTGGAGTCAAAGCCTAAGTGCTGCGTTACTGGATCCAATTAAATGCAACTCATGTGTTACAGGTTTTAGTGCAAGTGAAGTCAAAGCCTAAAGCTAGGCATACACGGCTCGATTTTTTAATACATCACCACGCCTTGATAGATTGCGGGTCGATTTAACCTTTGTTATGCTTAGCTTAATGCCTGCCATACACACGCCGATGTGTGCAGGCAGACTACCCCTGATGTACTCCGGGAGGCTAACGTGATGACGTCATCACGTTAGCCTCCCATTGCATTCTGGGGCCCCACAATCGGCCAGGCACCCTTTGTGTGCCGGCCATAAGCAGCGATGGAGACGCCGTCTTCATTGCTGCTTATGGCAATCGGCTCCCATCGGCTCAGATTTTCCGACATGTCGGATCTCTGGCCGGCCGAGAAGTGGGGCGACAGGGATCTGTCGCCCCATGTGGGGACATGCCGATAAACGGCCGGATTTTAACCTGACCGACGGCGAGAGCGCGCACGCCCGTCGGTCAGATTAAAATCCGGCCGTTTATCGGTATGTGTATGGCCAGCATAAGTCTTTTCTTATCACTGACAGATAACGAGGAAAATTTAAAGAAATAGAACAGTTTTAGCTTTAAACACTTCTTTAGCATTATATTTTCTATAAAGGTGAATTATTTATGGTCTTATGGTCAGGTGCTTCTTATGGGCGGAAAAATACGGTATTTCATTTCTGTTGTATTCTTTTGCAGGCCTCCTGGTCACCATGCACACATCAACAAAATGGATGGTTACTGCATGTTTAACCAGTTAGCCATTGCAGCGAAATACGCACAGCACAATCTCGGGGTGAAGCGGTGAGTTTTGGGGTTATATGACAGTGTTATTGTTTTAAAGTGATAGCTATAAACTCCCTCTTTTCTTTCGGCAGGGTGCTGATTGTAGACTGGGATGTCCACCATGGTCAGGGAACACAGTTCATATTTGAACATGATCCCAGGTATGTAACCCATCTTGTGTGGATTGTCCTTCTATCCTATGTATAACCTGCAGTTAGGCAATCTTAAGGCTATGTCTACACAACGCTTCACGCCTAATTATTCAATTAGGCGTGTTAATGCTGCTCTCAAAATGAAAAAAACTATTCAACGCGTTATTGCTTGTGACACCCAGCATCTTAGCAATGACAGCGCGGGGCCCCATTTTGCTTTGGTGCAGTATTGTGGGCTATTATGTGCCAGTGTAGACAGGCACGCCAGAGCCCATAGGGAAGAACAGGCCATGTGACTGCAGTACAGAAATTATTGAGGTCTTGTTTTAAAGTACATTTTCTTGTTATAGATATTATGAGCTTGTCCACGGGCATGAACTGAACCATAAACTGCTTCATTTCCTCTGTAGGACAAATGGGCCATATAGGATTGTCTTTAGTCAACAGTTCTTCCATCATATAGTATCAGAGGTAGCTTGCATATAACAGACAGAACTTTCCTCGCCATTCTTTTTTGGGACACATCTGCCAGTCTATGGCTAGTTTACATGCTCTGTGAATCTGTTTTTTATTTTATTTTAATGACCGCTTTATAATGTTAGACTTGTTCCAATGATAGTGGTTACAGGACATCAAATATTTTCAGCTTGGACACATACTGAAATTAAATGCTGGTCCTGTGTGTTTCCTACTACACCAACAAAATAAAATGAATGCTTGGTGTATAAATATATTTACCATTTTTCTTGGTGTTCACTCTTAACTCCCTGGCGGTTCACTGAGGTCCAGATTTCTGTACCAAAAGTGGTACAGTGTTTTGCCTTTCCGCCCCCATCGGCGTCACCGATGACGCTGATGGGGGCGGAAAGGCTCTGTTTGCCTGCAGCTCTGTAGAAATTCTGCAGGCACACAGAGAGCCAGCGGTTGCACCCAATTTCAGCATGGGCGCAGTTTGATTCACGATAAAACTGCCCCTGTACTTGCTTCGGGCGTAACGCTAGGGAGGTTAAACCGGACACAGACGCTAAGCTCTGCGGGCATTTATCGAACATTTGACCGCAGCATGATGACATCATCACGCCATGGTCAATCGTTCTGTGAATCAAAATGCACCATTTGCGATTCGACAACCGATACTTTGGATGGGGGCCCTGGTTCCCATTCAAAGTACTGGCGATCGACCAGAGAAAAACTTTCGTTCTCTGGCTGATCAAAGTTGTGTGCGACCACGAGCGGTTGCTCCAGGTGGGCACGTTCGTTTTGCAATTGATCACTAAGCGATCCCCCCAAATGCGCATGGTGATCATTCGCAAAATCGGCCACAGATTGAAGCTTCTACGGCCGGCTTAGAGGTACATGAAAAAAAAAATTTCTTAACATTTTTTTAAAATTTAAAAGAAATGTATCTGATCTAGTTTAAAATAAAACAAAAAATATTTAAAAAACGAAAAAAAAAACCCATTTTCTTTAAGCCCGAGTCCCGCAGGAGGCAGCAGCCGGACCAGATGAGCTCCCGCGCCGCGCCCGAAGCCAGTTCGGGCGCATCGATAGTTGCAGCGTCTTTTGCCCGAACTGGCTTTGGGTGTATCGCTAGGGAGGTTAATGCAGGAAAAATGTATGTTTATTCACCTCTTGCACCGTGTCAAATTTTCCTTCGTGTTTTTTTCCCAGTGTGTTATATTTTTCTATTCACCGCTATGAGAATGGAAAATTTTGGCCGCATCATGTGGAATCTGACAGCAGCGCAGTGGGGAAGGAGCGCGGAGAGCGATATAATATAAATGTGCCTTGGAATAAGGTGATTCATACTGTGTTAGAATTTGCTGACACTGCCTTGATCCCCTGTCTTTAAAGCAGGTTAAAAATATCAGCAAAAAGGCATTTTGCTAATTAGAACCCTCTGTTTTTCTTTGTTAGATTGCAATGAAAGACGCGGATTATATCACAGCATTTCTTCATCTCCTCCACCCAATTTCCTATGAGGTAAGATATATATCAACATTTTTTAGCTTATTATTTTCAATAATTCTAGTTAGTTTATGTCCTTATCCAGTGTTACATCTTGCCTGATCCTGTATTGACAAAAATAGTTACTGTATTTTGCGGTCCATAAGATGCACCCCGCTATACAGCTGTTACTCAGCTATATATTGATGTGCTTGCTGGGAACTTGCCAGTGGCCTTCTGACAACCACTTCACTCTGTGTATCAGAAGCTGCCTGTAGCTGACATACACAACAGAGACAACCCACCGCTGTGTGTGTATGTGACTGCCATAAACAGCAGATACAGCCTTTTGCTGTGTGTCAGAGGCTGCTTCTATGGGGTTTTTAGAAGCTTCCCCCACATTGACATACACAACGCAGAAAACCTTCCTGTGTGTGTGTGTATCAGTGGCCGCACACGGCTGACACACACAGCGGAGACTAACCCTCCTCTGTGTGTGTGTTGTGAGAAGCGGTCAGTGGCTGTCCACACTGACACACACAGTGCAAACAACCCTTTGTTGTGTGTATCAGAGGCTGCTTGTGGCATCCCCACCTCTGCTTTCTGGAACTCGGACTATATATTCCCTGGAAAAGGGCGTCTTATGGAGTCGAAAAATAGTCATTTTTGCTTGTTTTTTAATTGAAATTTTTACTCTCTGCCAACTTAATGGCTCTGATGTAATATTTTTTAACCTTCCTGGTTGTACACCCAATGCAGATTACTTTGCTTTGAATTTCCACCCTCCCTCCTACCCTCTTCACACCCCACACCGGGGTTGTGGGGCGGAAAACCAACATTGCCTCCTTAACATGGAGCTCAATGGGGACACCCCCGTATCTCCTGCATGATAGATGGTGCCAGAAGTGATCATCGAGTCCATTGATACTCATAATTGACTACATTTGTAAACAAACTTACCCCGTTTTACACTCAGGATAACTGCCAGGGAGGTTATTAAAGACATGTTTCTAAAGCCCCCCCATACACGTTTAAATTGTGACATGATTTTTTTGCCGATTAAGCGTGCATGATGACGTCATCACACGCGGTCAATTGGCCGAAAAAATGGGTCACAATCGGCTGGGCACCCTTTGTGTGAGGTCATAGGGGGACCCGGCAGACAGCATCAAGGGACCCCAGCCGTGAGAAGAGGCTGCCAGGTCACTGCCAGGTGACTGTGGCTGTCTGTCACAGCTCTAATGGAGAGGGAGGAGCTGCTAGCTTCCCCCGCTCACAGCTTCTGAGGGAGAGGGCAGGCAGCTTCAGACAGCTTCTGTGTCCTCAGCTTCGTTGGGGATCCGACATACCCGTACTTTAGACGGGACACTTATCCCCGTTTAAAGTATTAGACTGATCTAAGAATTACGGAAATGTCCTTAATGGCTTAGATCGATTTGGCGGGTGATTTTTTGTCAATCGCTCGAAAAATCGGTTGGAAATCTAAGTGTGTATGGGAGGCTTAAGAGATGTTTTCATCTTTCTAGTATCGAAAAGTGTTTTGTGAAGGTTATTTTTTGTTTTGTTTTTGCAGTTTCAGCCACATCTTGTCTTGGTAGCAGCTGGATATGACTCTGTGGTGGGTGACCCAAAGGTATTGCTAACTTAAATTTGTTTCTATTATCAAATTACAGTGCATATAAGAAGTCAGGTTCCTGCGCTGTACAAAAATTAGACAAAGATAAATCATTTCAGAACCTTTTCCACCTTTTAATGTGACTTTAATTTGATTAACCTCCCTAGCACTTCTGACGGCACCATCTCGTCCTGCACTTGCTTATGCAGTATT
>CM070040.1:33654377-33668578 GCA_036250615.1 Ptychadena robeensis
CCCCCCCCCCCCCCCCCAAAGCATTAGGTTCCCACCAATATGTTTGACAGTGGGTATGGTGTTCTTAAGACATTGCCACTAGTGTTGAGCAGCATATGGTATATTCAAATTCACGTAATTTAGCAAATATACAAAGAAATATTCTAAATGCATAAAATTTGATTTGTCTGTATTCTATTGCCTTACATTGCGCATGCCCGTTCGCAATGATTCGCAATGCAGCTTTACAGCTTCTCTTCCTCGTTCTGTGATCTCTGCCAGCCCGAGCGAAGTGTGTATTGCGCATATCCATTCGCAATGCGCACACATATGCGCGATGTATGCTGGTAAAAAATGTTGAAGCATAATATGACGAATATCCGCCATTGCGAATATCTGCGAGCACATTAGCGAAATATTGTGAATTCTCGAATAACGGATATTCGTCTAATATATTCGAATTACGAATATTCTCGCTCAACACTAATTGCCACCAGCAGAGCCCAGATTGACCAGGATGGCCTTGGTGGTGATCCTTGAATCCTTTTGCCTCGATCACTATCCTCCTTTTGGCTTCTGACCAGGTCCTCTGAGATTTTCCACAGTGCAGAACATCTTGTATTTTTTAATAATACTTTGTACTGTAGCCACTGGAACTTGAAAACATTTACATATGGCCTTGTAGTGCTTTCCTGACTTATGAGCAGCCGCAGGTCCTCACTGAGCTCCTTTGTCTTAGCCATGACTGTTCACAAACCAACTGCAGAGAGCTGCTGTTTTTCACATTTTGAGTTGATTACAACAGCTGTTCCCAATTAGGATGCTTTAGAACAGCTTGGACTATTTGGAATTTGAACCTTGGATTTCCCCAGAGACTGTGACAGTTTTTGAAGGGTATGAATCATTTTGGACATGACCCTTTTTGCTCAAATGTAAATAAAAGCTGAGAAATTTTTTTTTTTCACAATAATGCCTCTTGTACATATTCTTTTTATCTTTTTATCACCTATGTTATTTCTCGTCAAAAAATAACTTGCTGGTTGAATAAAAATAACTTTAAGTCAAAATTATTCGATCTATCTACGAAAATCATGATTCCAAACATTTTTTACAAATAAATAACTGCAAAGTGGGGTGTGCGCCACTGTATCTATACTCAGAATTTTTATTTATTTATTATTATTTAAATTCCGTGGACATAATGGCTCTTTCAAACTTTTCTGATCAAAATGCCCATTGTGTTGAGTTCTCAATAGCTCAAACTTCAAATTTAAAAACAGAACTGAATGAGTCAAAGTAATGACTACTGTAATAATAAAGAGGCTTGTGTGTCCTTACTATTAGATTCATGACATTTCTCTTTGATAAATATGATCAATGTTGATCTTGGTCCCATAGTGCAAAATAGCTTTTGAGAAATATGTTGATTATTTATATAACGTATATACTTGAATATATTAAATAAAATTTGGCTTATATGCGGGTCAAAAAATTTAAATCGTGGCATTTTGGAGGTGGACTTTATGTGTGAATTGCAAAGCCCCTGAACATGCTATCATCACCAAATTTGCTGGAGATGTAGAAAAGTGTTGTGGGAACATTTGGGAAAACAAAATTATTGCTCTAGCACATGTAGTTTTTGCATAAATTAGGTTCAAAAACTTGATATGCTAAAACAATACTTTTTTCTTTACAATGTCCCCACAACCCTTCTCTACATCTTCAGCAATTTTAGTGATGATATCATGTTCAGGGGCTTTGTAATTAACTAACAAACCTGCTGAATTAAATAATTACACCTAAAAACAAAAATACATTTGCTGCGTGTTTCTGTACCTTAGTTGCTGCATTTCCCTCCCTAGGCTTATACTCGAGTCATTCAGTTTTTTTACAGATTTTTTTTCTAAAATTGGGTACCTCGGCTTATATTCGGGTCGGCTTATACTCGAGTATATATGGTAGTAATTTTTCTACAAAACTTATCTCTCGGCTCCTCTCTGTTGCAGGTTCTGATCCCAGCAAAACAGTCAGCCTACTACTCCAAGTTTGGTGAAGAAATGCCGGGGGCATAGAACTTGCTGAATCAATCAGATTCTGAAATGTATATCTACAATATATAGCTTGTAAAGACACAAAAGATTGAGCATCCCTGTGTGCCAAAGTTTTATGTTGTTTGTTTCTTTAAGCCACCTTACAATTTAGACACAACTCATATTCCCACATAAATGTACTAAGACACAATTACACATCATGGAGTTCCTTTGTAGTATTCAGCGAAGGACAGTATAAACAATCTCGCACCCCCCTGTAGCCCATATGGCTAGTTAGACATCATTACCACTTTCTAGCTAATGTATATATACTAATCCAAATTTCTTGCGTATGTTATCCTTGTGGAATCTTTGCAGATATAATAGTAAATGCTATTATAGCTTTTTATATAAAAGTGTCTCATATTTAGGGCATCTTGCTTTGTATTAAATTACCCTTTGTAATTTGTTTGATTTGCTATTTGAATTTTTGAATCCTGAAATTATCAGGAAAGGCTGCTTTTAACTTAATATTTTCCCTTTGAAAATTTATAATTTATCAATTCATTTGATACCATGTATAATTTATTACAGTAAATGTATCCAAACATTGGGTGTTTTTTTATTGCAACAATGTGCCTGGTTGTGGGAGACTTTGTCTTGGTTCGTCTTCCGCTCCGGTCATCATATGTCAGTGGGCGGTGGACCAGATCCCGACAGGCAGTCAAACCCTGACAGCACCCACCCCCCTCCTGCCCCTGGGTGCAGCGCTCATATGTAACCTGGTTTCCCCAATCAACATTGCCAATTTTTCTGATGTAGGAGCCCCAAAGTTGATTAGGAAAGCTGGGTCAGCCTGTGACCACTTCACAGGTGAGTTGCATTGCCATATGCATTAACAGTTTTTGGGGGCCGCATGTGGAGGACCAAGGGGGGCTGCCGAACAACGCCCAAAGGGCCACATGCGGCCCCAGGACCACGTGTTGGGCGCCTAGGGTGTAGCATATTCATAGCAGCAACAGTCAGCTCTAAGATTAGCCTTAAACATTACAAATTTCTTACAATAAACTGTTTAATGGCTTACATTTATTTTTAAGAGACAGGTTATTCTCTATGGCAGGGCAGTGAGGCAGTAAAGACTTTCTTATTATCTTTAGTTCCCGTTTGCTTCTACCCTTCTTAGACCAATTGGTAGATTTTGGATTTCTTTCCTTTGCATGAAAACCCCTCCATTGAATGTTGACGCATTACTTTACATCAACGCTTGTGGAAACATGCTAATTGATTGTAATGTGTTAAGCTTCGTTGTGCTAAAATCGACATAGCTTGCTACATTGACATTAGCGCAATGGAGCCCATGCCCATCGTGAAGGAGCCAAAGAAGGGTCAGAAAGGTCCCTCGGTCCTTGGTGGGACAGTGGCAGATTCACAGACACCATGGAAACATAGCTTAAGGCTAATAAAGAAAAAAGTTTTTTCAGGCTTTGAGAAACGTGAACTGAGGCAGAGCTTCCCATTATGCCAAGACAAGGAAGTTTTCTTCCCACACACAGGTCTGTCATTGTAGATGAACAATAAACTAGAGGCTTCCACCTTAGATGTTTCTTCATTGGATGAATATTTTCCTTCCTACAATGAGGTCTGGACCAGTATTTGGCTTTTTTCTCTACACAAGATCTCTGTATTCTAAAATAGTAATGACGTCATCACGCACGGTCGATGGGTGAAAACATCGGGTCACTCTAAACATGTATGGGGGGGGGGGCTTAATAAAGAATTGTAAGGCAAAGGTGTGAGATTTACACTGAGGCAGAAGTAAAAAGTGCCACAATCCTCCTAAATTCCTAAATGGACACACATCAGGGTCATTGAGGTGGCTAGCCTCCAAGGATCTTGGTGGCAAATATAGATACGATTATGCTCATAAATAAGAGTATAAAATAGTTAATTTTATTACCAGCATAAAAACCAGAGCGAGCAGACCCCAATTCACAAAGGGGATATTGAAAGTTAGTACCCACAACCCTATACAATACAAAAGATGACATAGATAGGAGATGAATAATGATAACACAATGTCCAAATCAGTGCATATAGATCAAACTAATTTCAAGTATGGGGGGTACATTCCCCCGACATTTTTCGGCCTCCTCATGGGGGATCATGCCATGTCGTGATATCACAGAATACTTTAAGATCAATGACTAGGGGGAATGTGAAACCTGTTCGTTAGTGCACCATACGGTGTGGTCAGACAACTCTTTTATAATTCGCCCTACTGGTCCAAATAGACACCACCAAAAGAGGGGAGGGGGAAAAAAACACCAGCAACCTACTGCCCAACCCTCCCATCCCCCAATTGGTACAGTACTGCTGTATACTCATATACCGATCCACCACCCTATAATCATATAATACAGAAAAGCAAAGTGTTTATTATAAATGCATTAAAAAAAATATATGTAACAGTGCACTCACCATAGAGGTCTCACAATACCAACCAATATATATCGGGCCAGAGCCGTGGGGCCCACTCTAGAACTTAGATGGGGGTGAGACGTGTCTACCTAGTCTAGAGGTTCAATGCCAGTATGGAGGAAAACGAATCCTCTCCGTGTGACAGCTAAAAATCAGCAGAGTAGTCATTGTATCACCTGGCATCTACCACCAAGTAGTGCATTGGTCCCAACACCTTGCAGCCATGTTACCTGTAAGCACTATCCCTGCAAGCCCGGCGTAGCAATCCTGCACACCTGTGGCAGCATGAGTGTAACAGAGTAACAACAAACTGGATACCTACCAAGTTATGAGTGTTCCTGGCTTAACAACCAGCTATGAGGCATGGTGATCAAATGTCTCCCAATGTGAGGTGTGTACTGCTTATAAGCATACTCGTCTACCAGTGTCATACCAATGAGGGGGGGGGGGTCCATGCCGTTTCTGGTGCTGGAGCCCTTCCAAGGCCTGCTCATATACAGTTGTGTTCAAAATTATTCAACCCCCACTGAAATTGAGTGTTTTGGCCATTTTGACATTGATTTTGATTTTTGCCCAAAGTTGGCTGCAGTATGCCAAAAGTCATGTGGACAAACCACAAAAGTTTTGGACTGATGAAACAAAATTAGAACTGTTTGGGCCCATGGATGAACGCTATGTTTGGAGGAGAAGGAACAAGGCCTATGAAGAAAAGAACACCTTGCCTACTGTGAAGCATGGTGGGGGGTCAATCATGCTTTGGGCTGTTTTGCTTCTGCAGGTACAGGGAAGCTTTAGCGTGTGCAAGGTACCATGCGGTACCATGTGCAGCGTGTCACAAACCTGAGGCTTGGGAGAAGTTGGACCTTTCAACAGAACAATGATCCCAAGCATACCTCCAAGTCTACTAGAGCATGGTTGCAGATTAAAGGCTGGAACATTTTGGAGTGGCCATCACAGTCACCAGACTTAAATCCGATTGAGAACCTCTTGTGGGACTTAAAGAAAGCAGTTGCAGCGCACAAAGTGCCTCTTTGATTTTGATTATTTCAGTCATCTTGTTTACAATTAAATCAATGTCAAAATGACCAAAAACTCAATTTCAATGGGGGTGGAATAATTTTTAACACAACTGTACATGAGCACAGCCCATCCGGCTCCCGCGTCATGTGTAGCCATGGCGACGGGCCACTAGTCCTGTCTCCAGGGCTACGGGTCAACACTGGACCCCCCAACGCCATCACTCCCACAAATGATGCCACCCCGAGGATTTGGACATTGTGTGATTATTATTCATCTCCTACTTATGTCATTTGTTGTATTGTATAGGGTTGTGAGTAGTAGCTTTTAACACCCCCCTCTGTGAATTGGGATTTGTTTGCTCTGTTTTTATGCTGGTAATAAAATTAAATAAATTTTATAGTCTGATTTATGAGCATCACTGTCTCTATATTTGCCACCAAGATCCTTGGAGGCTAGCCACCTCAATGACCCTAGCAGGTCTGATTTGTGTACAGTTGTAGAAAGCCAACCATCACTGCAGCCCTCCACCAGTCGGGGCTTTATGGCAGAGTGGCCCAAAGGAAGCCTCCCCTCAGTTCAAGACTCATGAAAGCCAGCATGAAGTTTGCTAAGAAACACCTGAAGGACTCCAAGATGGTGAGAAATAAGCTTCTCTGATCTGATGAGACCAAGATAGAACTTTTTGGCCTTAATTCTAAGCGGTATGTGTGGAGAAAACCAGGCACTGCTCATCACCTGTCCAATACAGTCTCAACAGTGAAGCATGGTTTTGGCAGCTGCAGGGACAGGACGACTGGTTGCAATTGAGGGAAAGATCAATGCAGTCAAGTACAGGGATATCCTGGACAAAAACCTTCTCCAGGGTGCTCAGGACCTCAGACTGAGCTGAAGGTTTACCTTTCAACAGGACAATCACCCTAAGCACACAGCTTAATTAACAAAGGAGTGGCTCCACAACAAATCCGTGATGTGTTCTTAAATGCCCCTGCCAGAGTCCTGACTTAAACCCAATTGAGCATCTCTGGAGATTGCTGTCCACCAACGCTTACCATCCAACCTTAGAGAACTGGAGAGGATCTGCAAGGAGAAATGGCAAAGGATCCCCAAATCCAGGTGTGAAAAAAGAACAAAAAAGATTTTAGGAAATGGCTGCAATATAACAAAGAGTGGAAAATTTTAAGAGGTCTGAATACTTTGCGTACCCACTGTACACTTTATTCAACTATAATCCTTTGACTTTGATTCTGACTTCTACCTCTTGGCAACCAACCCATTTCCTGTTTTTATTTCTTGCTACTTTTTATTTTTCAAATTTTTTTAAAGCAGTGCTTCCCTAAAAATTAGAATTGGGTTGTATTTGGGGGTCAGTATCTGAGTTTGATGAAAGCATTTCCCAACTAACACTACCTTAATTAATCAATTTGGGGTTCTGTTAGTTTATATAATCCAGACTAATTCTTGCACTGCCATTATCTATGTACCCCATAGAAGTATAGTAGAATCGCCATGGTATTTTTTATTTTTTTTTAGTTTCCTAAAAAAAAAGTTTTAAAATGCTCAGAATGTAAGTATGATTCACTCCCTGTACAGTTTATTTGGATTGGCCTCTTAGTTCAGGGTCCACACAGTCAATTATGATTCACTGACCCTAGTAAGAGTTGTCTATGCCAACACATCAAATTTTAAAAATGTGGTGAATGAATCAGCTATCTGCAGTGATCATCACGCTGCCATGGACGAGTCCAGTTCTCTGCCCATATTCAGGCAATTCACTCACTTCGAGTCACACTACTTTGTATCCTTTTTTTTTTTTTTTAAGATTCTTTTATTGGCTTTTGCAAAGTTTTAGCACAGAAAAAAGGTTCCCAAAAAATGCAAGCGGGGAAAATACCCCACCACAATAAAAAGAAAACAAAAAACACACACAGTGGTCCCAAAGCACCAAAGTCCCAATGTCTCTTTCTTTGTATTCCGCGTCGGTACAGTAAGAAATATAAATCCATTCGGTCATAATAAAAACAGTCGGAGAATAAGGGCGTAAAGTAGGGTACATATTCATAATGACATACATCCAGCAAATAACAGTAAGCAGGACGTCCCACCACGGTCACCACGCCCCCATCGGTGAGGAAGGCACAGTGTGATTGGATTTCATCCACGCCCCCCATAATTTGTCAAACTTTTTAGGATGCCCCCGTTGCTCATAGGTAAGTTTGTACAATGGAACACTCTTGTTAACCAGCACGAGCCATTCCCCCAAGGACAGAGGGGCTTGACTCTTCCAGGTCACAGAATCAACTTTTTTGCGTAAAAAAAGACAAAACACAGAAACTGCTGACACGGAGAGGACAATGGTAATTCTGCAAGTAACCCGAGCAAGCATATTTTGGGGTCAGAAATATGCGGGAACTTCATATGATCGTGTAAATGTTGAATAATACCCGCCTGAATGGGCCGGCAAAACCAGAAGCAATGCATGTAGTCACCCTCCAGGGAGCAGCAGCGGCACTGGGGGGACTCCAAAAGACCCAAAGCATGGAGTTTCAGGGGAGTGTAGTAGATTTGGTGGAAAAACTTAAGCTGGATCACTCTATCCCTAGATGATATCAGAGAGGTCATATAGGATTCCTCATATCCTTCTTTTTTTTTATTCACTTAAGGTTAAATAGCTGATAAATTGTAAAGAATAGAATCCTAATGTTTCTGCATGGCATAGCTGGTCATGTCTGAATCACAAACAAACCCATCTCCTGTGAATCATCCGCAGCTTCATCCCTCTTGGGCACCATGTATCACTGATGTGTATTAGGGCTTGTTTCCATTGTACGCCGGGACCCCTACGCTAAGCGTATACGCTAAGCAGGGGTCCCGACGTATCCCACGGACTTTGCCTGCCGGCGGATGGTCTGTTTACACATCTGCCGGTGTAAAGACTGAACGTGTACGCTTAGCGGAGGGGTCCCAACGCAATGGAAACAAAGCCTTAAATGGGAATTAAAAGCACCTTCCTCTTGTGTGGCAATTGTGATTTGATGTAATTTTGCTACATTGCATCTTTTTTTCATGTTTCATTTCTTTATTTTATGAAGCTTTATTTAAACCCATTATTCGGAAATATTTAAAGACCAACTCCAGTTGAAAATAATAACAGGCAGGTATACCCATTGAAGACATATTCCAGTGGGTTTATGTAGCTTATATTGAGATGCAATGCAGGGCTAGCAGGGAGATGTGATGTATTTGGTACAGCAAAAGGGCAATCTGGGGAAGGGAGGGAGGTGGAGGAAAGGCTGTAGGTTAGGCATTGTAAAGGATTTGTGGGAGAGGTGATGTACATTGCATGTATTAGAACAAGGAGGGGGCTGCTGATCTGCAGAGGAAAGGAGGGGTCGCTTTCAGCTCTGAGATGTAGAAACTGCTGCAACTGAAGGCTCAGAAAATGGTGCATGTGTAATGAATACAGCTTCTGAGGATCAAGGTAAGATATGTGACTGCAATACATTAATGAATAGCATCCAGGCTCAGGATAGAGGACACAGCTGTATATAGACAAACCTTGGATTTTCATCTTTAAAAGGAACTAGGTGATGGAATTTGGATCAGATATAAAATGTGGAGGAGCCAGGTTCCTGATTATTAGATATCTTATTAAAGGAATTAAATGGTTCTAGAGCCTGGTATTTGTAAGGGGAGGAGGACAGGTTCTTTATTGGATTTGGTACCTGTATAAGGATTTTAAAAGGCATATTATGGTACAAGAGGATGACATGGTTGTAGCCAGTATGCACTGAAAGGAAATATATACAGTATACATTTTATAGATTTATATAGATCAGAAATGGGGCAAATAATATTCAGATAAGATGGTTATCTGTAAGTGGACAAAGAGGAATAGGTTAAAAAAAACGTGTAGATGAGATTTTAGATTAGATAGAGAGCAAAAGACCTAACATCTGTATGTATCTGTTCCAAATGAAATGGTATGGGCTTTAGTTAGAGATTAAAATAAGAAAGACCACTTATCTGTAGAATGGAGACAAAAAAGTCATAGGTCCCGTAGCAGACTTGAGACTTTATAGCTGTTGCATGAAGTGGACAAGTCCTAGTCCCTTTATTAGACTGGATACCATATATCTATAGAATAGATAAGATATATCCCAGACTCAGGACCAAGTGTCTGTGGAAAGAGAGAAAAATCCTAAATCCCATTCCAGACTTGGGGCTATATCTCTGCCATATGAAGTGAACAATTCCTAGTTCCTATACAGGTGATTTGCAAAACAAATTGAATATCGTCCAAAGGTTCCTGAATTTCAGTAATTCAACTTAAAAGGTAAAACTGATGTAGTGCACAGGAATCAACCAGACGACAGAGGCGGCTGTTGATGCTTCAACTGTAAAACACTATTAAACACTGAGGCCCAATGGGGGTCTCTCAGTAAACATGGGTAACAGCAAACAAAGGAAAAGCTGTACTGTATAGTGTCCTAAGCAAGAGTCCAGCTTAATACAGTTTAGTAGAGGTGGGCCCCACTGCACAGGGAGTAGTCCTTGCAAAATAATGCTCTCACCAGTTGCGAGTGTGCAGGCTACTCAGACCATTGGTCTAATAACTGGCAAACTTTGTTCATCTGCGCTGGTGTGAGTTCAGTGGAGCCCCGGCCAAAGAGGGGTAGAATCTGGGCTACTGTCCAGGCTGGGCCCTCTGCAGCGGTTTAATGGATGAGGTTCACTTTTGCCACATAATGTTGGTCTCGGTATTCCTGGAGCTCCACCCGGCTCTACTTTCGGTGCAATTATGTCCTGTAACAGGGCCAGTTCAGCCACAACTTGGCTGAGCGGGCAGGCGGAGAGGGCTCTGTAAGGAATTACACTAACACTATCAGTCCACTCAGGGCACCCTGCAAGCCCACGGTCATGGGTACCACTACTTCTTGGCCGGGGGGGACCACCAGCTCTTAGGCGAAAGGGAACCCGGACTACCTCCGCTTTCTCCCACAGGCTTACACCCCTGCCTTGAGGGTTGTTGCAGCTCTTGGAAGGTCTGTAGTAATCTCCGGATTTCTTTGGGTGGCTGGCTTCTTGAGGTGGCACCTCCCTCTGATTCCAGGCAGAGGGCCTGGATAACATTCATCCCCAGGATAATTTGGGTAACACCGGGTTGAGCAGGCCAGGTAATAACTATGCCCTTCTTGTAAAGGTCTTGACCCCACTGTTCCATCTCCAGCCAAGTGATTCCAGCCACTTCCATGGGCAGCTCATTGGCGGCTGTGAGGGAGACCCGGTGTTGAGGAGACACTCAAGTTTCTTTCCGTCAAACTTCACTTGTACAGAAGGACAGTCTCTTACAATATCTTCAGTCTGGTAGCAGGGGGATTCTTCCCTCACTTGCCCCACTCCTGAAAGCGGGGCCACTTCGACCATTTTGGGGTAGTGGACGACGCTTCCGCCACTGTAGACCTGTAGGACGGCCACCTTTGTTCCCAGGGTCAGCATCTCTGTATGGCCAACTCGATGGGAGAGGCGACTGGGATTGCAGTGACAGCTGTGGCCCTGGCCTCCAGTGGTGGTGCTGTTTCGGAAACTTCGTTTTTAGCAGGGCTATAGCTAGTTCCAGTAGGTCAAAATAGAGGATATCCGTGTTCTCCTGATCCTTCTCTCGTAAACTTGAGTCCTTCAGCAAACTGCTCCTTGAGCCACAACTTATCTTCGCCCCAGGCCACGCATCCCATCTGACTAATCTGCTTCTTGCAGATCTGGTTAGCGAGTTCCTGTAACGCCAGAGCGTACTGGGCGATAGTTTCGGTGGTCCCCATCCAAAGTAATTAAATCGATCTAAGAATTACGGACATGTCTGTAATGGCTTCGGAATGGATCGATTTGTCGGCTGATTTCTGTCCGAGTTACAGGTTTAAGCATTTTCTAAGCTTGCATAGGAGGATTTACAGTTAATGAAAAACCCAAGATAAAACCCAAGATTTTAAGTTGAAAAATGTCAAACCTCTGAAAAATATAATCATGCTATGGATGATTCAGTGATTTTACATGGAGAAGACATCCTAGGTTCTGTATCAGACTAGAGACCATATATCCGTGGAATAGTATGCAGAGCAAACATCCTTGGAATAAATCATTGAGATGTTTTATAGCAAAATTGAGATGAGCCTTAATGTTCTTTTTGCTTAACAGTGGGTTGCGCCTTGGATATCTGCCATGCAGGCCATTTTTGCCCAGTCTCTTTCTTATGTTGGAGTCGTGAACACTGACCTTAATTGAGGCAAGTGAGGCCTGCAGTTCTTTAGATGTTGTCCTGGGGTCTTTTGTGGCCTCTCGGATGAGTTGTCTCTGCGCTCTTTGGGTAATTTTGGTCGGCCGGCCACTCCTGGGAAGGTTCACCACTGTTCCATGTTTTTGCCATTTGTGGTTAATGGCTCTCACTGTGGTTCGCTGGAGTCCCAAAGCTTTAGAAATGGCTTTATAACCTTTACCAGACTGATAGATCTCAATTACTTTTGTTCTCATTTGTTCTTTGGATCTTGACATGATGTCTAGCTTTTGAGGTGCTTTTGGTCTACTTCTCTGTGACAGGAAGCTCTTATTTAAGTGATTTCTTGATGGAAACAGGTGTGACAGTACTCAGGCCTGGGGGTGACTACAGAAATTGAACACCGACTCCCTTGTTGATATAGAATATAGTCATAATCTTAAAAATATTACATTTATAAGTTTGATAAGAAATGTCACAGTAGATGCTATACAAAAAGCCCATACAAATCCAAATACAGACGATATGGTCTAATCCACATATTACAACATCAAATAAAATGTGCACACATGCTCTATTTGCAATCTATCTATAAAAGCATCAACACTGTGGGGTGCATATGGCAGCTACATGTTTCGCTGTTCGAATTTGGCTTCCTCAGGCTGTGCACCCACAGAAGATGTGCGAATCTATTTGGAGGAAAGAGGCACATATAAATATAAACATAAAAAAGGATATACAGGGTAACAGCCTACTGTCAGTAGGATGTTAGAAAAGTGTAGTAGCGTACCTGAGATTAATATGGGAAGAAAACGCCTAATCGGATTAAGTAAAATCACGGACGAGGAGTGGAAGGCAGGATATGGCACCCCGGCATAGCAGGGGCCACCACTACAGTGCTGGTCAGAATGGGCAGAACCCTAAGTAAGTATATGGTAATTAAGACAACAAAGATAGTAATTAATCTGATGACCCAACAAGGAATTAAAAGGTATTGAGAACTTGTATTGCAGAAAAATGAAATACAAATAAACTTACCCGGTGGATCTTAACAAAAGTATATGTCTGGGACTTCATTCTGGATATATAAAAGGTAGCTAGGTGCTATCCCAATACCTGACAACTGGTCTTTTTTTTCTGATAAACACTACCAATTTACTATACACAAATAAAAAGTTTCCTAACACGAACCCTTTTTGCTCAGGTTTCCAGGATTATGATTATTACCATTTCACCTATATATTACTGTTAGATCCTCAATATAGATGCAATTTATTATCTCGTTCTATTATATATTAAAAACCGATTCGATTTGGCAAGTTATAGATGTACATAACCTTTTTCCCTGTGATGAGATTGATCTGAAAAGTACAGATATGTATTTTAAACCATGATGTATTTTATTGAACTTTGTTGATACTATGTTGATATATAATGTGGTGTCTGAGAGGAAAGAGACACATAGCAGCGCTTTTCTGAATGTTTATACTTATATATTTCCTTGATCGGATGGTGTGTGGGGGGAGGTGGGATGTCTGGCACTCCTGAGTGTGGGCGGGGTAGATGTGGTGGCTGCGGCTTCCTTAGTGGGGAGCGTGCAGCACTCTCGCCTCGGTCGCCCCTCCACTTGTGGGGACGGCTGATTTCCTTATATTCTCCCTGCATAGGGGGCCCACCCACTACAGTGCTGGTCAGAATGGGCAGAACCCTAAGTAAGATATGGAAAAGGCCAACAAAGATAGTAATATTGATGACCCACAAAAGAATTAAAAGGTATTGAGAACTTCTTGCAGAAAATGACAACAAATAAACTACCCGGGGATCTTAACAAAAGTATATGTCTGGCGACTTCCTCTGGAAATAAAAGGTGTAGGTGCTATCCATACCTGACACACTGTTTTTAGGTGTAAAGGCGAGGCAGGTTTGCTTAAGGAAGCAAGGAGCTATCCAATACCCCTGAACTTGTCTTTTAGGTGTAAATGGTGCAGGGGTTCCAAAGCATACATACCTGTAGAAGTGGAATAATTGGGAAGTGAAGTGACATGTAAGAGTTGTCTGGCCATCTGCCCCGACATAGATGCTTCTAGGAGTTGTAGTACTACGGGGTCATAAACACTACCAATAAAGGGCTTGCCGGGGAGGGACGGTTAGGCAGACTATGTTCAAAAGAATGAACCAGCACCGGCAGGTGGATTCCCGAGGGACCTCCAAGTCTGGTTCTAGCCAGACCACTCTCGGAGGACTGCAGCCGATTTCTACGGCCGCCCTGACGAAAAGCCAAAGCAGCCGGGTCAGCCCAATCAGGCAGCTCCGGGGGGCGAGGCGTCCAGGTAGGGGTTGTATTTCCCACATCCATGGGAGCAAAAACCAAGCCCACCTCCCCACCACCAATGGATGGTATTGCGTGTACCGGAAGCCACGCGCCGCCA
>CM070040.1:33678247-33691235 GCA_036250615.1 Ptychadena robeensis
AATCTGCATCAAATTTTACCCAAAAATTGCATGTGGGGGGGCCAGCCCCCCTCATTAATTACTTAATAAATCCGTAATTATGTGAGATCTAACAAAACAACTAGTTGATCATACCGGATCTAACAAATATCTTCCAAAATAGCAAATTTTTGGGTTAATTTTTTGATAAGGGGGGGGGGGCTGATGACTGGTTAGCCCCCCCTGCAAATAACTGTCAATATCTCTACTTCTGTGTGAGATCTAATGTAAACAACAATTGATCAAACCTGATCTAACAAAGATCTAACCAACTGCATATGTTTTGTTAAAAAATTTTGATATGGGGGGGCTAACCCGGCTGAGGTTTCACATTGTCATTATGGGGTGTTGTGTGTAGAACAAAATGTGATGAGCTGTGAATACTTTCCGGATGCACCATATTACCTGATACAGAGATCACAAGTCTACTCCCTAACAATCCCTTATTTGAATTCCCCCCAAAAAGATGATGTGCATTTTGTTCAGGCCAGGGCCAATGTCTACTTACTGAACTGAAATACTGGTTTGGATATGTGTTCATGAATGTTTTACACAGATCTGTTGCTGCTACTCTCACTAGTCCTGCACTTCTGGTATTGTCTTATACCTTCTTTCCTCTACAATGTAGAGCTATAGACTAGGGGGTGACATCATCAGCCTTAGATCACTGCTCCAATCGCTTGAAGAAGCCAAGGGAATGTTAACGTAAATAAGACCAAGTGGGTAGAAGGAAGGGGAGGAAAAACAGTAGCACAGTAAGGGTTATCTAAAAAGGTTAATGGGTACTGTGAGAAATACATAGGTTGTCCTCTACCTATGTGGTGAATGCTAGTCATCTAGCTGTTTTCCAGATCCATTAGCTTAAATTCTTCAACTAGTCAACTAGCATTCTTGGAAAGAGAGATCGACAGTGGCAGCTTCCAGATTCTTCACATAATAGATTTCCTATCATCAGAGAGAATATAATGTAGCTTATGGATCAGGTCACTCAACCCTCATACTCAACACTCATCAGTGCCCAACTCCCACAAGAACCCACAAAAAGAGTCTATTGATGCACAACTTTATATAACTTTTTTGCAGAGCAATATACAATAAATTTAATTTTCTTTCAGATCAAAGTGCACATCTAGGCAAGAAGCAAAGTTAAAAAAAATGATGCACATTCAAAAATTGAAAACACTTATAGATGACTCAGTAGAGAGCATAGTGTAAAACAACATCACACGTATGAATGGATTATGGGCCTGTGTGTGTCTGGAGCGACACTGCTGGTTGTGGATTCCTGCTCCTGTTGTGGTCAGTGGGGTTGTCTTTGCAGCAATGAAATGCTCTTGCCCTGCCATTCATCAATACATGAGTAATTTCTGGAAATCCTCAAAATACATGACTATACACAGCTGCTTTCAATGAATTATGAATTTCTCTGTTGAAGGCACTTTCATAGCAATAGTGCACATATAAATTCTATTCTGCATTCTATAAATGGATAAGTAAGATGGATCAATTCACTAATTAATATGGATAAATGCTTCCAATTGAATCTATTTTTCTCTGTAGAGGACACATATCTGTTAGCTCAAGTCACAGAAAAGGTCACATGGCTCAGGGCAGAGCTTAGTACACTGGAACTTAATGGAGGGATAGATTATGTAGCAGGAACCTAAAAAAAAGTGATGGTAGCTGAGGGAGCCTGGACATTGCTGGCGCATGAAAGTGGAAAGGTCCTGAGTGAGTCTTTTGTTTTAACATTCCAGTTTCAGAAGAACTGAGAGTAAGTGATCACTGTTATATTCACCTAAGTGCATTGAGCTGACATTCTACAGTCTATAGGTAATAAAGTGCAAAGTCCACCCAAAACAGCTTCCGTTTGAGGTGAAGTTAAGCAGGCATGATACCTATTTGGGGCTCTTGATGTCCAAGACCCACGAGGAGAGGACTTCCTCCACTATACTAGGATCATTACATAGATAGGCTAGTTGTAAGGCCACGTTCCTTGATATCACTGACTTTGTTGAAATAATAGTAGAAATAGCTGGCTACTTTGCATGTCACACCCCAGCATGGGTAACAGGAGACCCTTCTAGGTTAAGGTTTGTGCACTAGATGGGAGACATAGATGGAATGCAATTTAAGCCCACTCCATCCAATATAAAGAACATTGTTTTGGGGGAAATTGCAGAGATCACATGATTATTACTGAGCTATTGTGCCTACAAGAAGACAGTTTGGTACACATCATAACTACAACTCACATACAAGAGAGGCATGTGTTACCAAAGCCAGATTTTAGTCATCACCAGTTTAAAAATGGGAATAAAACATTTTCCTCCTGCAATGGAGACTGTTGTCTTTTAGGCTATGTTCCCACTTAGGCAATTATTGCCTGTGCTGGCGATTTTAAATCCTCCTCCATAGATCTCAAATCGCCTCCATTGTCTTTGGGCGCGATTAGAGGAAAATAATCACAGCCGCCGACCGCGGCCCCAATCACAATGTGATCCTAACAATGGGGACAAGCCCTTTGAAAGTAGTGTAGGCGATTCTGCCGGCGCTGGAAAATCGCGAGCGTAGGCAATTAATCACCTTAGGCATTGCCAAGTCTGAAGCCTATTGAGACTCAACAGGGGTTATAGTCAGATGAAGTGGATGGAGGTTTGCAACCCTAAAGCTGGCCATACACCTGCAGGATTCTCTGTCAGATTTCCTTCAGATCAGATCAGATCTACCAACAACCATGTAGTATAGTGACCTCCCTGATACAATACATAGTGATTGGAAGGTGTAGAAAGGTCCTCATATTACATGGTTGTTGGTAGATCTGATCTGATCTGAAGGAAATCTGACAGAGAATCCTGCAGGTGTATGGCCAGCTTAAGGCTAAGTTTATACTGGGGTTTTTTACCACCAGGTAAACGACCGTTTAGCGTGGCCGACGCCACATTTTCGGGCGGCCGTCCCATAGAAATTCTATGGGGTCCTTAATTAGACGCCCTGTAATCGCCTGCACTGTTGTGCAGACGACTACAGGGAGTCGTTTATCCTGCGGCTGCAGTAGCGCACTGGTGGTGCCAGTGTAAACTTAGCCTTAGCAAGGCTAATTGTCTCTGAATTGATTTCAGATTGGCTGTTTGGCATATGGCCTTCACAGCCAGTTACAGAACTGCTACTGCATAGGGATATGGGGTAAACTTACCCATGAGTGGCAATAGCCTAGCACATTATGGCATATATTATCTCAACAACTGTAATTGGATCTTAAAGGCAAAAATTAAAATAGGTGTGTAAATGGAAACAACTAAACACTGCATGACTGAATGTGTAATACAGATATATGTACAGAAACATGTGAGAGCATGGCTGTACGTGGGATTTTTACATAGAATTACTCAGGGAAATATTTCAGCAGCTGCTCAGTGACCCTTTGATCTGTGAAGTGCTGGGGTCCCCTCTGGTGTTCTAGTTCACCCTCTGGTCTTTTTCTGTGCAATGCTCCATTGACGGTGTAGTCAGAGTTGTCAGTGTCTAGTCGTTTCACACGAAGGAGATTGGCTGGAGCATCTTCACTGTGGCCATCTTCCAGAGAACGTCTCAAGCGCCGCGGTGCCTTTGAGGACAAGCGTTGAGGCATTTCTGCTTCACTCATTGCTGACAGGACACGTGTCACCAGATACCTGGGTTGTAAAAGTAAAAAAGTACATTTCATAATTTACCTTTCACATCAGGAAAGTATTTTTAATCAGCATCATGTGATTCATCTACTTAGAAATATCCTACATGATCATAAGATTTGTTTGTTTTTTACATTTGTACCTGACTGGTACAACTGTTCGGATGACTAAATAGTAACATCTTCAGCATTTTGATGAAATTAACTTTTGGGAACATCAATGTATATAAGAACCATAACCTCATAATGTTTACTGATATAGGACATGCATGTCCCTCCAGCTTACCTTAACATCTCTTCATCCATGGGATAGCCCTCATCAATTACCTCTTCTGGTGGCAAACGTATAGCAGGGCCTTCAAACCCCCGGTTTTGTCTGTAATAGCTCTGCAGAGCTTGCGCCATTTGGTTGCGGGAGGCCTGTGGTCTTGTGCGGCTGGTCACAACCTCGGTGTCATCATAATCTTGGTAAGATCTCTGGTAGTCTCCTTCAGGCTGCGCAGGGCCAGCAAAAGCTTGAAACTGGTCAGAGTATGCCTTACCCTGGTTGATTTGATTCAAGAGATGCAAAAGATTGGCCAGATAGATGGTCTCTTTGTCTCTCCTTTGGCCTTCCTCTACCAGCTGCTGTAGAGATGGACCATTGCGAGCTGGGTCCACTCTGCGGGGGGATCCCATTCTTTCCAAGGCTTGAGCAAGAAGTTCTTCTTGTGGGTAGGCAGCAAATCTTGCAAGCACGGCCTGGTTTATATCAGCGTATAATGGATCATTGTGAAGAGCTTCTGGTGGAACATAGGACATCATATCAGCTTCATAAGGCATGTTAGCTGGGATGCTTCTCCTGACCCTAAGGGGTGCTCCAAGATCCTCATGATTTAGCATACCCAGGGGCTGAATGTGGAGCAAAAATAGGTTTATTAAGAATCACCTTTCGTCTCTTTACTTTTTTTAAACAACACATTAACATATAAGTAACCCTATATAATTAACCAATTTGCTACCTTTATGTCTGTCAACCCTAGAGGTTCATATTTTGACTGTTTAAATAAACAAAACAAAGTTCTTCATATGTGCTAGTGAATGGTACCCATGTAAAAGAAGGCTTAAAAATGGAGGCGCCTGTATTTAAGGTGCAAAAATGTTGGTATTTTTATTCAAGTCATGATAAAAAACTCAGCTGTCAGGTAAAACATCAGGTAAAATATCAATGCATCGATTATAAATTGGTCACTTCATCAGGATATATTTGTGGAATTGGGTCTCAAGACATGATGGAGTAGATGGACCCAAATTTGCCTGAGCGAAACGTTCAGAAACGAAACACTGTTTTTTTTTCGATGCGTTGATATTTTACCTGACAGTTTTTTATGATAACTTAAATAAAAATACCAACAAACATTTTTTTTGCACCTTAAATACAGACGCCTTAATTTTTAAGCCTTCTTTTACGTGGGTGCCATTCACTACCATGTCTCCTAACACCGGAGGGTAGCTGACAGCGGACAACCTTCTTCGGCATCCCATAGACCCCAGGAGAGCTACCTGCTATACACTGCCTGAAAACGGTGAAGCTCAATTTCTCCACAGGCCTACAGCTACAATAGGTTGCTGGGTTTGTTATACTTCCCCCCACCAAAGGGTGAGGCTAAACCAGCAGTCATTATTACCTGTTCTATTTTTTTACTTATTACCAGTATGTCCGCTCCTTAACACTTAAAAATTTTTCTCTCTCTAATTTAACCTCCCCAGCGGTTTGCCGGAACTCAGTGCCGGGATCGGGCAAAACCGCTGTCGGTGTGCCGGCGGCTCTGTAGAAGAGCCGCCGACACACGGAGCCCTTCCGGGGGAGGGGGGGGGGGTGGCGCCATAGACCTCCAGTGTACTCCGCCGCAATTGCGGGTAAAACGGCTTTTCGTGCCACGAAAAGCTCAAACCGCCCAGAGGGTTAACCTTGCTGCTCGAGATTTCTTTAGCCAATCTCCAAGCCGAGTTTACAGCTGCCCATGCAAAGTTCTTCATATCTACTGCACAGGGATGTCTCTGAGAGTTTTCAAATTGGTGTTAATTGCAAAGACCCTGAACATGATATCATGGCAAAAATTACTGAAGGGTTGTGCGAACATTAGAAGTACATACAAAACTACAAACTTCGACTTGTCTTTTAACTTAATTTATACAAAATTTACATGTGCTTAAGCAATACTTTCCTTTTTTGCTACAATACATAATACATTTTTTTGTAATGTTCCCTTATCTACAGTACACTGTACCCCGCCATGTTTGCCGCCTCTCCCCATGGCCCTCTACATCCTGTCGGTGTCAGTATGTATGTATACTAGGGTAATTAGGGTAACTATCCCCTCAGAGGGCAGGCATCCTAATGGACAGTAAGTTATTGTATAAACCTAGAAGGGGGGAGGGGGGAACTAACCCTCAGGGGCGGCCAACCCCGGCGGACTTTACTGGTGAAAATATATAGAAAAAGTTCAGATCAAAGGATTGATGTTTACTGTTCGAACTTTATTAATACAGTCTAAAAATTACAGCATCAATGCCTCGGAATATTCATATCCACATAATAAAATATACAGACAGACAGAACATCATGGTTCTCTATGCCAAAATACAATTGAGATGTATAGAAATAAATACATAAAATGTCACAAAATACATGAGTTTTGCCTAGTAGGAAGACTCCAGTGCGTTCCGACGCGTTTCTGTCCCACTATCTTTGGGACTTCATCAGGGAACACTGTGAGTATAGTATTCTAAAAGGAACCATCACATGATTGTATGTCAGTTATCAAGTCATTTTTGCAGATATAGATAATACTTAGGTCATACCACTCTATTAGTATTAGAATTAAACCTCAAACGATTTCAATAATACCATCCTCGATCTCTTATGGTTATCTATTCTTATCGTTGTATTCGAGTGGAAAAAAACCTTTCTACCGAGACTATGATCAATCTCCAAATCAAGTCATAATTAAACTGTTTGTAAAAGTGAAAATCCAATGTCAAATCCTAATTTTTCTCTCATAAGAGAGGTTCTAGTCACCAATTTGTAACAAATTTATTTCGGCTTACCAGTTTGAGTGGTCTTGTATTGTTTTATGTATTGGTTGGCACGGGGTGGCGGGGCGGGCGGTCGTGGGGCGGATCGGCGCGGCCAGCCCTTGGAGCCGTCCCCCCATGCCGGGTGTTGCACACCTATGTTGCCCAGGCAACATGGGACGCACGCGCGCCGCCTCTGCAGCGCACGCGCGCTGCGGGAGGTGGCGCACGAGAAGGAGCGGAAATGTGCCTCAATGAGGCACATTACGCCCACCCAAGGTGACGGCGAGTTTGGCTGACGTCACCAGAGGGCGCCGATAATCTCGGCGCCGGGTGACGTCATCTACAGCGCTGTCAGCGTGGCGGGAAATGCCAGACTATTTAATATGGACTTAGGTGACCTGACAAACAGCACTGACCAGGAGCAGACCTACACGACCAGGGACAGAGCACGGATCCTCCTTCTCCAAGTAAGTGCTATTAATCATCACCATGACCATGAGGTGTTTTAACATCACCCCTATTTACGATATAACTACTCTCCAACTCCATAGAACTGAGGTAATATACCCCACCTCTACATCTTTTGACATCAGAACATTGAAAGACCTACAGGACTTCCTAGGGAGCAGTGAGCTCTTGGAAGGGGGGTGAGTTTTGACTAACTTGTGCAGGACCCTTGTCTTAGATAATATTCAGGTATGGTGCAGGCTGGAACATGTTGGGGGCTTTCCCGGTGAGAAGGGAATATTACTACTTTTATGCACATGGGTGTATAGGGTCCTGCAAAGGTGACGGTATATGTGGACTTATATAGCGACATTTCCAATGCCTCTTTCCGTTCCACGGATGTGCCCCCTTGGTGGGCCACCTTACAGTGCCAGACCATTTGGGCCATAGCTCGGTTGTGTTCGCAGTGTCGGTGTTGCCGGAAGCGCTTTTGGCAGGACGTCCGCCGACCCATGCTTAGTTAGAAGCCAAGACCACTCCAAACTGGTAAGCCGAAATAAAAAATTTGTTAAAAGTGGCCGACTTAGAACCTCTCTTATGAGAGAAAAAATTAGGTTTGACATTGGATATTTCACTTGTACAACAGTTAATTATGACTTGATTGGAGAATTTGATCATAGTCTCGGTTTTAGTTAGAAAAGGTGTTTTTCCTACCGAATACAACGATAAGAAAGGTAACCCTAGAGGATCGAGGATCCGGTATTATGAAATCGTGTGAGGTTAATGCTAAACTAATAGAGTGGTTATGACCTAATTATTATCTATATCTGCAAAAATGACTTTGATAACTTTGACATACAATATGTGATGGTTCCTTTCAGAATAATTACTGCACAGTGTTTCCCTGCTTGAAGTCCAAAGTTAGTGGACCAGAAACGCGTCAGGAACGCACTGGAGTCTTCCTACAGGCCAAAACTCATTGTATTTGTGACATTTTATGTATTTATTTCCTATACATCTGCATTGTATTTTGCATAGGAACCATGGTGTTCTGCTGTCTGGTATATTTTATTATTGGATATGAATATTCCGAGGCATTGATGCTGTTAATTTTAGGGGGGTACTGTATTATTAAAGTTCGAACAGTAAAAATCGTCAATCCTTTGATCAGAACTTTTTTATTATATTACCAGTAAAGTCCGCCGGGGTTGGCCGCCCCTGAGGGTTAGTTCTCCCCTCCCCCCTTCTTCTTTTTTTTTTTTTTAATCATTAAGGTTTTATTAAGTAAGTAGAACATACATGTTATGCGAAATCAAACAAATTCCAGTACAGATGTCAGGAAGAAACAATATAAACGTACTGACAAAGGGGGTTGTAGAATACAATACAGTATTGGCAAGTATGTAGTTAAGTAAAGGAAAGTGAATTAAACGTTGACTAACTGAACGCCGGCATGCCATACATCAAGCAATGAATATCCCCTTATCGTAAATGAAAGAAGTCTAATATAAACATATTGATAATGTGAGAAAAGGAGAAGATAATTATTATTCCTAAATGGAAAATAAAAGAGAGAAAGAGGAGAGGGAAAAGTTACAAAAGACAATTAGAGAGGAGTGTAGAGAAGGAAGAAGACTAGAGAGGGTGAGATGGGAAGTGTGGGAAGACATGCGGGAGGTGTAAGGGAGGGATGAGCGGGGTAGGTGGGGGGGAGATTAAGGGTTAGTGGGTAGCAGATCTGCAAATCCACTTGAGGTGGTAAAGAGTGTCCAAGCCGCCCAAGTGGAAGAGAATTTGTCTTCGGTGTTGTGAAGAGAGGCTGTTAGTTCTTCCATTAAGTATATGTCAGAGACTTTGGAGAACCAAAGGGCAATGGTGGGGGGATTGGGTTGCTTCCAGAGTAATGGGATACACGCTCGAGCTGCGTTAATCAGGTGTTTGATGAGAGAGTTTTTGTATGTCTTCAATGGCAAGTGATTGAGGTGGAGCAAATATGGAGCCGGAGACTCTCCCATATCTTGGTCAGTAAGTGATTTGATATGATAACGGACTGAGTTCCAAAAGGGCCTGATTTTAGCACATTCCCAAAAGATGTGTAGCAAGGTGCCCAGAGCTACGTCACATCTCCAACATCTGTCCGAAATCGACAGTTGAAATTTGTGAAGTTGGGATGGGACCCTATACCATCTGGATACTATTTTGTACCCCTGTTCCTGGAAACGGGATGCTAGGGAGGATTGATATGCTACCCTAAGGAGCCTATCAATTTGTGTTTGAGAAAACACCACTGAGAGGTCCTTTTCCCAGGCTTTTAAGAATGTCGGTGGGGAAGCATCTGGTGGAGAGACCAGAGAGTTGTAAATCATAGAAATGTGTGTGTCGGACTGGAGTAGCTTCCCGACATGTTCTCTCCAGGACAGTGAGGGGTCTTTTGTATTCCCTGGAGAAGGGGATGCCGTGTAGAAAATGGTGCAGTTGGAGAGAACTCCAAAAGTGGGGTTGTAATTCGGCCAGTCCCCTTAATATTTTCCAGGGAAAACCAGTCCGTCTGGGTGGCAAAGTCCAGGGCTCTAAAATAACCCCTATCTACTAAAGCCGAGAAAGGCTTCGAGCGTATCCCCGGTGTGAATGCAGGATTATCCAAAATTGGAAACATTGGAGAAGGCAAAGGAGAAAGGTCACTAGTACAAAATGTCTTCCTAGAGATATCGATCGTAATGCCAATTGTAGGGTGGATGGATATGGAATGTGGTAGACGATTATTAAGCCAAGGTAAGCCTCTAAGGTCCCACGGGGAGTCCTCCTGCTCCATTCCGACCCATTGCTTGTGTTGTGCGTGACAGCACCAGTCGATTAGTCTAGTCAGATGTATAGCTTTATAATATTTAAAAATGTCTGGAAGACCAATACCACCTTTCCCCTTAGGAAGGCAGAGAGTGGAGTATTTGATCCTAGCAGCCCTATCACCCCATATGAATCTCCCCAACGCAGAGCGTAGTTGGGAGAAAAATGAGACAGGAATTTTGATGGGAAGGGCTTGCATCGTGTATAGAAGTTGGGGGAGGACTGTCATTTTCATGGCAGCGCATCTCCCGAACCATGAGAGTGTAACATCTCTCCATTTCTTCAGGTCGGTTTTGATTTTGCTGAGGAGAGGAGCAAAATTGAAGGGAAACAAGAGGCGAGGGTCGGAGCTGATGAAAACGCCCAGGTACTTAATTTTGAGTTGAGCCCAGCGGAATGGGAAAGATGGAGCTAGTTTAGCCAAGTGGGAAGGAGTGAGGTTTATAGGAAGGGCCTCTGACTTTGTAATGTTTATTTTAAAATTGGAGAAGCGACTATATACGTGTAGTGCCGATAGAAGATTAGGGATGGATATGTGGGGGTTTGTCAAGAACAACAAAAGATCATCTGCGTAGGCAGCCAATTTGTGATGACCAGAAGGCTTAATGACCCCTTGAATATTGGGATTCATCCTAACGTGACATAAAAATGGTTCCAAGGTGAGAATAAAGATAAGGGGGGATAAAGGACATCCTTGGCGAGTCCCGTTAGAAAGTGTAAAGTACTCTGATCTGGTTTCATTGACCCTTACTGCAGCTGACGGGTTGTTGTTTAGGGCTAGTATCCATGAGAGCATGTGTGGCCCTAGACCTATATAACAAAGAGTGGACTCCATCAGACTCCACAAAACCCTATCAAATGCCTTCTCGGCATCAAGTGACAGTAAGATAGTCGGTATGTTGGATGTAGAGGCTGAGTGAGTAATATTTAAAACCCTGGAAGTATTGTCTCTAGCTTCTCTATTGGGAACAAAACCAACCTGGTCTGGATGTATCAGAACCGGGATCAGGTTGACTAACCTGTTTGCTATCATTTTGGAGAAGAGTTTAAGGTCTGAATTGAGAAGGGCTATAGGTCTATAGCTACTACACGCTGTGGGATCCTTATCCTCTTTCGGAATGAGAGATATGTGTGCTCTGAGTGTGTCTGCAGGAAATGACTGCCCGTCACTTATGGAATTAAGGGCAAGGAGAAGATGAGGGGATAATAGTTCCTTGAAAGTTTTGTAATAGAGTATAGTCACACCATCTGGGCCAGGAGCCTTCCCATTTATCGTGGAGTTTATAGCTAGCTCAAGTTCTTCCGGAGAGAATGGTGATTCCATTTCTGCGCTCGCCTTTTCATCAAGGGTTGGCATACCTGAGTCAGCCAGATATTTTTTAATATCTGCTAAGATGTTTGGATTGTTGGCGTTGTTATTAGTGGCAAATAGGTTGTAGAGTGACGTGTAGTATGAGCGAAACTCATTGGCAATGTCTATCGATTTAGTTTTAGGAGTTCCGTGTTATCTTTGATTTGGGAAATGTATGAAGTAACTTTACGTGCAAGAAGGGCCTTAGCTAGCATTTTTCCTGGTTTGTTGCTATATTCATAGAATGCTCTCCTCCCTCTCAACAATTTGTACTTAGTCTTAGTAAATAGAAGGGAGTTCAGTTGAGCACGTAGCGCCAACAATTTAGCGCCCAGACTCACTGCCAAAGATTGTTTGTGGGCTTCTTCTATCTTTTGGATCTCAGAGAGAAGTGAGTCAATTTTGGAGGAGAGTTCTTTCTTTCTCCGTGCGCCATGTTTAATGAGGATACCCCTGATCACGCATTTATGCGCTTCCCAATTGGTGAGTGGAGATGTATCAGATGGGAGATTCGTTTGGAAGAAATGGTTAATTTCCTCAGTGACGTCTTGGAGTGTCTGAGGATCTGTGAGTAAGGCTTCGTTCAGCCGCTAAGAAGGGGATCTGACTGGCAGGTCCACCAGATCCAACCAGAGATGGACTGGCGCGTGGTCTGAGAGTAGGATGTTGTCAATAGAGGCCTTATGAATCTTGGGGAGATCCCTCTGGGCCACAAAGAAATAGTCAAGTCTGGAATACATTTGGTGGACTTGAGAATAATAAGTATAGTCTCTTGTGTCGGGATGCAAGCATCTCCAACTGTCCACCAAATGATGAGAGTTAAGGTCTCTTTTCAAGCGTTTCAGTTTGGCGTACGAGAGATGTGAGGTGCCCTTCGAGACGTCTACCAAAGGGTTTAGAGCAAAATTAAAATCACCCCCCAATATGAGGGTGCCCTCTTGAAAGGTCGAGAGCGTAGTGAGCACCTTTTGGAGGAAGGGAACATGATCTACATTAGGAAAGTAAACATTGGCTAGAGTAACCCTATGTGTTCCAATCAAGCCCTTCAGAAAAATATATCGTCCGTTTGGATCAACATTAGTGTCAATCAGAGACCATGGGATGTCTTTGGCTATGAGTATACTCACCCCCTTAGCTTTAGGAATTGGAGAAGGGCCGTGATATACCGTGGTATAATAGTGGTTATGTAGTCTAGGGACCTTAGACGATTGGATGTGGGTTTCTTGTAAAAATACTATTTGGGATTTCATTTTTTTAAGGTCACCCAGCAGCCTTGATCTCTTCTCCGGGGTGGATAGACCACGTACATTGTATGAGGTCAGTTTCAATGTGTTTACTGATGTAGATGACATTTTGCAGATCTGTCGAGAGAGCAGGGTTTAGGGAGGGGAAGAGGAGGGTGGGAGGTAAAATCGGACAGGAGGAACGAAGAGGAGAAGAAATAGAGAAAGAAAAGAATGAATGGAGAAGGGTAGAAAAGCGAAAGAGATGAAGTTGAGAGACACTTAAATGTGTCTCAAAGTTTTCTAAAGAAAACAACTTATAACTCCAAGACAAGAGCCATGTGTGGTGATAAAGGAGAACGGGGGGGGGGGGGG
>CM070040.1:33702501-33714897 GCA_036250615.1 Ptychadena robeensis
ATATATATATATATATATATATATAACATCTATATAATGGATGTCTGAGATGAAGGTCCAAGGATGTTCTGAGATAGTAACTACAACTCAATAATCATAATATTAAAAGGACACCAAATATCAATGATCATTAATGTAAAAGTGGGCATTCATCACAGATCACCAAAGAGACCAGCAACTAAACCCCAATGTATACTGTATGTAGGCACTGATCAGTAAATATCAAATGAGAAGGGGACACTGACCACTTAGCACCAACCGCTACTGAACACTAATTAAGCAGCACCATTACTAAGTACAAGACCACAACAGAACCAATGTATATAGAAGGACCATTACTTAGTACAACTGTCACTGGGATACAGACCATAAATGAACATCAATGTATATAGGAGGATCATTACTAAGTACAAATCTCTCTAGGTTACAGACCATTACTGAACCAATGTATATAGGAGGACCAATATTAAGTACAACTGTCACTGGGGTACAGATCACTACTGAATACCATTGTATATAGATCATTACATAGTCGTGACCATTGCACCTTATATGCTGTGTTGTATATTATATAGTCCTGCCTCTTGGTGTATATATGTGTGTTAAACAGTCCAGACTGTTACTAATGTATGCTATACATTGCACATTACATAGACCTGAGTGTTGTACGCCATACAGGCACAGGTTCTATTTGAATGTTCTCCTTTATGATTAGGCACAATTTCACCACACCCACCGATCACTGTGGCACGCACTGTGCACAAATACACTCCCATGGTACCCCATGTCATCCACAATCCTAGCAACAGAGATGTACAAGATGGAGAGATGAAGATAGAAAACCAAGCAGACAGTTGGAGAGTCTAATTGGATGAATTGAAGAGACTGAAGGGTGAGGATATAGAGGGGGAAACAATCTGACCAGAGAGTAAAACAATAGCAAGGAGACTAAAAGGAGAGACGGAGAGGAGAGAGAGAAGAAAGGAAGACAGGGTGAAGAAGAGGGATAATAGGATGGGGGAAGAAAGAGACTGATAGAGGGTAGTGGAAGAAGACAGATATAGCAATAACAAGATAGAGGTGTCGATATAGGGGATGAAAGAAGAAGAGAGAGGGAAAGGGGTGATGGAGGGGTGTACAAGAGAAATAGGGAGGGGAGTAGGGGAGCTAGAAATCGAAAAGATAATGGAATAGGAAGACAATAGAGGAGAAAGGTAAGAGAAGAAGCTGGTAAAAGGACAGTGGCTAACATATCAAGGAAAGGTAATGTGGCTGACTGACTGACCTTGCCAAGGGCACCTGGAACAGACAAACAGACAGTGACAGCCACCAACACGACACAGGGGCCCATCCTGGTACAAAGACGCTGCCCTGATTCGAGAAGCTGTGACTACTGGATGAAGATACTGAGGTCTGCCGGAGAACAGGGGGGAGGGAGATGGAGCACCTCCCCTTGTGCTGCATTGTCACAGCATCCCGGAGGACACAGATCCTTAGTACCACTGATGCTACCTGTCACTGCATCCCAATACAATGATACACAGACATGTTGACCACCCCTTATAAAAAGAGAAATCAAGACAACCAGGGATTTCTATCATAAATTACATTTGTCCTATTGTATCTTGAATGCGTAGAGACCATTTTTTCCTGATTTTTTTGTGTAAAGGGAAGTGGTGATGTGACACTATGGGTGGCTGTTATTATCAGGGATTTCCAGGAAAGTGGAGGGGATAATCATAGCAGTGTAAGTCAAAGGAAAAGACAACCCTTCACAATTACAGTATATTAGTAACCCTGTCACATACATGGTTCTTCCCACTATGATTGGAAAAAATAAAAGATAAATCAGTTTAAATAAATCCTTAAAATATAGGCAGCAAAAGTAGCTGTACTTGAAAATCTCAGGTAACTTCTGCTGCCTTTTTGCAACAAGCTTGATTCTCCCCTTCTGTCTACCAGTTGACCTTCTAGGTGGTCCCAAAGACCAAAAGCATGTATTCAGAGGTAATTGAGGCTGGGTTACACTTTAATTTACTAAATGCCTCTATTATTCTGGGGTGGGTTTTCTATAAGACCATGGATTGTGCCAGTGGGACCTTGTCTCCATTTTTAGGGTCAGGCTGAATGAGAAGTGATATTGGATGAGAAGACTTATGCTGGCCACACACGGGTAGATTACCGGGCAATCGATTGCCGGTCAATCGGACAGTAATCAATGTGACCCACATGGGCACATCAATTATTGTATGATGGGGACCCGGTTTCCTGGTCCACCTGGTCTCTCCACAGCTTGAGAAGCAAACAGCTTCTCCGGCTGTGTAGCACCCAGCTAGCCAACCCCCTCCTCCTCTTCTGGCCGAGCTGAGTCTGTGATTGCCACGCCCCCTTCACACACACAGAACCTAGCTGTCAGCTGAGCTAGCTGTGTGGCTTAGCTGCTTTGTGTGTCCAGCTCAGCTCTCAGCCTGTCCATTACATTGGATGGGGACAGCGCTGTCCCCTATTCAATGTAATGGAAATCGACCAGGGTTTTCCAACATGTTGGAAACCTGTTTGGTCGAGTTCCTTCAAGCAGGATTCATTGATCCTGCTCGAATGAACCATGGATGGCTCAGATGAAAAAACAGATTAGAGGAGAATCGGGAGCTGTGAGCGTGCACGGTGCCCAATGTTCCTCTAATCTGTTACTTCATCGAGCCATGTGTGGCTAGAAATAGCTGACAATTGGCCTTCCAGTTCATCACAAAGATGTCAAGTAGGGTTGAGGTCAGAATTCTGTACTGACCATTAGAGTTTCTCCGGACCTTGCTCAGTGCAATAAAGGCAGAATTATGCTGCAACAGAAAAGACTGACTTTTATTTAATTAAAGTGGAACCTCATTATTGTTAAAACTATAAATGTATGTAATAAATTAACAGTAGCTTTTATTGGACATAATTGAAAAAAAGCTATTTGGTCAGTTATACACAGACGTTTGACCATGCAATCCAAAACAAGTTTGTATCTTCAATTGATCAGTATCCGTATATCTGCATTATAGAGTTAACAAGTGTCAAGTTAACATGAAATGGGTACAAACGTTCTGCCAAGTTATGATGCTCCAGGGTATAGACAAGCAATCCCAAAGTGATGAGCGGCATTGGCAATATTCCAATTTGCAATATTTCGCAAATAATTCCAGTAATATTCGATTTGATATTCGCAATTGCGAGCGCATTGTAAAAATATATTTGCAATTATATTCGCCTCGCAATTACCTTCAAAATGAATGTCTCATGTGCTATTTATTTTCGCATTGCAAATATATATTTGAAATCCATGACCATAAGCACCAAAATGCAGAATATCGCGAATTTTCGAAATTGTGAATATCTGCCACCATAATCGTGAAATTTGTGAATTCTTGAATAGCCGATATTCGCAGAATATATTTGCAATTTGAATATTCGAGCGCAACACTAGTACACAGTACTCGGTTTGTTTTTCCTGCCTTCTGTTCTACATATCCGCGGCGCTATTGATGACACAGAAGGGGCAGTGCCAGAAGTGATCAGAGTTTTGACAATCCCAGTTCAGTCAGAGTTTGCTTTGTTAACAAATTCTGGAAACGCTTTAGGGGTTAATCCTGAATGCCCTTATTTATAGATTGACTATAGACAAATCACACAAACAGGCCTACCCCCACTCTATTTCTAAATGGGAAGCTTGGAAGAACCTTTACAGAGGAGCAGAAACTGCACACGTCTCTCAACACCAGAAAACAGGAATTGGGCTAAATAACCATATATCCAGGATTTGTTCAAATAAGGATTCGGCCTGGAAAGCCACATAAAAAACGTGACTTTCCCAGACAAAACGGGAAGGTTAACAGGTATGATTTTGCATAGTGCGAGAAGTGGCACCCTCCATCCCCACGCAGATTTCAACTGCCACTGGGGGAATTGTTGGGATTTTGGAGAAGGAGGAGCAGTGTGTATGGGTGTGTGTTCCTTTGTCCCTTCCTTCAACTGAATGGTCAGCAGCCTGGGGGCCAGATCTGTCCCCTTTCTTTTCCGGCCCTTTGTCACCTTGTTTAAAAGATGCTCCCCTCTGCTTGTTCTCTGCAATGAGTGCACATAATGCTTAGAGGTGTCCAAATGTTGCCTTGGGGACCATGACACTGTGGGTGCATCCTCATGGTGACAACAGGTAGTCTCTAGGAGAATTTCTTAATTTTTATATCTTTGTTGTTTCAGTAATGTATTAAAAAAATAACAATAATTTCATATGTTACAAATGTGTTTATTGACAATACTATCAGTCAATATTTGATGCTTTGGCCTTTTTTTTCAGGACCCCTGTAATGTTGTCATTTAACTTCTACCCAAATCTTGGCTGATGTCAAATCATTCTTTTATCACCACAACTAGAGAAGTTACAGGAGACCTCAATCATGCAGAAAAATGTCCAAACAACAGAAAAAAAGTTTGGGGATTAAGGTTAGAGGTTTAGATTAATGGATTTCTTACTTGATAAAACTAGATCTGCATGACAGTTTCACTTACCTATAAACTAGAGATGGTCGAAATGAAGAACATTCAGTTCAACTTGAAAACTCAATTTTCCCAATGGAATTGGAATTTGATTGCAAATTTTTGTCTTTGCATTAAAATTTTCATCTCAAATGTCACAAATTTGCAGTAGAAAATTTGTATTAAGTCGAAAATGTGTAATTTGGACTTCAGCTATATGTGCAGTATGAACTTCAGCTATATTAGTGTAAATAGTAGCAGAGTGCTTTAAAATCCATGCTGGAACTGCAAACAGTGAATGTCAAAATAAATAAGCCCCAGAAACCATATTAAACATGGGACAGTAATGATTAAGCACTTCAAACATATACAGTTGTATATGAAAAGGAAATTGCAATATAGTTATTGATATAATCATATATTATATAAGAAGCACTACATAGAGATTTTAAAAACAGAAGACATTTTGGCCACATGGTCTGTCACAGCACCAAAAATCATGTGCATGCCATTGGCATGACAATACCTGTTTGAGTGAGATACTTTAGCAATATGACCAATAAGGGTGAGAGAGAAATCGTCACCAACTGCCCAAGGAGCATCAGAGAGTCAACAACTCAGTGGGAGTGCACTAGAGGAAAGTCAAACTTTTCCGCCTTGCTGTCAGACATATATATGGTTATTCATGCGGCCAAGAATGCTCTGCCCTCATCAGAACAAATAAAGGTATCCAAGCGCGCCCAGAGTTTAGTAAATTTGTGAATGCGATCATGTCTGGAATGGAAAAAGCTTTCCATCTCCTGTACCAGGTTCACCTGTCTGGCCCAATCCTGTATGGAGGGCCAGACAGATCAGGACCTTTGAAGCATTGAGCAAGTGTCGTTCAAGAGTCTTTAAGACCTGAGGCTGAGAACCCTGTTCAATCAAGAAAAAGAGCATATATATGTGGGGTAAAGGGTACCGTTCTGTGCAGAATGCGTTCAAGGTGAGTATGAGTCCAGAATGTCTGGAGTTTATCGCAAGACCAAATTATATGGAATAAAGTGCCTGTCTCCTCCTGACACCTCCAGCACAGGTCTGTCTCAGAAAGTTCCATCCTGAAAAAAGAAAAGCGCTGTCAACGGAAATGTCGGCTCCCAGTTTCGCAGGAACTCATCCTTCATACCTCAGGGGCACGCCGGGTTGTGCTTTATTGTGGATAGCGGTCTCGGAAATTTATGATTTATGGCATTTATGACCAGGCAGTGCGAGCAGAACCCCTTCGGGACCTGTGATGGTGATAACCAGATTGCCTCTGACGGCAAATATGGCAACAAGTCCATTTCCAGTTGTAGATCCATTTTCTGATCAACACCTGTATGCCAGTCTATAATGCGGAGTAGGTGGGCTGACCAGTAGTACAGTCGTATGTCTGGGATTGCTAAGCCCGCCTCGGCTCGTGGTCTTTGCAGGAGTTTCCATGGCAGTCTTAGGTTAATGGTCACCCCAGACAAAGGATGACCACATTTTGTCGATTGTCTTAAAAAAGGAGGGGTCTAGTCTTATGGGAATGGCCTGCAAGAGATATAAAACCCTCGGCAGGACATACATTTTTAGGGCTGCCACTCTGCCTATTCATGAGACAGTCAGCTTCCTCCGTGTTTTCAAAACCTTTTCCACTGCTTTCAGCAGAGAGACATGGTTTAGGGTAAAGAGGTGTTGGAGATCAATTAGGAGTGTTATACCAAGGTAGCGGTCTATTGATCAGTCTGAGGAGGGGTTCCAGATACAGTATAAATATAGTAGGCGACAGCGGACCGCCCTGCCTGGTCCCGTTTTTAATGTGGAAGGTCTCTGATAGCAAATTATTCGCTCTCACATGTGCCGAGGGGTTGGAATACAAGGCCCGCACCCAGGACAGCACCCGTGAGGGCAGGCCTATATACTCCAGGACCTGGAAGATGTATGGCCAGGAATCCCTATCAAAAACCTACTCTGCATCAGTAGACAGCAGGAGAAGGCGTCTTCGATGATAGTGCGCCCAGGAGATGGCGTTGACCACCACTATGGTTTTATCTCGCCCCTCCCTTCCCGGGACAAATCCAACCTGGGATTCCGAGACCAAGGAAGGGAGATTCTGCAGGAGGCGCAGAGAGAGTATTTTAGTGAATAACTTGAGGTCGACATTTAATAATGATAGGGGGGCGGTGGTTAGAGCAAGGGAGTTAAAGGTCGCAACAAAATGGTGTGCCAATTGTGGGCTAAAGATCTTTTCATACTGTTCAGTGAGGCCGTCCGGGACTATTCTCTTCCTAGGACAGCTTGAGGGCTACATTGAATTCCTCTATGGTCCCGTTGTGCAACAGCCTCCTGAGAGAGGTTAGGCATCCCCTCCTCCTGGAGAAGCCTCAGGGTGTGGGCTCAGAGCTCCTCCCTATCTCCACTCGTTTGGAGATTGTAGAGGATCTCATAATCGTTTTTAAAACAGCGAGTAACCGCAGGGGAGTCTCTCACCAGTTTACCCTGAGCATTCAGAATGCCCTGGACATTGGATTCCTTGCCTTAAGGGCCCTAGCTAGTTTCCAACTAGTTTTATTGCCATATTCATAATAAAGGCCTCTACTAAGAGCATAAGCCCTACGTATATTAAAATGAATTTCTGTCAGCAGTCGCTTCCTCAAGTCAGTCAGTTCAGTCAGTAGTGCAACGTCTAAAGAGGATTTATGTTGCAACTCAAGAGCCCTAATTTTTTCGTGTAATGCTTCAACTGCTGCCTGCCTTTCCCTCTTCTGTGAAGAGGCCAGCAAAATCAGTTTCCTCCTCATAAAGCACTTGTGTGCCTCCCACACAATAGTGGGGGAATACTCTCCAATCATATTTATGTTAAAATATTCCTTTAGTGCGAAACCCAGGTTTTTGGTTACCCCTGGCACCTTAAACACAGAGGGGTTAAGCCGCCTGGTCCATTGTAGCAGTTCCGGCGTATCAAAGTCCATGACCAACGACACCGGAGCATGGTCCGAATATGTGATATTACAAATAGAGGCCACCCGCACACGCGGAAGGTCTCTCTGGGCCACACACATATAATCCAGACGTGAATATTTACCATGTAAGCGGGAGAAAAATTTATAGCCTCTCCCGTCAGGCTGTACTGTGCACCAAGTATCAATTAAGATCAGGGAGGCCAAGGTGTTCTGAAGGGGACAACTTCTTGCCAGAGTTGTCTACATTGCGTTAAATTAAAGTCCCCCCTAGAATGAAAAGGCCTTCTGTAAAATCTAAGAGGGCACTGAAAAAGGCAGCCCGGTGTCTGGGTGGGCCTTCCCACTCCACCTGGAGTACAATCCTGGGTTTGATATTTTCAGCCAGACAGGAGGCCTGAGAGGGTTGGACTAGAGGAGCTGAGGTCAGGTGTGCAGCCTGGGTGTTCATGTGCTGCAAGATTTAATTTGTGTTTTCGGTGAAATAAGGCTTTGTCCCCACGTGTGGACGCCCGTGGAGCGATTCTAATAGTGCCGAGGCACGACCTAAAAATTTGGCTCACTGCTTTGTTTATCGAGGGCTGGCGGCGGCTGATCGCCCCTGACCACAGGCAGCCGTACATGTAGGGACATAGCCTATACCTGAGTTTGTTTATCATATGGCTGTGCTAGTGATCCCTTTCCCCTGAACTTTGCAACTGGTGTTGGAATGCAGGCACAGCGCTGCAGCCAAAAAGCCATTTAAATTGTAAAACTTACATTTAAAGAGACAGTGCTCGGCTTGTATTTAGCAGCATGGAGGACTTAGTAAATGCTCTGCTGGAGGTTAATGCTTCCCAGCAACAAGCACATGTGCAGAGTTGGTCACAACAACATAGTTGATTAATCACCTTGCGCGATTGACCAGACGATTTTTCACCCGCGATTTAAATTTTTTTTTTTCCATTGTAGCACTGACACCCGTAGGTGCTGCTGTGTGTAGTGGGATACCAGGTAGCAGAAATGACCAGAGGGAGACTTACTTGAAAATTGAGTTGAACTTTATTTGGCACATGAAGTCAAGTGGAAGGAGGGTTGGGGACAAGGCTGTTCCGACGACTGAGGTCCTAGCTCCCCTCTTGGCAGCTTCTTCCTCTCAATAGCACAAAAGCACACAGCAGACTCTGGCCTAGCTTCCCCTAGGCAGCTTCTTCTCTCAACAGCACAAGCACAGCACAGTCCTTGACTAATTCTCCTGGGGATCTTGGAAACAGACCTCACTGCCACTGATCCGTCTGCCTCAGAACCTGGATAGAGTCCCTCCTTTAACTCCTGGAGATTGTCCTCGACGGCTGCTGCTCTGGAGACCTTTACCCCTCCGTAGACAAGGTAACCGGCTCCCCCTTCTAGCTGGGCTCCCCCAGACTCAGGTCCCCTCTCTTCTCTGGTCCCCAGCTAGGCACATCATATTACCATCACCTCGCCATCACATCACTCCCAGGGCCCCCCATCAGGGGAAGCTCCCTGGGTACGGGCTGACTTCACATCCTGTCCCTAGCACTTATATCAACTTCTCCCCTCCCATTCTCTGGAAAAGGCGCAATTTCCCTTGGCCACTCAGAGATCAGGTAGAAGAACACACAAAATTATACATTCACAGATCTTGGCAGAGAGCCAAGACCTGTGCTGACAGGCAACTTCAGCTGCACCTGTCTGTGACACCAAGTTCTCCCTCCTAAACAATTAACTCCTAAACTCCTGTCCCTAGCAGGGGCTACACTATTATAAAAAATAAATCGCAGCAATTCATGTCTATGGGCGTGATCAGAAAAAAAAATTGCGACCTTCCGACACCTGCAATCATGGCCATCAGTTGAGTGGGGACAAGCCCATTCAACTAAATAGACACGATCAACTTTGATTTCCGCATGTGAATAAAATCGCGAGCGCGAGGCAATTAATCGCCTATGTGGGAACATGGCCTAATAGGCTGTTGATTGCCGACCTTGAAAGATAGAGTCTACAGTGGCTCAAGTGTCAGTGTTGGCTGCTGAGAATTACCGCAAAGCCTTGGCGGAGCTAGTGCAGCAGCTTTACAAGGCCGCAAGCAGGCGGATGTTGCCCCTAGCAACCTGGCAACTGTGAAGGCTAATCACTTCTTGCAGCAACTCTCTCCTACTGGTGATGTGGAAGCATTCCTGTCTACGTTTGAGAGGGCGTCAGTGAAAGAAAAATGGCCCCCTGAGCAGTGGGCTGGCCTTGTTGCCTCTTTTCTCACTGAAGACCCACAAGCTGCTTACTTTGATCTTCCTCATGAGGATTCCAATAACTATAAGCGGCTAAAGGCAGAGATTCTGGCCCATCTGTGGGTGACTACAGTGGTCCGGGCACTTACCATCCAGATCGCCTCCCCCCCAGGTTCCAGATGCACGGACTGGTTCAGCTCATTAAGAAATGGCTATAGCTTGATGTACTGTCTGCACCCCAAATGGTGGAGCGAGAAGTGATGGACACTACCTGTTTAACTTCAGCGGTCAGCCTTGGAGACCCAAACTCTGCAGACCAGCTAGTGGACCTGATGGAGAGGTATACAGTCATGGAGGATCTACTTGGGTACAGCTGGATGATATGATGCTGTACCAAGTCCAGTGTTGACAATGTCATTCCTGTGGGGCATACCTGGGCTCAGTGTCCACTAAGGGAGGAGCCAATGCAATGTGGCATTACCCAGACAGTATCCGTTTATGCACCCCATGAGCATACTATGATGAAGGGCAGTTTGAGTGTACAGTGTATGTGAATCACTTCCCTGCCAAGGCCTTATTGGACTCGGGCAGTATGGTTACCCTTGTGCAGTCTGGCAAGACGAATTAGCCCAGCAGGTAAGTGTTGTTTGCATCCATGGAGACACACAGGAATACCCCCTGGTACCTGTGTTTAGTTGGGGTGGTGCCAAGACTGGTACATGACAATATCGTGGGGCGAGACTGTCCTTTGTTTCGGGAACTGTGGGCCCAAGTGAGACATTTAATGGGACTGCCTGATTAATATCCTCAAAGTGGCAGTTTACCAATTCCCACTGATCGGAGGGGTCATGGTGATCTGCAGTCCTGAGACACTGATAATGTTAATGTTCAAGATGCTGTGAATATTTCTGAATCTGATGGTGATGCTGCTGTCTCAGGTTTACAACCAGAGCAACCCTCTGAGGGGGGTCCCCATTGCAAGTCATGATTGGTCAGGATAAGAAAAGTTCCTCAGATCCCATGTTTTCTGACTTGGGCGTGTCAAAGGGAGCATTTGGCAGAGCCCAGATGCGAGATCCCACTTTGGTTAATACAAGAGAGCAGGTAACTTGTAAATGGAGATCCACAGGAGCCAGATTCTGATGAAAGGTTTCCCCATTATGCAGTTAATGCTGATATGCAGTATTGAATGACCATGATCTGTGTGGCGGTTAACCTCCCTAGCGGTCTGCCTATACAACTCTGTTTTTAACAGCCTGGTACGGGCAATCGCAGCAGTGTACACAGTACACTGCCTGCAATTCCCCCGCCCCTCTCCACACAGCCGGCATCATTAATGATGCCGGCTATGTGGGCTGGAAAGCTGACGCCCCCCCATTAATGGAGGTCTTTTGCACCGCCCACCCCCTTCCGCGTCACCGTGACGCGATCGGTGATGCCGCACAAACCCGGCTGAAAAGAGAATCGCCGTAACTTTCCAGGGATATGCGGCTTTCATGGGAGCCCAGCCATGTGATCTTCACACAAACTCTGAATGAGCTGGGCTTGTCATGACCGCTAGGGAGGTTAAGGAACAGTTGTTGGTTCCCTAAGCTTATAGGCGGATGGTTCTTGATCTCGCTCATAATAAAGCACTGGGAGGGCACCTAGGGGCAGAGAAAACAGAGGCCTGGATAACCAAACGGTTTTACTGTCCAGGATTGAAAGCTGAGGTTAAGGAGTACTGCGCCTCTTGTCCCACTTTCCAGCTAACGGGTCCAATGTCACACTACAAAAGCCCTCTTGTTCCTCTCCCATTGACATGCAATTTGAGTGTATTGGGATGGATCTGGTAGGGCCCTTAGTGAAGACTGCCCAAGGCCACCAATATATACTAGTGATCATTGATTATGCAATCCCACTGAGGAATACCGCCTCTAAAAATGAAGCACAGTTCAGTATTCCTCATGTTTTCCAGGACTGGATTCCTAAAGGAGAATTTGACAAATCGTGGAACCCCCTTCATGTCCCGGGTAATTGCAGACTTAGGCTGAGTCTATACTACAGCGCCCTTGCAACCACGGGGGGTGTTATGGGCACGGCAGTGTGTGCGTGCCCCCCCGCGGTTTGGGCACTGTTTAGGATGCAGTATTAATGTGCAGACAATACCGCATCCTATTCCTATCTATAGGCAAACCCACCCATGGGGCGCAGTTTGCGCGTGTCACACACCACACATTGTTTACCAATGGGTGCGGCACGTGTCCTCGGATCCCCAAGGACGGGCGGGTGCTGTGAATCCGCACCCGCTGCCGCGCCGCCCCCACCCGCGGGCATGACGCGCCAGTATAGACTGGCACGTCATTCCCCATAGGGGATTACAGGGGGCGGCTACACTGCGCGGCTTTCGCCACAGTCTACGCAAGGGAAAACCGCACGCTTTTCCTCAGTGTAGACTCAGCCTTATGCAGGCTTTTTCATATTGCCCAACTGGGCACCTCTGTTTATCACCCCCAAACTGATGGACTGGTAGAACGATTTAATAAAACTTTTGAAGAGAATGGTGCAGAGGGATGGTTAGGACTAGGACTATTTACTTCCTACCCTGCTGTTTGACATTAGAGGGGTTTCACAAGCATCTACTGGGTTTTCGCTATTTGGGCGATGTTTATTACATAGGTGCACATTGAAAGCAGTATTCTTCACAGAAAACT
>CM070040.1:33728104-33739898 GCA_036250615.1 Ptychadena robeensis
ACATGACACTGTATACTGAACCTTTACCCCTTTTCCCATTCACTTTAATCCTTTCCAATAGAGATTACAATAGTTTATATGGAGGCTTAAAAGTAGTATAATATATAAAATATGATTGTGTTTATTTAAGTTGGGACATCTGGTTTGGCCTCTGTCTCTCCTCACGTCTTCAACTTCTCTACAACAACTAAAGGCATAACTCATGTTTATAACTGACTTATAGTCTTAAGTATGACATATGGTCTAGCAAAATATGTTCATCTATGTACAAAATTATGTGGTTTGATATGATTCTTTATTTTTCAGTAAAAATATATTTGCATATGAAAGCATCCCCCTGATGATACACACATAGTGAAATGCTTTGGATAATGCTATCATGCTGTTGAAACTCAAGACATCATGTTATATATGAATCATGTATTCCCTATGTAATAACTTGTGAACTTGACTGATGAAGAGTATTAATGGTTTTAATCTTGCACAATTTTGTTGTTCGCTAGAACCACCATCATGCTTCACTGTGGGTATGGTGTTCTTTTGGTGATGTGCAGTTGTAACGGTGGCTGCCGTACGCCGCCTCCCTACTTACCGTTGCAGATCTAGGCGCCCTGTTCAGCGGTCATTCTGATACTTCTACACACTTCCTTAAATACCAGCGAGTGTCATTTCCTGGGATTTAAGGTATTCATCATGTGACCTGGCTGACCAATAGTGGACCTCCTTCAGCTATATAAGGAACCTTGCCCTTTCAGCCTTGCCTCAGTATTAAGGTCTCTGTGTTATGCTAAGCACTGACTGCCTTTGCTGCTCCTGTGATATAGACTCCTGCCTGTGTTCTGAGACTGATTCCTGTTAACCCTTACTTGCCTGTACTCTCCTGCTACCTGATCTGTACCTGCGCTGCCCGCCCTGTTACACTGTCTGGCTGATGACACCTGTGTTCCTGGAGCCTTCCCTGCTGTCCCCTGGACCAGCTGCCTTGTGCTCCTACATTCCCTCAAGAGGTAGCGACCTGGTGATCCCCTCGGGAAAGTCTATCCCCACCATTAGGGGTATTGTGAAGAATGAGTGGGTTCACTTAGACAACGCACTTAGAGGAGGTAGGACATGTGGCACAGTGGGTCCACACCTGCTGCTCCGTGACAGCAGTATTGTTTTTGCGCCAAACATATATTTTGTAATTATGGCCAAAAAGTTCAACCTTGGTTTTATCAGACCATAACACCTTTTTCCACAAGATTTTGGAAGACTTCAGATGTGTTTTTGTAAAATGTAGCTTGGCTTTGATGTTTTTCTTCATTAGTAAAGGCTTTTGTCTTGCCACTATCACTAAAAGAACACCATACCCACAGTGAAGCATGGTGGTGGTAGCCTCATGCTTTGGGGCTGTTTTTCTTTCCCAGCTGGAACTGGGGCCTTAGTTAAGATAGAGGGAATTATGAACCGTTCCAAATACCAGTCAATATTGGCAAAAAAGCTGAACATGAAGAAGAACTTCATCTTTCAGCAGGACAACGACCCAAAGCATATGTCCTTAGGAATATAAAGGAATGGCTTCACCAAAAGAAGATTAAAGTTTTGGAATGGCCCAGCCAGAGCCCAGATCTGAATCTGTGGAGTGATCTGAATAGGGCTGTGCACAGGAGATGCCCTCGCAATCTGATTTTGTGTGTTTCTGCAAAGAAGAGTGGGCAAATCTTGCCAAGTCATAATGTGTCATGCTGACTCATAACCTAAAAAGACTGGGGGGCGTGGCCTGGCTGGCAAGGGAGCAGCAGCGTTTTCTGTGAGCTCTGCTGCTCTCCCTTAATATACCACCTAATTATCCCTGTACTCCTTCAAATTGGACCCCAATACCCCTCTCCCGACTCCTAAAGAGACCCCTGCGTGAACTTCACCCGGCGGCGTTACGCGCAAACTCCCGCGGCGGCGCCATCCAGAGCGACCGGGTCAGGGCAAAATCGAGGCCGCGGCTTCGGCCCTCACGGAACTCCTGTTGCGGACCGGACCCTTCACAAGACTCACCAAGCCCCCTGGAATACGTGAGGGGACAGCGGACACCTCCACCAACGGGTGTAGAGTGTGGGACGCCTTCAATACACCACCGTTTTGCTTGTCTACCGGCCCGCCGGCACTAATTGAGGCCGCGGCTTCGGCCTAGGCCCGGATGCCATCGCGCAGACAAACGTTTCTGAAGTGCACCAGACCCCCCTACCAGGTCAACAATGGGCAGCGGACACCAACCCCAATCCCTGCTACTCCACAGAAGCAGTTTGTAGGCGATTCCGTGCGCTCCTGGAGGAGCCGAAAATCGAGGACGGGGCTCGGGCCTAACCCTGCTCTCATGCTGTGACACATACATCATCCTCATCCAGCAGAATCCTAACCCATCTGACCTCCTGCAGGTAGGACAGACATCTCCTCACATATTTGATACTCGATTCTGCTCCATCATGCCATCATTTTGGGTTATTTTTATCCGGGACATCACACCCCCCATATTAAGGCTGAGGCCTATCCTGCCGCATCACAGTTGGCATCTAAAGAGTACCTATAGATCTAAGCGGACTAGATACCTCAAATTGATTGTTTTTGTTCTTTGCCACCTTCAAGAACCCTCCTGTGGTACAGGCAGACAAATCTTACTCACCTAATCCACGTGTGCCAGTGTGCGCTTGAAACTGTCCATCCTGATTCAGCCACTGCAACGAGCACAAGTTTATTGGCCATGTACTTACTCAACACAGCAGCACGTGGGAGTACTACGCACCGCGCATCAACTAGTATGGGGAGGTCAGGGAAGCACTACCCTCAACAGACTGACAAATCCACTAGTAAACAAATCCCGGCGATGTTTCGTCAATCTCATACCGACCACCCACCCATGTCCCCTACTTCGGAAGCGGGAGCATCAAGTTTAGATGGGATGGACCAGGGTTCACTTCCTCACAGGAATACCCGAGACGACCAGATAACCAGACGTTCGGATCTTAAAGCTTTCGCAGAAGAAATTAAATCAGACATAAAAGCGGCGCTTTCTTCTTCCATCTCTGATTTGAAAGCCGATATGCGATCCATTACTTCGCGTGTAGCGGACATGGAACCGGTCTGCAATAAGCACGACGAAGAGCTAAAAGAAATCCGCGCAGTTGTAGATACACATGATAACCTCATGATTAATATGAACAGACATGTGGAGGACATTGACAATCGGGGTAGACGCCATAATCTCCGTCTACGCGGAATCCCGGAAACCATTGACTCCCCCCAACTCGCGGAAGCAGTGCAAGCGTTATTTAACGATTTTTTGGACAGACCTAGAGAATCCCCGATCTTGTTTGAAAGCATCCATAGGGCTCTAAGGCCTAGACGCAATGACTCAGATCCTCCGCGAGATGTTGTATGTTGCATCCCAGACTATCACCTCAAAGAAGCTATCCTGCAAAAGATGCGGACCCAAGAGACACTAACGCTCAATGGCTGCGCGATTTCCATTTTCCAAGACTTATCACCCGGTACGCTACAAGCCAGAAAAGCTCTTTGCCCATTGCTGATCATATTGAGAGAGAAGCAGATAAGATATAGATGGAAATTTCCCTTCGCTCTTGCCGCTACCAAAGACGATCGCACTGCCATGCTGAGATTCCCGGACGAGCTGCAAGCCTTCTGTGCCCAACTTCAAATTCCTGCCCCGCTTCTGCCGGACTGGTATGCTGAATTTCGTCGCTCACGTCGGACTGAAGTGGATCCGCCGCCCCTGGTTCGTAATTCGCCCAAAATGCATCGTACACCAAGATCGGTATCCAGACGGCCAAGACAAGGTGGGGATACCTTTGCGACTCCCTTACATCACCGCACCCCCAGACAAGGTTCCAGGAGAGCGTTGTTGTAAGTGCAACTCCTATGTGAACATAACGTGACTATTAAGCTTAGCCCTCAATTGCAAACTTGTTTATCCAGATTCCTCTGTTCTGATTTTTTACGAATTTTCTCTAGAGGTCAGTACAACATTGCCCTTCTTTGTGCATTATGTTACATGTAATGTTCCATCAGGTCTACACATATAGACGCATATTTACACAAATGCTATGTTCCAGTCTGGTAAAGTTCATCAGTGTAATGCAATGACGAGCAGATTGCGTGTAAGATTTACGAAACATGCTGTTCTCTCTTGCCTAAACACAGGCTAGTCACGATGTGTACTAAAGCTCTCAATGCACCCTAGCGCGTATGGGTATTACAAGCAGTTTTACATGTTTCTCTTACACTGTCGCACTTAGTCTTAGCTATAGTCACGCAAAGTTCTCCTGTACATTTATTATTCCTCATTATTGGTCTTACAGCTGTATTTCTCCACAATACCAGTCATTGCCTGCTTAACATTTGTAATAGGACTGAGGCTAAAAGTCTAGATGCACATAGGGTTAATCGTTGCAGGATGACATAACTCCAATACCTGGCATCCTCTTAGTCAGTCATGTCGCTGCACTGTGCACCGCTTTCATCTCTTTGAGATATTCCTATTCCGCTGAGATCACAAGTTCTAAGGAACATTCATGACCTACGTAGAAGGCCGCCCTGCATCTTACCGACTTTTGCAAATGCTTACTCAGGTACTTACTTTAATCTATGTCATTCACGCTTGGCGGAATGCCACAGAGGCATCTTTATATCAAATCTGTTATTTGGTTTACTGATTCAGAGTCACGTTACTGAATTACATGCCCCCCCCCTCTCACTGTTAGTGGAATTCTCTGCTCCAGACTACCATTCCCCCTCCCCATCCTTGAAAACTATCTTTATATCTCCCACATTCGTGCTGTTTAATGATACTTTTTATATAACCCGCACGCCACCCCCCCAGCTAAGTGACCTTCTACTATTAGAATTTATTGTTAATACTGAAAACTTTAAGTAAACCCTCACTTAACTGATCGCCACCGGTCATTCTAGTTTTAAATGGGCTTTGCCCAATCCGGTGCTTGTATTATTATACAGTTTTGTTATTATATTATTGCCTGACTCTTGTTATTATCTTGTCTATCTTGCGTTATTTTTGGTTATACTTCCCCTGTTTCCACTGTGCCGTGATACGCCTCGGGGTGACCCTGACAATTGACCATGTGGACTCTTAAATTTTTCTCGCTCAACACAAAAGGGCCCAATATTCCAGCGAAACGCTCGCAGGTATTGCAGCTGATTCACCAACAGAGGGCAGACATAGTTTTCCTACAGGAAACTCACTTTAAATCGTCTGCGATTCAGAAGATTACGAATCATAGATACCCCGAGGCCTACCATGCCACAGATGCCACACAAAAGACAAAGGGTGTTGCCATTTTGCTTTCCAAAAGGATGTCCTTTGTTGAGTCAGACACGTTGGCTGACCCAAATGGACGATACATCTTCGTGAAAGGCACCATTAATCAGACGCCAATTACCTTAGCTAATGTATATTGCCCAAATAAGAGACAAACAGCCTTCTGCTCTCAGGTAGTTAATGCGCTGCTGAAATTCTCGTCTGGGATCTTAGTCCTGGGCGGGGACTTCAATGTCCCGCTTAACCCCATCCTAGACTCATCAACGGGATCATCCTCAATACCATTCTCGGCTCTCAAATCAATCAAGTCCAACCTCCAAAAGTTAACCTTACATGACACTTGGCGTTTCTTGCATCCCTCCACTAAGGATTTCACGTTTTTCTCCTACCCACACAATAAGTATACCAGAATTGACCACTTATTTATTTCCCAAAAAGACCTGGCTTCTGTCTCTGAAGCAGGCATTGGTGCAATTACTATCTCTGATCATGCACCGGTGTGGTTCAAACTCAAACTGCAACACGCCCCCCCCCCCCACGTAAAGCGTTCTGGAGGCTGGACACAGCGCTACTTAGCGATCCTGAAGACCTAAAATTTCTAAAGTCAGAGTTGTCAGCATTTTTTGGTTCCAATGTCTCTCCAGATGTTTTCTCACTTACCATCTGGGAATCGCACAAATGTGTAATGAGGGGAATCTTTATTGCCCTATCAGCACGTAAAAAAAGAAAGTGCCAACAAACACTGGATAAAATTATAAAGCAAATCTCGAAGCTAGAACTCTCACATAAGAGGTCACATTCGACACAAACACTGGAGGAGTTAACTGAGCTGAGATCGCAACTAAAGTTGGAACTCGACTCACGTACCAAGCGCTCCTACATCCTTTCGCAAAAACTGTTCTATGAACATGGCAATAAAAGTGGAAAATATCAAAAAAATCGGCTTACACAATTCACCAAATTAAGGACAACCAGGGTAAGTCCCACTACACCACAGAAAATATTGCCCGTCAATTTGAAAAATATTACTCTGAACTTTATAATCTTCCCAACGGCCAGTCACCTGCCACTCAAGAAGCAATTGATAGCTTCCTCTCCGGGTTTTCTCCTCCTCCCATCTCCGACCTCCAAGCTAGAGAATTGGAAGCCCCTATCACGGTCATGGAGTTCCAAAACGCTTTGAAGGCGTTAAAGCCAGGAAAGACCCCTGGCCCAGATGGGCTGCCAGCTCAATATTACAAGATGTTTGTGGACGCACTGACTCCACACTTCCTCAATAACTTTAACTCCATCCACCAAGCTGATCTCTCCAGCTCCACCCTTCTTGAAGCCCATGTGACGGTAATCCCCAAAGAGGGGAAAGACCCCCTCTCTTGCGGAAATTACAGGCCGATTTCATTGTTAAATGTTGACCTAAAAATCTATGCCAAAATCCTTGCAAGTAGACTGGCCCCTTTACTGCCATCCCTGATCGACTTGGACCAAGTAGGTTTTGTCCCAGGACGGGAAGCCAGAGATAATACCACCAAAGCCATTGATGTACTTGGTGCTGTTTCTAATAGGGACATCCCCTGCTTCTTTCTTTCAACTGACGCTGAAAAGGCCTTTGACAGGGTCAATTGGGCATATATGGAGAGGGTACTTCGCTCCATTGGCATTCAGCAGACTATGCTCGCGAGAATAATGACCTTGTACAATCACCCTTATGCCAAAGTACGAATTAACGGCACCCTGTCTGAACCTTTTAAGATCAGTAATGGAACCAGACAGGGATGCCCATTGTCTCCCTTAATCTTTGTTCTAACATTGGAGCCCCTGCTTAGGCAAATTAGATCGATACAGGACATTGTCGGTATTACGATAAGAAACAAAGAATATAAAGTAGCTGCATTTGCGGATGATCTACTTTTCTTTTTGTCCAACCCCACAAGGTCTATACCCGCACTTCTCTCGGTCCTGCAAAAGTTCCAATCCATCTCCGACTTCAAAGTAAATTACTCAAAATCATTTGCTTTAAACATTAATCTTCCTAACTCGGTTCAATCCACCTGTGAAAGCACCTTCCCTTTCCAATGGGCCACTGGATCAATTAAATACTTAGGCATCCTCCTCCCGAAGTCATTCAAGGAACTTTACACTTTGAATTTTCTTCCACTACTCACTTCCATTAAAGCTGACTTGAAGAAATGGAACAAACCACTCTTTTTGTGGTTTGGTAGGGCTTCCATCATCAAAATGAACGTTACCCCACGCTTCTTGTATCTATTTCAGACAATTCCTATCAAACTCCCAGTAGCCTTTTTCACCTCACTTCGCTCTGTTCTGAGACAATTCTTGTGGGGGAACAAGAAACCGAGACTGGCCCTTCAGAGTCTACAGGCCACTAAACAGCAGGGGGGCATGGATTTCCCTGACCCCGTGACCTATTACAGGGCATGTCACATTGCCAGGGTTTTGGACTGGAAACTAAACGTACACACCAAAGCTTGGGTTGAACTAGAACAACTCCTTTCCCCAGCCCCTTTGTCATCCCTGACTTGGCTCCCACACGCCAAAGCCTCCACGCTCGGGGTACTTCCGGTCTCGGTCTCCTCCTCCTTGAGGGTGTTTAGTGACTCCGTCAAAAGCCACGATCTTACTACCTACCCGAATCCCTTCACACCTCTTGTCCACAATCCAGATTTCCTCCCTGGTGAAGAGTTAGCCACCCTTTCACTCGATATGCCCGGCAATTCTCTCTGTGCAAAACACTTTTTTACTCAAGACCTTTTCAAAGACAAGGAAGTACTGGCCCCTGAGGGGATTGTCTTAAAACCCTGGCAATACTTCCAAGTACGGCACTACCTGAACTCGACCCGAAACAGAAGTTGTGTGAGTAGAGAACGTACCCTCATAGAGAGGATATGGGAAACGGGCCAACCAATTAGGCATGCCATTTCTATGCTATATAATCACATGGTCGAACTTAAATTTGCACCCCATAGTCATCGAAAGGCTTGGGAATCGGATCTCTCCGTGTCCTTCTCAGAGGAGGAATGGGAACGGATCAATATTCTAACGGTCAAAGGCTCCCTTAATGTTCGGATACAAGAAAACAATTTTAAACTTCGAACACGTTGGTATAGAGTTCCCCAGCTTTTGAAATCTATTTATCCAGACTCGGACGGGCTCTGCTGGAGGTGTTCCCTGGCTCAGGGGACCTACCTTCACATTTGGTGGGACTGTCATTTGATAAAACCATTCTGAGTAAAGGTACACAACATGATCAAGAAGATCACGGGTTCAACAATTCCCCTACGCCCGGAATGCTTTTTACTGCATCATAATATGTACCCTGTTCAACAATATAAGGGCTCCCTGTCTTTTCACATGGTCAACGCAGCCAAACTTCTGATCCCGGCCCTTTGGAGGGAATCCACATCCCCCTCTTTCTCTGACTGGATCAAACAACTTGACCACATTGAGGAAATGGAGAGGCTTATCCACATAGCGCATGACTAAATATGCACGGATCTGGACTCCGTGGATTCTTTCCCACCCTTAGATATCTCCTACATAAAAACATTTTTTCATACTTCCTTTAATGACCATACCTTTCAAGTATCTCTAAGATGTGGCACATGATTTATGTTTATGGTGATATGTATCTGATCTGTTCATTTATATATATGCCCTGTAACCGACGCTCTTTTGATATTCTGCACTGGCATACCCCCCCCCCCCCCCCCCTTTTTCTCTTTGCTATGTTAATTTACTGTGAAACGCATTTTTTATTGCAAGAACTGTATACCTTTGATAATACTCTTTTGTCTACTGTTAGACAATGTTTATTACATTCATTGTTTTATTGAAATGTAATCTTACCCTGTTAACAATGCATACTGCCCTCCATGCACTGCTATATACGTGCACATTTGTATTTGATATTGTATGCGCTTTTTCTTTCAATAAAACCCTATTTTGGAAAAAAAAAAAAGACTGAGTGCTGTAATAAAATCAAAAGGTGCTTCAAGAAAGTATTCGTTTAAGGGAGTGCACTCTAATGCAACCATATTATTTTTTTTTATCTTCCCTCCACCTAATAGATTTCAGTTTGCTTTTCAATTGAGTGGTACAGTTTATAGATTACATTAACCACCCTAGCGCTCTGCTGAGGTCAAGATTTCTGTACCAAAAGCGCACCATAGACTTAGACATAGTCAGCACTGGACGAGATGGAGCAGTCAGGGACAGCAGGGGGGTTAAAGGTGGTTCTGAAAAAAAAAGTTCTGAAATTATTTATCTTTGACTAATTTTTGTACAGCAAAGGAACCTGTCATTTTGCTAAACGTTTTATATCCAATGTATATTGTGACATGTTTACTGATGATTGCAACATGAAAACATCACATGACTGACATCCAGTTCCGTGCCGGCTAAAGCCATAGAGTTATGTTGCATGTTTCTCATTCCAAGACCTGAACCCTGCTAAAGTCTGTTGTGAGACGTCACTGTGGAATTGGGTTATGGTGTTAAGGATTCTTCCTTACATACACTCACAGACTGGAGTTGACAGTGGAAAAAAAGTCAGACAGACTGAGAGAATAGACTCTCCTTCTCGACTGACATGGGAAGGCCCTTGCAAACACATGCTATATGTAACATGAGAGCGAGAATATGGGGGGAAAAAGTTAACCTGTCGGATGCCACAAGGATTCTGCCCATAATAAATACATTATTATGGAACCATTCAAATATTTCAACTGAATTTGAAAAAAAAAAGTGTGATACAACAGTCTTTAATAAATCACACCACTTTATTGCACTAGAGCAGTTTTTCCCAACCTGGGGTCCTCTTTGGGGATGGGGCCGCTAGAGATTGCATGGGGTTGGCACCATCAGTGACACCCTGTCTCCAACAGCCTTTGACCGAGAGAGGCTGCAAGCTCAGGGAGGTGCCAGTTTCCCAGTCGGAATTGGGCTTCTCCCTCATCGCACACAGAAGACCAGCTAAAGCTGATGTATAATGACTGTAAACCAAGTCCAGCTTGGGGTGATAAAATTTGCAGGAAGTGGTAATCCCAAACTGGATTAACTGGTGAAATGTAAATAAGTGGCAGCACTTGGTTGAATATCATTTAAAAAATATTCACAATCTCTCTTTGCAAGTCAATTACAAAGCCCCTGAACATGGCATTATCCCCACAATTGCTAATTGTTAGAAGGGAGGGGACATTACCCCAGGATGGGAGTGTTGTGATGTCAGTTCCGATTAAATTTTTTTTAATGTGTGAATGTGGGTAGGAGTTCGGGCCTGGCTTGTTTTGAACATAGGCAATGGAGAGTCTTAAGAAACCACTAAATAACCTCTGCTCATTATTGACTATAAATTTCCTTATCTGAAATCCTAAGCTGCTGGATGGTGATGACCGAACTTCGGCCATGTCCGTCCACAAACAGGCGGATCGGACTTTAAAAAAAGTCTGCTGTCTGCCCTTTCGCAGGCAGATTCAAATTCCCCATCTCTAGGCGGGGAATTTGAATCTGAAAAACCAGACGTGACGTCAGTGACGTCACATCTGGTACCTGGAATGCATAGTTCCTGGTTGTGCTAGCCGGATGTGACGTCACTGACGTCACTTCCGGGAATACGAGCCGGCTTTTCACTGCAAGGTCTTCAGTGAAAAGATTCTTCCTCCTGTGGAATCTCGCTGCTCCTGATCCCACCGGAGGAAGAATAGAGAGCTCCTTCTCGCCGGCGAACAGGGTGGGTCGAACACCCGTACTGCACGCCGGCAAGAAGGACGGCGAACATGCATGCTGGAAGGCTCTGCTCCTTCCCGCTATCTGATTGTATTCTCCTCACACACTCACGCTCAGCTCCTCCTGCTATCTGGCTGTATGACTTTGAGAGTGTTGACCCGTTGTGATACTTAGCAAATACTTTAAGGTAAACTTAACTCTAAAAATAACTGACGCCACACCATAGTTTGACGAAAAAAGTGGATAAATATATTATTGGCCACAGCATAAATAACATTTTAAATAACATTTTGGTCCTGACAGTGGCCCCAAAATAACTTAACACCCTAAGCAATAACAAAATGTACCAGCCACCTGCCTCCCCCTCACTGGCACGGTGGGTACTCTATAAACATTGTCTCCTCCCACCACCTTTTAAACTCCACCTTAGGTCATTGACCCTTAAAAGAGCACAACGCTACCCTACTAGTGACTGCCTCCCCCCACCAGCACGTCACCCAATTACATTCAACTGTATAAATTCAACTGTATAAATTCCTAGGCACTGCCAGGGACCCGCCCACACTGTGACAAAGGAAAACAACAGCCTATCCCAAACCCCAAACAACCCAAACAAAATCACACGCAAAAACCCCTGCTCAAACCAACCACCCCAAACCCCCCCCCCCAAGATGAAACCCAAACGATTCAAGGGAGGGAGGGTGGGGGATGTCTTCTTGAGAAAGAGGA
>CM070040.1:33767825-33779762 GCA_036250615.1 Ptychadena robeensis
TTATGTGCTACAGGGGGAGCAGATCTAGGCGGGGGAGCAGAATTCGGCGGTGCACCGGCAGGCAATGTCTGTGGGATATGTGGGGACCCCTGCTAAGCATATACGCTTAGCGGAGGGGTCCCGACGTATAATGGGAACAAGCCCTAATACTGTAGGGATAAAAGCTCCTCTCATTTCTGACTCCGTTAACATAAATAACATAAATAACAAAAAGTGTAGTCATGTCACTTGCAGGGTGTACCAAAAATTATTGATATGGACTCTTTATAAGAGAAACTTGGGAAATATGTTATTGGTACCACTAGATATTTTTCCATGTTATAGCAAAGCAACATGCAAGCAAAGAACATTGTGTAATGATGTAACCCGGACAGGGAAAATGGTTGGATTCCACAGAGAGTAAAATGATATTTGCACAGAGGAAAGATGTTTTCACCTCTATCCCCTATCCTAGTAAGGATATTATAATTTATAGCTTTGGATGGAATGAAAGCCTTGCTAGGAAAGACCTCTTATGAGTTATTAAAATGTTTACTTCTTCCAGCACTGGGTTTTGAGGAAGTCAGACCCAAAATTTTTCAAATATTACGACTTTTTGATTAATTAAGTTACATAGTTACAGAAGAATTAAAGAAGATTAAATTCAAAAAGCCAATAATAATGGAAATATTAGAACATATGCCAGCACCAACTCCATCCATACATTTAGTAGGAGATATTCAGAGAATGGAACAAAAGATTATCAGACACAGAACAGGATGAAAATTTGGATGTACAGAAGGAGATGGTCAAAGCTTACATCAGTGTCACAGCCACGGGACTTTCTGGCAGGGACCTGCCAGCAGCTTTTCTCACCTCTTTCACTCTAACCACAGTTGGGTTGTGGTGGATATGTGTTTTACTCAGGTAGCATCAATGCTATCTAGGGGGGTGGCATATGCGGTAACCCCCGCCCCAACATTCTCCAGGGGGGTAGTTTTGGCAGATGCAATCAGTGCTCTGGGCGATGTTAGCCCAGGGCACTGATCGGAATAGGACCATCCCTGCTGGGGAGGGGGTCTTTATTACTGGCGAACCGAATGGGCAGAAGTGGCTTCTGTTTGATGACTCTGGGAATGAGGAAGTAAGGGAGGTAAGTTTTGTTTTTTTTTGTAGCAGTTTTCCGTGATGTAAACTGCTGAGTATTATGTCTAGGTAATGAATACCAATAAGAGACATGAGACTGAACAATGCACCGTACAGATTCTTAGTTTCTAAGAAAGTCTGCCAGCAAGGCTCGGACAGGGGAATGATGTCCAAGGGGTCTAGGAGCGTCGGAGGGCACTTGCCAGCCCACCCAGCTGCTGTAATTGAGCAGCCAGGTAATATAGCCTTGGATTTGGCAGTGCTTTGCCTCTCGCATATGGGGAGTTGTCAAGCAAGTAGAGGAGCTGGGGCATTACAATCATTTTAATAAGGTTGACCCTACCAGCAACACTTAGGGGCAGTTTGTGCCAGGCTTTGGTCTTAGAACAAAATCTGGCAAGCAGCAGGACCAGATTCAACTGCTCAAAAGCCGCAATATACACCTCCAGGTATTTAAATTGCGAGACCAGGGAAATCCGACGTGGAGCAACCCCATCACCACATACCTCCGCATTCAGGGGAAGCAGGGACGATTTGCCCCAGTTGATCCGTAAACCAGAATACCTGCCGCAGCAGGAGATAACACAACCACTGGCAGGGAGTGATCATTTTCAGCCAAAAACAGCAGCATATCGTCTGCATATAAAATGTCAGTGGTTCTATAGCGAGTGCAAATAGCAGTGGTGACAAGGGGCATCCCTGCCGTGTGCCCCTATGGAGGTCAATCACTGGTGTTGTGGCACCACTCTAGGAGAGGCTAGAAGAGGAGTAGAGAAGACATACCCATCGAATGAAAGCGGCACCAAAACCAAACCGGTGCAACACCAGCCAAGGCCACTCTACACTATCAAAAGGTGGTATCTAGGGAAAAACGGCTCTGTTTCCATCATTGTCCGCAGGAAGCTGAACATAAACATACAGCCTATGCAAGTTAATAGATGTGGACTTGTCCGGCATAAAGCCTGTATCAGAGTCAGAGTGGACAATCGTGGAGATTACTTTGTTTAAATGCAAGGCTAAGACTTTGGCCAGGATTTTAATGTCTGTGGTGAGAAGCGAGATAGGGCGGTATGATTCAGGTTTCAGGGGGTCTTTACCAGGCTTGGGTAGGAGAATGCAGGGAGGGACCCCGACTCAAAGGCCGTAATGAAGGTACACAAGAGGCAGGGTAGTAGCGTAGCAAAATACTGCTTATACACTTATATTGGCAGGCCATCCGCACCCGGGGCCTTGTTGTAAGGGAAAGAGGCAACTACTGTCGCCAGCTTGTCAACAGTGATAGGAGTCTCTAATAATGAGGCATGCTCAGCACTAAGAACCAGCAGGTCAATTCCACCCACATAACCCGCCACCTCCTCACAGGAGCTCTGTATCTTAGATGCATAGAGGTCAGAGTAATAGGTGTAGAGCACAGAAGGTATGTCTGGCATCTCAGTGACCAGGGACCCATCCAGAGAGCCCAGGGCCCCTAGGGTAGTGCGGGGTTCCTGTGCCTTGACCATGATAGCCAGTAGATGGCCTGTGAGCTTCCCTGCCTCAAAGTATGCGGCCTTGGCAAGAAAGCACATGTGCAGCGCCCTGGACCTAAACAACTCCTGAGCCAGAGCCTGTGCGGCGATTGAGTGGCAGAACAGGGATCCTCCTCCACCGCACAGTCCCCGGCCAGGGTGCTTTCCTCGCCCCGATTAGATTGTGTTTTGAAAGATTTGATTGTGGAAATGATCATCAACCATTAAGGATTATGTTTCCAGGGAAGTGTGGGCAGGGCAGTTGACTGCTTGGTTATAAGCAGTGCAGTGACTGGTGAATGGTCACTAATCAACCTCGGCAGGTAAGCTGAGGAGTGCACCACAAGCAGTGCCTTGGCATTGGCCATGATTAAATTAATGCTGGAGCGAGACATATGCTAGTTAGAAAAACAAGAGTAAGCACACACAACAGGGTGCGCATGGCGCCAGTTGTCCATCCAAGCGACCTCAGCCAAAAATGCTGCAAAATAGTATGTGGGTGAGTAGGCACCGCTAGAGGACATTGTCAGCCTATTTAGACTACCATATAGAGTTTTATCTTCCAGAATAATAAGGGGGAGATTGGGAAAGCCCTAGAGATATTGAACCAGTGCGTGGAGATCTCGGAAGTTAAATGGAGGAGGAATATACACAGCAGCGACAACACAGTGTAGACTGTAGACCTTACAACGAAGGAAGACAAAGCAACCATCAGCATCAACTAGTACATCCAGCATCTCAAACAGTAGAGAATGATGAACTAACACCCCCCTCAAATATGCAGAGTAAGTAGCATGATATGAGGCCCCCACCCAGCGTCTCCGCAGAACACACATCCTATCAGGCAGTTAATAGCTGGCTTTTGCTGCTGCAAGTAGTAATGCTAAGATGGGTTTTTGAGACCCAGGACAGGTCAGGACAAATAAGAAACAGATAAGACATTAGTTATAAGAAGGGAGACAATAGGGGCGAGAAGGAAAGCATGGAGGGGGGGATAGACAGACCAAGAAAGGAAAAAAGAGTAGAGGAGGAAGAAGGCAATGCAACACCAAATAAGCATCAGATAATTTAAATGCAGTAGAAAACATGTGCAAAAAAAAAACCACACATGACTACTTACATAGCACAGAGCAAGAACACAAAACAGACCTAAACATAGAAACTAGCCATAACAGCGTAGGCAGATGCGCTAAAACAGGGTCCAATCACCCAAAAACTTCTGGGATCGTCCTTAGGTCTGGATAATACCAGGCAGGTGTGTTCAAAAAACTTGCTGTCAGAGATCCCAGTCCAGAAAAATTTGAAAAGGGGTCCCCCGGAACAATAAGGACTATAGCCCCCCAAAACAGGAGAAAGCAGAGACGGTCCAAGTACCAGAAAAAACTGAGAAAGCTCACCAAAAAGCACAAAGGGAGCGGAAGACATTAAACAGCAGGCAAAACAGGGGAGAGGAGGGTTTACCGCTGATCCTTTCATTCTGGTCAAGCTAGGCGACGGCATCCGCTGAGGAAATAAAGAAATGGGACCTTCCCTCTGCCGTGACACGTAAATGAGCTGGATACAACATGGCGTATGGAACTTGAAGGGTCCGTTTTAACTCGAGGAAATTGATGCTGGACCTCAGCCGAGAAATCAGAGGAAGCCTGAACACCATTGTAGAGGAGTTCACCCCATTCCCTAGCCAGCCGCAGAAGGCGCTCACGGTCCTGGTAATGTAAGAACCGGAGCAGGAAGTGTCTCGTGGGCTTCCCGGTGGTAGAGGGAGCATAGGGTTACAGTGAGCCCGTTCAACTGCAAATAAGCGGGTATAGGTATCCTGACCAAATTCCTGCAGCAACCACTTTTTAATAAAATCCACTGCGTTGGATCCCTCTGCACGTTCAGGAAGGCCAACAATATGCACATTGTTACGTCTCAAGCGGTTTTCTAAATCATCTGATTTGGTATTGGCCACAGAGGAAGCCTGCAAAGCCTGCTGAGTATCACGGGTGAGGGAAGGCAGAGAGTCCTCAATACCAGAGACCCTAGTCTTCAACTCCGTAGTGCATTCACTGATCTTCTGCAAGTCATGGCGCAGGAGAGAGAATTCCTCCTTCAGACCCCCCACATGGATATTTAGACTTTCCACGTGGAGCCATATTTCAGGGTGGGCTGAGGGTCAGCAGGGGAGCCATCAACGTGGGGGCATGGAGGGGCACCAGTAGGAGAAATGGAAGGAGAGGAGGCTGCAGCCATGGCACTCACCCCATTCGCAGCCACATGTACTGGAGACCGCGCAGTAAATGGGAAAGCAGGGCTCGTGTGACCTTTATGCGCAAAGCACTCTAGCTGGGCAGCCACATTCTGTGGGGGTTTGGACTTCCCCTGCTGCTGAGCCGCGCCGTGAATTTTTTGGAATCAACTGAAAGCGTAATTAAAATATTGAAATTATGATATTTTGATATTATCGATCAAAATGTTTCCCAATTCTAATAGTTTTAAGTTGATCTTACCATGTGGGCTGCCATAGAATTTCGAAGTTGATCGAACAGAAAATCTAGACCTGTTTGGGGTCCTTTAGAGTGTAAAGTAGGGGTTTAGATCCTTTGTATGCTGTTTGTGTCCAGTGTTGGGGAAGTTGCCCAAGGGCAGAAATTATAAAAAGGCTAGAATAACCTGTTAAATGGCGTAGCATTACAACTAGTGATGAGCAAGCATGCTTGCGCATACTTGTTATTTTTGGGATTATTGGTATGGTGCTCAAATCTCCGCCCCCCGATTTTTGCAGGTCGGAGGCCTCCAATGAATGGGCAGCTTACTGCTGCCCTCACTGTAATGCCAGCACCCATGTTAGCTGCTGACATTAAAGTCATTGGATGGGAGGAACACATGGTTAGATGCTATATAGCACCTGACCCCTCCCACTTGGCTCACATGCGGTTGGGGAGAGGCGCCGGATAGGCAAGGAAAGTCAGTTCTGCTCTTTACTGCTTTTACTTTTACAGACCCAAAAGTTATTTTAAGGACTGAAGACTTTAGACACCTTTGTGCTCTTTTGGGGACATACACTGTTGTGCTTTTTGGGGACATACACTGTGCTTTAACAGGAATTGATCCACCAGTGACATTCATTTGCTCACTAAAAGCGCCACTGCACTTTTGGGAACATATATGCTTGTGCTCTTTTGGGGACATACACTGTGCTGTAACAGGGATTCATCCTTCACTGACATTCCCCCCAAAAATAAGGAACTGTTCCTGATTGCCCTTGCATTTCAGCGTGTCACATTCCTCTTTTTGTTGGGTCCTCCAGTGTCTTAGTCATCCAGAATTATTTCCAAGAAAAATAGCACTGGAGCTCTTCCAATTGACTGTTAGAAATTCAGTTCCATTTCTGGTGCATTTGCACATTCATTTAAAGAAAAAACAGTTCCTTTTTGCGCCGGCATTTCAGTGGGTCATATTGGGGCCTGTTTTGTCTTGTTCATCCATAAAAATTGTAAAGAAAAATAGCAGTGCTGCAAAAAATAATTGCATTTCTTTCAATTGACTGTAAAAAATTAATTTATCTTTCTGCTGCATTTGCACATTTAAAAAAAAAATACTCATTCAAAATGAAGAGAGTAAGCAGGAAGGGACAGGGAAGCGGTCAGGGTGTTGATGGTGCACGCAGAGGATAAGACCCTGGGCGCAAGGAAACTGAAAAAAAATTAAGAACGACTGTACCCAGCTTCATCTCCACGTAGCTACCCGGCGCAGTACAACACTGTCCATGCCTGGTCAGTGCGAAGAGTTGGTCGGCTGGATTGCAGAAGAGAATGGTTCCAGTTTGAGTTTGAGCACCACCCTCTCTTCCACCAGGTCCACTGTGTGTATCCAAGAGCCTGGTCAAGCAAATCCTTCCTCTGATCATCCTTCCTCCTGCCATGTTGAGGCATGCCAAACCAGTGATGCCACAGCTCTTTACACCGCCACAATTACGTTTAGCCCTATCGCTCAGCACGCTCAGTCCGAAGACGATGACGTTGGTGATCGTCAATCATATATGTTTCGTCAGGAGGATGATCAGATGGAGAAAGCGGGAGAAGAGGTGGTGGACAATAGTGATGGCGCGAACCCAGAATTGCACGTTCACGAACGGCGAACGCAAACTAGCGCAAAAGTTTGCGAACCCGGCGAACCGGCGAACCGGCGAACCCGCCATTGACTGGAGGATTTTCAAACAAAGGGACCCTTTCTGGCACCACACAATAGTGTTGGGAAGTTGTTTCCAAGGGGTCTAAACAACCTGGTCATGACATGACATAGGGGAATCCTGGCAAACTAACTCCAGAAATATTTTTTTTTCACACACAAAAACTAACTCCGCACCAAGGAATTCTACCCAACTGATAGTCAATTGGATTTGAGCTGGAGAGCACTACAACATGGTGGACACTGGGAGATGTCAGTTTGAGGACACTGGTTGGTGATGGTCAGTATGGAGAGGACACCGGTGGTGATGGTCAGTAATGGAGGACACTTGGTGATGATGGTCAGTATGGAGACCTGGGTGATGATTGCAGTGTGGAGGGACACTGGTGGTGCTGGTCAGTATGAGACATGGTGGAATGGACTGGTGGCAGACACTGGGGAGATGGTCATGTGGATGCCCACTGGTGGTGATGAGTCAGTATGAGGACACTGGTGGTGATGGTCAGTTGGAGGACACTGGTGGTGATGGTCAGTGTTAATGAACTGTGGTGATGGTTCAGCGTGGAGGACACGGGTGGGTGATGGTCAGTTTGGAGGCACTGGTGGTGATTGTCAGTTTGGAGACACTGTGGTGATGGTCAGTTGGAGGACACTTGTGTGATGGTCCGAATGGAGGACACTGGTGGAATGGACAGTGTGGATGACACTGGTTGGTGCGATGGACAAGTGGTGGAGGCACACTGGTGCAATGGACATTGTGGAGGACACTGTGTGCCCCAGATTGTCCTGTATGGATGACACTGTGTGGAGATGGACAATGTGGGGCAACACTGGTGGAGATGGTCAGTGTGGAAGGACAGTGTGGAAGGACACTGGTGCAGATGGAACAGTGTGGAGGACACTGGGGGCGATTGTCAGTATGGAGGACCACTGGTTGAAGGAGGGACAGTGTGGCATACACTGGGGAGATGGGTCAGTGTGGCGACACTGGGGGGAGATGGGTCAGTGTGGAGGACACTGGTTCCAGATGGACATATGGAGGAAGGACACTGGTGGATGATGGTCAGTTTGGAGGACAAACTGGTGGTGATGGTCAGTTTGAGACACTGAGTGTGAGGGTTCTTTGAAGGACACTGGTGGTGCTGGTCCATTTGGAGGACACTGGTGGGTGGTCAGTTTGAAGGACACTGGTGGTGATGTCAGTTATGGGGAGGACACTGGGGTGCTGGTCAGTTTAATGACCCTGGGTGGTGATGGTCATTGGAGCCCTGTGGTGAATGGTCAGTTTTGAGGAACACGTGGGAGATGGACATTGGTGGCAGACACGGGGGGAGATGGACAGTGTGGAGACACTGGGGGAGATTGTCATATGGAGGACACTGGTGGAGATGGACTGTGGCAGACACTGTGGGAGATGGTCAGTGCTGGCAGACACTGGGGGAGATGGTCATGTGGCGACACTGGGGGAGATGTCAGTGTGGAGGACCTGGTGCAGATGGACAATGTGGAGGACACTGGTGAGATGGACAGTGTGAGGACCTGGGGGAGATTGTCAGTATGAGGACACTGTGTAAGATGGCATTGTGAGGACACTGGTGCAGATGGACAGTGTGGCAGACACTGGGGAGATGGTCCAGTGTGGCAGACACTGGGGGAGATGGGCAGTGTGGCAGACACTTGGGAGGAATGGTCAGTTGTGGAGGAACACTGGTGCAGCTGGCAGTGTGGAGGACACTGGGTGGAGATTGTCGTATGGAGAACACCTGGTGGAGAATGGACGTGGTGAGTACACTGGTGCAATGGACAATTTTGGAGGACAGCTGGTGGAGATGACAGTGTGGCAAACACTGGGTGTAATGGTCAGTGTGGAGGACACTGGTGGTGATGGTCAGTATGCAGACCCTGGTTTAGATTGACCAGTTTGGCACATGCTGACTGGATGGAAAGCCGTGCACTTTTTAGTAATACCCTTTTGAATAGGGTACAAAAAAATGATGGTATTTAGCCACCTTCCACCGATAACTGTGACTGGGGGCACAGACAGTTTGCACAAGGCTGTACCTGGACGGAAAGCCATGCAATATTTAGTACTACCCTACATAGGGTGGAAAAAAATCCCCTTGGGTACAAAGTGCCACCAGATACTTGTAGTTGGCACTGTGCAGTGTGGGCGCACACCCGTTGCACCAGGCTTTAATGGACGAAAGCCCTGCAATATATATTTATAAATACTCCTACAAAGGGTGAAAAATATGCCTTGGGTAACAAAGTGGTGGTGATGGGGCGTAAGTATGACACTGGTGGTCGATGGTCAGTTTGGAGGACCCTGGTGGTGATGGTCCAGTTTGAGTACAACTGGTGTTATGGTCAGTATGAGGACACTGGTGGGTGTGGTCAGTTTGGGGAGGACACTGGTGGTGATGTGTTGGTCAGTTTGGAGGACACTGGTTGATGGTCAGTTTTGAAGGACACTGGTGGTGATTGTCGTATGGATGACCTGGTGTGGATAGAGTCAGTTTGGAGGACACTGGTGAGGTCAGTTTGGAGGACCTGGTTGGTGATGGTCAGTTTGAGGACACTGGTGGAGATGGACATTGTTGGCAGACCACTGGGGGGAGATGGACAGTGTGGGGACCCTGGGGGAGATTGTCGTATGGAGTACAGCTGGTTGGGAGATGACCTTGTGGCGGACACTGGTGCAGATGGACAGTGTGGAGGACAGTGGGGGAGATTGGTCAGTATGGAGGACACTGGTGAGAAGGACAAGTGTGGAGGACACTGGTGCAGATGGACGTGTGGAGGACACTGTGGGGGATGGTCATTGAGGCAGACCTGGGGGAGATGGTAGTGTGGAGGACACTGGTGCAGAGTGGACGTGTGGAGGGCACTGGAGGAGATTTGCAGTATGGAGGACACTGGTGGAGATGGACAGTGTGGAGACACATGGTGCAGATGGACAGTGTGGAGGACACTGGTCGGGTGGAGATGGCCAGTGTTGCAGACACTGGGGGAGAATGGTCGTGTGGAGGACACTGGTGGTGATGGTCATATGGCAGACATGGTGAGATGGACATTGGCACAAACCTGTAATGGATGGAAGTCCGTGCACTTTTTAGTAATCCCTTTTATGAATGGTACAAAAAATTGATATGTATTAACCCTTCACCAGATAACTGTGGCTGGGCATGGGCCAAGACAGTTGGCACAAGAGCTGTTAATGGACTGAAGCATGCAATATTTAGTATACCCTACAATAGGGTGCAAAAATCCCCTGGGGTAACAAAGTGCCACCAGATAACTATGGGTGGGCACTGGGCAGTGGGGGCGCACACACAGTTGGCGACAAGGCTTTATGGACGGAAAGCCCTGCATATATATTAATACCCTACAATAGGGTGAAAAATCCCCTGGGGTCACAAGATGCCACCAGATAACTATGGGTGGGCACTGGGCGTGGTGGGCGCCACACAGTTGGCACACCGAGGCCTTTAATGGAGACCGGAAAGCCCTGCAATATTTATTAATACCCTGACAATAGGGTGAACAAAAATCCCCTGGGGTAACAAAGTGCCCACAAATAAGTATGGTGGGCACTGGGCATGTGGGCGCACACACAGTTTGGCCTAGGCTGAAGTGATGAATAGCCGTGCAATAGGTCACTAATACCCTACAATAGGGTGAAAAATCCCTGGGGTAACAAAAGTGCCATCCAGATATGAGCACTGTCCTTAGGCACTGTGTATATGTGGCTGCAGAATCACACGGCAGCATCCTGGCATGCCACCATCAGGCAACAGGGTAGCAAAAAAATAGCCCTAAAAAGGGCTTTTGGAGCTTTTCAGGACCTGTCCTGACAGCAGAGTAGACAATGAGGAAGAGTACACTGTAAACCTAGCTAATGTTCACTATGCTCGCAAGCAGCTCCTGATCTAACTCTCTCCTTTCCAGCCGCATGTGAAATGGCGTCCTCTACTTGCTATGCTATAGGTTGGGATGGTACCGTGAGGTGGGGGGTGCAAGTTTTTGGATTATGTCTGCTGACGTGACTCACGGGTCAACGTTTCACCAATGTAAAAAGATAGGGGGCGGGTCGAACACGTGGCGAACGCGAACATGCGTTCGGGCCATCACTAGTGGACAATGAGGTCATTGACCCAACCTGGGAAAGTCTGTATAAAAATATCACTTAGTCTAGGTGGATGGTGGACAACATCCCAACTATATATTTTTTTTTTTGAAAAGGAAGTCAGAGGGGAATGTACAATTACCCTCCAAGCTTTGATTGTTCCCATCACTAGGCAGGGCGTAGGGACTTTAAGGCCAGCAAGTTAAATATATCTAATATAACAAAACATATGTCAAAACATTGAAATAGCAAAGTCCATAGATCGTCGTTGGATGATCGGTATAAAGATCAAAATAACAAGTCCATGTAGAGGGAGGTTTATTCCTTGGGAGCGTTAGCTCACTTACAGCCATGCCATCATTTCCTTGAGAGCATTAGCTCACTGACAGCCATGCCATCCATTCCTTGAGAGCGTTTGCTCACTGACAGCCATGCCATCCATTCCTTGAGAGTGCTAGCTCACTGGCAGCCATGCCATCCAATGTTTGAGAGTGTTAGCTCACTGGCAGCCATGCCATCCATTCCTTGAGAGCGTTAGCTCATTGGCAGCCATGCCATCCATTCCTTGAGAGCATTGGCTCACTGGCAGCCATGCCATCCAATGTTTGAGAGCGTTAGCTCACTGGCAGCCATGCCATCCATTCCTTGAGAGCGTTAGCTCACTGGCAGCCATGCCATCCATTCCTTGAGAGCGTCAGCTCACTGACGGCCATGCCATCCAATGTTTGAAAGCGTAAGCTCACTGGCAGCCATGCCATCCAATGTTTGAGAGCTTTGCGTCAGCTCAAATTTTTGAGAGCTTTAGCTCACTGGCAGCCATGCCATCCATTCTTTGAGAGCATTAGCTTACTGGCAGCCATGCCATCCAAAGTTTGAGAGCGTCAGCTCACCGACAGACCATACCAATTAATGTTTGAGAGCGTCATTTCACCTGCATGGACTGGCATGTAGTGATGGACCGAACTGTTCGCCGGCGAACATCGCATGTTCGCGTCCGCCACGTGT
>CM070040.1:33851671-33867711 GCA_036250615.1 Ptychadena robeensis
AGCTTGGGGCACATGTTGTCCCCATAGCAACCCCCTGTACCTGGAGGTATAGTTCTTCTCCGAATAGAAAGTAGTTATTCTCCAGTACGAAGCTCAACAATTCCAGTATGAATTTAGTGTATTCCAGTTGGTCTGTACTCCTTTCGCTCAGGAATAAACATATGACATCAATGCCCTTATGATGTGGGATCGAGCTATATAGGGCTTCTACATCGAGCCCCACTAGCAGGGTGTCATCGTCAATTTCGATGCCCTCTAACATTTGCAATAAATGTTTAGTGTCTTTCAAATACGATGGGAGCCCTAGTACATGTGGTCGTAAATAATTGTCAATTAAAGTACTTGCGTGTTCGTTAAAGCTCCCATTTCCCGAGATGATTGGTCGAAGAGCCGGAGGACAAGACTGACTTTTATGGATTTTTGGTAGACTGTAAAACGTTGGGATCCTGTAATCTTTAGTGGATAGGTACCTAAATGTTGATCGGTCAATAGTATCCCTCTCATATGCAGACGTGATAATTTTCTCCAGCTGCTTCACAGCCCGTAATAGTTTCAGTTTAGTTGACCGTTGGTACCATTCAGAGTTGTTAAGAATTTTTCGGCACATCCTCTCGTAGGCATCATTGTTCATCAGTACTACCCCCTTTGTCAGAGTTTTTGATGGTAATCGTATAGTCCTTTTGGAGGTCCAACAGTGCCTGTTGTAGATGCTTCGGTAACTTTCCTCCTGGATCATTGTCTTATCAGACGTGCTATGTTCATCGATCCAATAACATCATCATTCCTTGCACATGTTAGGGCTCTTAATGGAGCACTCTGACCATTAAAAAGAAATAAAATTTGTCAGGTTTCATCTGGTGTCTTTGTCAGATTTGCTTAACTTCCTGTAAAGACACAACAGGAAGTTTAAGAAAATCTCTCCTTACCCTTTGTTAGTTTTGAAATACTTTAAAACATTAGGTTTTCTGTCTTTTTCTAACTCACTGACTTCATCATCAAGACAATTATATAGATTTTCTAATGATTCCTTTTAGCCTATGATACTCGTTTTTTATTCATATATCAAGAGCAATGACGGCAGCGTCAGCTTCAATATAGAAACATTATTTCCCTAAATAGTCTTCCTAATAGAACCCCCCACCTCAGGCCCCTTTACGGTCAGTGGCCACTTTTTCTATCAATCACGTGTGCCCTTTTCCACTATTCTGTCTTTCTTAGGATGTACCCTGTTTCCCCAAAAATAAGACATCCCCCAAAAATATGGCACCCTTAAATTTTTGCCTCACGCTGAAATATAAGGCATCCCCTGAAAATAAGGCACCCCAGAAGATACGGTACTGTAACTCTGGACAGGGGGGATCATAGGGGGCAATCACAAAGACACAGGAGGATCAGAAGGGGTTACTAAAATGGTAATGTACCTCTCTGAGTCCCCTGTGCCATTCTGATTCCCCCCTCTGATCCCCCCTGTGGGGTTGCACATATCGGGCAGCGTGGTCCCAAGGATAAACATAGAAAAGGTGAATAGCTATCTTGCTTAGGTTTCAGAAGGGCAGGGGCTGGTGAGTGGTGGGGGAGTGTCTAGAACGTGCCAATCGGGAGCAGTCTTGCAGGAAGCCGGGCTCAGCCCGTATGCCACATTGGTGATGTGTAAGGGGAAGAGTTGTACCCCCCCATCAGATGGGCAGCTGCAATCGACGAACAATGTCTATTCTCTCTGAGCTCAGGAGTATAGTAGAGATATAGGGTCTCCACCTGGCATGGAACCGTTTCAATTTTTTGGGGCATCGCTTGGGAGAACCAAAAGTTCCCTATGAAATATCGTACGTAAACTAGACAGTACATCCATGAGCTTGGGTGATGTGGGATGTATCCAATGTCGCATTATAGCCCTCCTTGCTGCCAGCAGGCATATATGTGCGCTCGGTTGTGACCCCACGCCAGTATGACTAGCCCTCGGATCAGCATAGCTGAACAAAAACAAAATAGGGTCTAAAGGTATCTTCCTTCCCAATATACGGCTCAGAAAATCAGCCACATCTTGCCAGAACCTAGCTATAGGTACACATGTCCATAAACATTGTGTCTATGAGGGGTCTTCCGTATTGCACAAAATGGTCTTAGCTTCCCCTCTTCCCTTTCAGCTGCCGGGATCACACACAGGCGGTATGCCCTGTGAATTAGTTTAAATTGGGTCTCTTGCCAAATCTCATCCGTCATAATTTTGCGAATCAATTGGTACCCCTTATTCAAACAGACCTCAATACTTTCCACCGGGAAATCCGCTTTCCAGCGTGGTACACTAGTGGCCTTCAATGGCCGTACTATACTGTCACGCAGTGAGCTGGTCAGGGTGGCCAGACCATGAGTAGGCATTGCTTTTATCGCATTCAAAGGAGACGGGGAAAACAGAGATGCTAAGTCCCGTGGCAGAGAATTGCAGTACGCTTTCAACTGCAGGTAGCAGAACGGGTGAATAGGGGAATGTAGGGAGGGGAATGCCTCATTCAAAGATTGTAAAGATTTAAGCCTAAAAGTCGCGTCGTCTACCACATCTACAACTGTTCTAAGTCCTGAGGCACTCCAAGAGGCGTAGGAAGCTTGCTCTGTACCCGCCGGGAAATTCGGGTTTCCTACCAAGGTGACATATCGAGAAATCGACATCGGGAGGCGCATTCGTTTTCTCACCTCCCTGTAGGCCACCACGGTACTGCAAATCAATATATTTGACCTTAGAGACTGGGGCAGGCTACCGATCGGACAATGCAGGATATTATGGAGTCCCCATGTAAAAGTCATAGCAGCTTCAAGCTCATAATTAGAAAAGTGAGAAGAACCCTTCAACCAGTCCATCGCGTGCCCCATGAGGTATGCCAAATTGGGTTGGGTGAAAATAGGTAAGTCTTTTAGCGGTGGAACAGGTAAAGAGAAGAATATCGTCAGCAAAAAGGGCCGAGCGAATGGACGTATCACGATAAGGTATTCCCGAAATCTCCGGATGGGACGCCAGTAGACGGGTCAGGGGTTCCAACGCCAGATTAAAAAGTAAAGGGGAGAGAGGGCATCCCTGGCGCCCCCCCCTATGCAGTTTAATCGATTGGGACAGGAAGCCCGGCGTTGAGACCCTGGCGGAGGGGTTGACATACATGGCTTGTAAAAGGTGAAGAAGCCTTCCTGTGAACCCCAATTTAGTCAAAACTTGAAACAGCCAAGAGACATTGACATTGTCAAATGCCTTCTCGGCATCTATACCCAATAACACCGTGTCTGAGCCGGGGTTCAGTTGGGCATAATCCAGGGCCATAAGCGTCTTACGGATATTAGCTACCGCATTACGTCCCTTCACGAACCCCGACTGGGACGGGTGAATGAGTTCAGGGAGGAATGCTCTGTGTTTTATCTTTATAAAGTATTTGGGTTTCTGTACCAAGGTCTGCTGAAAGAAAACATTTTCTCAGTCTACTATCCCCCACTAATCAGGAGGTACATTCCAACTTTTCACTCACATGGTGATTGTGGGGCTAAGCTACATCACAATTGTGAAAACAGGCAATACCTGCTGAATGTACCTGCTTGTGTCATCTCTAAAGCCAGCATAAGCAAAGAATGCTCAATTCCTCTGATTAACACTTTTTCAGAGGGAGTACTATGATGTCTATGAAAGATAAATATTACCTAGAAATTATACACTTACAAAATATTTAGCATGCAGACACTCAAGATATAAAATATATCTGGTACCTATTTTAGTTTAATATTGTAAAAAAAAAAGTATAACAGTATTGAAAAGATTAGATTAGGTTTATTAGATTTAGGCCTGGAGATTAGGTTTATTGGCAGGGATGCACATAAGTGGTACTCTGGTACTCAAAAGGGGCCAAAAACTATCTCTGCATTATAGGGTGCCCAGAGCCGTACGAAGGGAGGTGGGAGGGCACCATGACGAAGGGTCATGGCCGTGGGAGTGGCCTCAGCCCTCCCCCGGAAGGTGCGCGGTTCCAGGCATTCTTACCCTGGGACTGGAAGGAGAGAGGCCTTTTCGTTTCCGGGCAGCACATCGCTGGATCAGGTAAGGAGCGTCTTCTTTGCAGGCAGCGATGGATTCGGCGCTGGAGGCCCTCTTTGCGCAGCTCAGGGAGCAGGCAGCCTTGAGGGGCGAGGACTGGGTCCGCTCACAGCTGGTCCCCGAGACCCCCCCCCCCTCCGGGCGGCCTGCTCGCGTCCGCCAAACCAGCTCGCACGTATCGACTAAGCCCTTCCTCCTTTGTCAGCACTCGCGGCTATTCGCCCACGCCGCCCCTCACCATGTAAGGCGCGTTATCACCCCTACGGGGGGGGGGGGGGTGCGGGCGGCGCCCGCACATTCACCGCTGCCACTAGGTAGGTCGCTGCCTCCGTGGTGGCTCGCCGTCCACCGCGTTCTTAGCCGCATGCAGACGCCACCCCATGCTTGTTTTGCCTCCTCCGTCGTGGAGTCTCCGCCTCCCGCGCATTCCCAGCTCAATGCGACATGTAGGCCTCGGCCCTCCGCCTGCACACTCGCACCTTTCCCCCACCCGTTACTTCGTCTCCCTCCCCGGCCGGCGTGTCGCAGGCCGCCCCTCCGGCGTGGGGGGGGGTGGTTCGGTGGTGAGCTCCCCAGTTCCCCCTGCTAGAGCCCTCTTTGCTGGGGCCGTTCGGAGGCGCCCCCTGCTCTCACCCTGTTGGTGGTTCTCTCGCCGCGCTGCGCGTCACTTGGCCCCGCTAGCCGCTGCAGTCCCCGTCCCCTACCTCCCCTGTCCGGAGCTTGGGAGGGTGATTCTTACGCCTTTGGGGTATCTGGTTTGGGGACGACTATGCTCCTGTGCTTTCCTTTATCCATGGCCGGTCCTGGTGCAACCCCCTATTATGGCCGGTTTCTCCTCTGGGGTTTCCCCTACCCCCCCCACCCTTCCCCCACGTCCTTTGTGGCGTTGCCCCAGCAATGGTTCCCCCCCGGTTCACGGTCCGCCTATGCGGACTTGTGGCGTGTCCTCAGGCAGCAATTCGCGCTTGCTTCGCAGGGCCCTCCATCTGGACGGCGTTTCCTCCCGTTGTCCGTCGGTAGGGGGTGGGCCGTCCTTTCTATGTTCTCCCGTCTCCGAGTGTGGTGGACCGGAGGCAGAGCTCATAGAGACTGGGACAAATCGCTGGACGTCAGGGTCGACGCAGGCATCGTTTTGCCGCGGATACCTGCGTCTTGATCCTATGACCTGGAGCGGCGTTCGTGTCAGTGTACTATCCTTGCACCCACACTACATACACTTGTTGGCTATCCCGTTTCTGTCATTCTGTCCCATCTGGGTCTGGGCCCTTGAGCAGGATTCAGTGGGATTGTCCGGCACCGGTGGGGTCCCAGGGGTTGGTGGAGGCCTTTTAGGTTCCCTTCGTTTTCTTTTTTTCGTTTTCTCTGCTTCGTGGGACATCCTCGGGCGGCTCTGCGATGGCCCCGGAGCGGCCTGGGCGTTAGTCCGCCGGCGCTCCAGGCCGGTCCCGGGGGTATCACTCCATAGCCGTGAGGTGTTTGGCGGCCCTGAGCCACCATGTAGGTGGTCTCTGCGCCGGTGGCAAAATGGGCTTGTTAGAGCACCCATAGGACAAACCTTTGTTGATCTCGGAGCGGCGCGGGGGGCGGTCTGCACTGTGGCTATGGGGCCCATTTGGTGGCGCATGTCCGGACGGAGTGTTCGCGAGAAATATGGAGATGGATTTATCGACACTTTACCCTTCCCTTCTCTCGTAGGAGTCTCTATGCACTCGAAAGTACTGAGAAGGGTAAAGACGCACAGTGAATAGATGACGAGGAATAGGCGCGTTATCGCCTTATCCTCGGACCGACGTTTCGCTAATTGGGTCACCACATGCTTTCTTAATTTGGGGAGCATTCCTGTGTGAGAAGTCACCGTGGTGTCCATTTCGCTTTTCCGCTAATCTGGAAGGCATTAGGAATGCAAATCCGGTTTACAGGGGGGGGGCCTGGCTCAAATACGACTGAGCAGTTTTCGGCAGCGCTGTCGTTTCATCCGGAGACCCCGTGGGACCCCACAAGGCACGGTGGACCATTGTGGCTTCTGCCTCGTCCTGACTTCATCCCAGAACAGTGAGGTACGGCAGCTTGGGGGGTATTCAAGGGGGCTTGAGGGCAGTCCTTCCCCATTTCATTGCTGGGCCAGCGCCCTCGTTGGGGGGTGGCGGCGGCCGCTCAAAAGAAGGGCGTTCTGTTGGCGCGTTAATCATGGCAGCTGTAAGTGTGCTGCCTCGTGCCGCCTTCCGCACGAAATGCTCTGGTTGGCGGGTGGCACAATCACCCCTCAGTAAGTGTTTCCTGAGGGGAAAGAGTGGGAGTGTGCAGATGTATCAGATGGTTTGGGTAACGTGGACTAGCCGGTGATCTTCGATCGATGGACTACCCACTTGTTAAGCATGAGTACCTCGGACCGTTTGGCAGCTGACGGGTTTGTATTTTGGTTTTTTCAGGATTGGTTTTCTTATTAACTTACTCCTCGGGGAGAGGGTCATGTCGAGCTGCTCCAATCTCGTTTCTGCTCGGGAACGGCCCGAATTAGTTTTTGGGACCAGCTGACAAAGGGGTCCTCCTGGGTATGGATGGTGGCCCATTCCGTCCCTCCCTATCCCTGACCTTATTGTCTCCCCCCTCGTTTTGGTTCCCCCAGAACTGAGTATGGCACTTATTCACCACCTAATCATTCCCCTCATGGCGGGTTGTGAATGAGGGATTGCAGTGGATCTGGTGTCCGTGTCTTACACTTCCTTCGACACGCAGTTGACGTGGTTGCGTGCGGCCGGATCAGTGACGCAGTGTTGGCTAAGGTCGACTTGGATTCCGCGTTTCGGCTGCTCCCAGTGCACCCCGAGCCAGTTTCTTGCTGGGTTGTCAACTGCAGGGTCGGTGGTATGTGGCTCGGTGCTCTGTGTGGGTCCGGGCGGACTCTGGGGTCTGTGCCTCCTTCTGGAACGTTCGTTTCGGCTGTTTGGCGGACTTTGTCCCCTGGCGCACGAGAAAGACCGAGGGTCCGGCTCCCTTGCCTAGTTTTTTTGGGCATCGATATTGACACGGTGGCAATTGTTAGGATTGTAGGTACTACTGGTGTTGGCGCAGGTGTCCTCCAGGAGCAGGGGGTCTAGTGTACAAAGGGTCTTCCCCCAGAGCCCCCTAGCGGGATCAGGCAGGGTCCCTTAGGGCCCTGTGACTTTTGCCACGCCTTGTACCACAGGTCCTGCCTCCCTGGATTCACCCACCAGTGGATACCACAAAGTCTATGTATGATGTCCCCCGATCAGGAAGAAGCGTGGAGGAGGCAAGATATTAGACTGGAACAACGGCTTCAGGTTGCAAAACAGAAGTGGTCCGAGATCCAAGCTAAAGTTCAGGGCTGGCGGCTACAGGCATAAACGGGAACAAGCACGAGTCAGGGCAGGCTTCATCCAAGGGATGGTCTTCAAAACATGCAGGGTCAACGTTGGGAGGGGAGAGTAGTCAAAGCCAGACAGGGGTAGGTACACAGGTGATCCAAGTAAGGTTTTCAAACGCAGGAACATGAACCACAATCAAGCGCATTGAAGACTGAGTGCTCAGCCTTTTATAGTGCTGAGATCCATGAATCCCTCCCTCTGGGAGGGATTTCCTGATTCCCATTTCCTGTCTTCTTCTATGACGAGATCGTCCATAGACCTTGCAATCCTGATCTGTGTCGTACCAGCATCTTTTTTTCCAATTATTCGCCCTAGAAGGAGGTGAATCTTGAGCGTTTGCCACGCTGATTATCAAGCCTTCCTGGTCTGGGTGACACAGCAGGACGGGGAGGGTAACAGCAATGGAGTGTCGTCTGCCGCGGGACAAACTTTTGGACTTGTGGGAGACGTTGCTCCGCTGCTTGGGCCGGAACAAAATTACTTTGAAGGAGGCGCAGTCCCTTTTGGGGAAGCTGAACTTCGCTTGCCGCATTCTGCCCATGGGGAGGATTTTTTGTAGGCGGCTGGCGGGTATGACGAGTGGGGTGTGGCTTCCGCACCACTTCGTGCGGGTCACATCGTTGGTCAAACAGGACTTGCGGGTGTGGCAGGCTTTCCTGTCTCGCTACAACGGGAAGTCGTTGTGGCTGGCTGACCCGGCCACCAACTCAGAACTGGACCTGTTCACCGATGCCGCTGGCTTGTGGGCTTTGGGGCGTATTTTGGCGGAGAGTGGTGTCAGGGCGTTTGGCCCTCGGATTGGCAGGTGGCGGGGCTCACAATGAATCTGGCATTTCTGGAGTTTTTTCCAGTGGTGGTGGCAGAGTCGGTGTGGGCCCCGCAGCTGGCAAACCGCGCGGTGGTTTTTCACTGCGACAACACGGCTGTGGTTTCGGCAATCAACACGCTCTCGGCTAGGTCCTTTCCAGTGGTGGATTTGGTGCGTAAATTTGTGTTGGCATGCTTGGCGGCGAATATGAAATTCCATGCGGTGCACGTCCCAGGGGTGCTGAATGACGTGGCTGACGCTCTCTCTCGTTTCCAGCAGGACAGGTTTCAAGAGCTGGCGCCTGGGGCGTCGCGGGACCTGGTTCCAGTGCCGTCCCACTTGTGGGATCTAGGGTCGCCAGTCTGCTGGGATGGGTGAAGAGAGCGCTGGCCCCGTCCACATGGCGGGCCTACACTTTGACCTGGGGCAGATGGTTTCAGCTGGAGGCCTCGGTGGGGCCTTTGACGGAGGAGGGGGAACGCAGGGACCTGCTATTCCTTTTCCTTTGCAATATGCTGGATGGGGGAGTCTCGGTGGCCGGGGTGGGTTGTTCCATGGCCGCCCTGGCGTACTTGTTCAAGCTGAGGGGTTGGCCTGACCTCACTAAGCACTTCTTGCGGCAGGTCTTGCGGGGTTATCGCAGAGGTAGAGTAGTGAGGGACTCGCGCAGGCCGGTAACGTTTGCTATCCTGGCTGGGTTATTTAGGGTGACGCCGGGGATCTGCAAGGACACGTATGAGGTGAGGCTTTTCCAGCTGGCGTTTTCGTTGGCATTCTTCGGGGCTTTCCGGGTCGGTGAGTTTGTGAGCCCTAGCAGACGGTCACCGGGGGGTTTGCGCTGGGGGGAGGTAGAGTTGCGGGATCAGTCCACATTCGGTTTTATTTTTCAAAGACCGACCAGGTGGGTAGGGGCCTTTCGGTGTGTTTGGCTGGGGTGGCGGGGTGTCAGTTCTGTCCCATTGCTTGTTTTACCGCATTTAGGGAGGTCAGGCCAGATGTGGGCGGTCTGTTGCTGTGTCATGCAGATGACACTTGGCTATCCAGGTTCCAATTATCCGCAGTTTTTCGCCAGGGTTTGGGGCGGCTGGGATTGGCTCCGGGACAGTTCGGGACCCACTCCTTTCATATTGGGGCGGCCATGGAGGCGGCGCGCTGCGGTCTGGATCAGGCGACCATTCAGAGGATTGGACGCTGGGAGTCACATCGCTTCAGGTCCTACGTCCGCCCTCATCTGGTCTCTCCTGTCTGTTAGGTATGCTGGGTGTTTCAGCGGGCTGCTTGCTAATGTTTTTTCGTTCACAGATGACTACAGATGTACTGTGTGGATACTGGGTCATTCGTATGTCACGCGGGCGGAGCGTCGTTCCTTCATTCGTCCTCACGGCAATTGGCTGGGCCTGCAGGATGCGAACGTGGACGTTCATTGGTTCGGCTTTCCGGGCCTGCGATGGCGGCAAATTTTTCAAAAATTCTCAGATTTGGTGGTGGCCCACTCCCCTCCCGATGTCCTGGTGATCCATGCAGGGGGGAATGATTTAGGCACTTGCTCACAGCTCAGTCTTATGCGGTCCGTCAAGGCTTTCTTTGCACGCATCAGGGAGTGTAGTCCTAGCCTGATTTGTGTTTGGTCGGAGATGGCACCACGCGTTCGGTGGCGGCCGACCATCGACAAGTCGGTCCTTCTGAAGAGTAGGATCAAGGTTAATAGGTCGGTGGAGGTTTTCTTGTGCAGGGCGGGAGGTTTCTCCGTTCGCCATAAGCTCTTGGAGGATCCTAAGGGACATTTTCGGTTAGATGGGGTTCACCTCTCTGATTTGGGGATGGACATTTTTAACATGGGGCTTGGGGAGTCGTTGGAGGTGGCTCTGCTGTTTTGGTGGGGGAGGTCCCGGGTTTGAGGTGTCAAAGTCCGGTCCCTTGTGGCGGAAGCTTGGCAGTGCGCTACTTTAAAGTGGATTTTAAGGCAGGTGATGTGCCAGTATTTTAAGGGCAGTCACCATTGTCTATAGATTGTTTTGAAAATAAGGTACCCACCGTGCCAGTAGCTAAGGACAGGTGGCAGGTACAGTGAGGAAGGAGTTGATTGGAGTATGGGCGGCACTGTCGGGGGACCCTCAAACAAATTGTTATCTAAAATGTATTTGTTATTTAAAAGGTTATTTAAAAAGTTATGGTCATTATATGACAAAAGTTTACAGGCTGTGGCCGAGTTGTATTTCTTCTGCACTTTTCTATATAAATACAACTATCCAAAAGAGCCATTGTCTGAGTGTTATTTTATTAGTGTTAAGTGGGGTTATGGGAACGGGTCAGGAATCCTGGGGTCATGTTACACAGCTCATATGCGTACAAACAACTTGAAGGCACTCTGTGTCTTCTCTGCGTACCTGCATTATTGTTACACAGCTCATATGCGTACAAACAACTTGAAGGCACTCTGTGTCTGGGCGCCCACAGCTAAATGTTAAATGTATATAATTTATGTCACTTGGATAACCGCAGGGAAACATGAATAACTATGAATGGTTGCAGCTAGGCATGTGAAATTGGGAATGCAAATTAATAATAAAAACAAAGATTGGACTTATAATGCCTGCCATACACACCCCGACGGTTGCAGACAGACCAGCTCAGATGAGCTCCGAAATGCAAACGTGATGACGTCATCACGTTTGCATCCTGATGCATTATGGGGCTGCACTAGTCGGCCGGCAGCGTTCCATCGGCCAGAGGTCCGTTCTCTGGCCAGATGTCCGTTCTCTGGCCGGCCGAGCTGTGGGGCAACAGGGATCACGTGGACACATGCCGATAAGCGGCCTATTTTTCCGCACGCACGTCGGTCAGGTGAAAAATCGGCCGATTAACGGCATGTGTATGCCAGGCATAAGGGTGTTGGAGATCTGGGGGTTAAACTCAGGGTAGGCATATGTAAGGGTAAAATCTGACAAGAGAAAAGCACTGTGTGACAGTTGGAATATGACTATGAAAGGCTGACATTTGGACTGCAGGTCTCAGGACTGTTACTAACTTCTTGCACTGTGAGAGTTATGTTTGACCCAAAGCCAGCTGCTGACCTGTGGATGGAGGCTAATTGGAGGCTCAATGAGGAACGGGGAAGTCCATATGCAGCAGAATCTACCATGCAGGAAGCTGACGCAGAGGACAGTGAGGAAGACCACTCTACATTTGGGGACAGTGAGGAAGACCACTCTACAAGTACTAAACATTATCTCCTGGTACTCATCTAAAAAAGTTATGTGCACCCCTGATTATTGGTGTTTTCTAAATTGAAATTTACAAGAATCCCCTCTAGTCCCCTCTGTCCCTCTAGTGGGGATATGTATGACAGGAAGTCTTATTAGTACTTTCCTTTGAAGGCCAGCTTTCCACTATAGCGATCTCCTGCGATCTCCCATATATTTGATGGGGATCATCCCTACATCTGCGGCCCCTGATCGCAGCCATAGACATTACCAGGAAACACTTTCTGCCTGTAGGCAGCAGCGATCTCCGTGCCGCGATTCTAATCGCTGGGTGCTAACAATCTTCCGTCCCCGTAGGCAGATCGCTATAGTGGAAACATACCCTTAACCTGAGAACCTTACATCATTGGTTCTCAAACTTTCCCTGCAGGGCCCCCTTTTCTATATAGGAAAATGTTTAAGCCCCTCTCCCATTCAAACTACACAGGTTCAGAATGAGGGCAAGCACTAAGGGGAAACACAGGGTTTTAATAAAGGTAATAGACCCTAACAGAGTTAGGGTCGACTGTGTGCAATCCCTAGAGATAGAAGAGAACGGACAGGGGGAGAACCAATAGGCAGCCAAGTTCTGCAGATCTCTCTCTCTCTGGCTGCCTCGGCTGCTCCCCCTAGAAATCCCCCCCAGTTTGGGAACCACTGCCTAAAGGCCCCCATACACCTCACAATCTTTCCATACAATTTCTGTACAATCAAATTTTGTTCTACCAAAACTATGTAATATGAGGAGCTTTCTAATCCTTCCAATCATTATGTATTCTATCAGGGAGGCCCCTATACTACACAGTTGCTACTACACAGTTGTTGGTAGATCTAATGGAGATTGTATGGATTGATCTTAAGGTGTATGTGGGGCTTTACATTGACCCTGGTTGCCCTGTGCTGCAGTATTATACCGCACGACCCTAAGGGCCGTTTCACACTATATGCATTTTTTAAAGGCATGCGTTTTCACATTACATTCTTGAACAAATTAATGAAAAATTCATGAAAATTTTATATAAAATGCATACAGTAGGGTGTTTTGTGCGACGCATATAGTGTGAAATGGCCCAAAGGCTAAATTTACACTGTCCTTTCCCAAGCTGCTTTCAGCCCACAGCAGCTCGAGAACCAATAGTGCACTCCTGCAGCCTTGCAAGAAATGACTGCCTGCGAGTGGCTGCAAAACAGTGCAGGCATTCGCAGGTTGTCTAGATATAGACCCCATAGAGGTCCTATAGGGTGCTAGCCTGACAATCGATGCCTAATGTTGCGTCCGCCGGTCAGTTATGTTTATAGGTCGTTAGTGTAAATGAGCCTTAAGTGTATCAAAATGAGAGAAAGAACAAAAATATAATTTATTGCAGTTTACCAGTTCTAAGATGTTGGTGGATGTATGTATCTTTTTTTCCAGATGTTCTCATTTATTTGCATTTGATGATCCAATCAGCAGCACAGGGCAGGATACCATCGGGTAGCTTCATTCATTACATTCACCCCACTGTATCTATTGAAGATAATAAATGTTAGCCATCGACCTCATAACTTACTTATGCTGGGGATAGACGGGCAGATTCATGCCCATTCCAGCAATCGATCGGCGGTCGGGCGGCAGAAAGTTGGGTACACCCCCTAGTCATATTGACCAGGAATCTGCCGCATGTCGGATCACCGATCATGCCGGTAAGTTCCTGGCCGATCCCATTAGTCTGCCACCTCCATCCGAAGTAATGGCCAACACACAAAGGGTCCCCGGCTGATTCACGGCACTGGCGGCCGTGCGTGATGGCATCATTACGCCCAGTCGGTCGGATGAGCAGTTGACGGGAAAACGAGCCGTCTATGCCTTCTTAAGTCACCATGTCTTGATCTATACGATGTTTGTGGAGGAGGCGATCTTCCTTTACTTCCTAACGTGAGAGCCTACAGCAAGAAGAACAAGAAACATTTTTACTAAGATTCAGGTAATTTGTAGACATTTTTGTCACCTTAAAGACTTTTGACGTTTCCTCAACACATTTAATTTCCCCAACGGCAGTTGTTGGTGCGCATTTTACTGTTTTATAAATATGGGCTATTTTACATATTTTTATTATCTGAAAAACCAGTTCCTTAAAGGTCTTTTAATACTTTATGGCATGTCTCGCCAGCCAGAAGCTTAAAGTTGTGAAACAACAAGCTCTCTGGTTTCCATTGTAGGTAATATAGGGAATTCAGTTTACTGCAGGGGACCTGCATCTATAAAACGCATCAGTGATAAGCACAAGCAGATGAGCTCATGAAAATCTCAGCTCAGCTTGCCATGTTTCAATAATTTGAGCCCCCCCACATCATACTTAGTAAAGCTGTGAGAGGTATGGTGGTCTACTGACTCTGCATGAGGATTGTGACGAATACCCCGCCCTGGGCCGGCCTGACGCAAGTTACGTAGAGCCCGCGGGACGAGGTATGGGTCACTGGGTTACCGAGCCTGACGTTCCGTCCTCCTGAAGGGAGTACACAAGGTCTGCTTAGTACTGTTTTCCACAGCCTCTCTCTGTCACGCCTGCACAGAGAGGGTCACCGGCTGAGCGAGCCTTTCACTGACCCAGTAAACAGCGCAAGCTCAGCCCGGAAAAACCTGCCACCAGCTTCGGGTTTAATGCAAGCCCTGTCCGCTAGGGGTTATATAGGGTGCGAAGCTCACCCAAGGTAGCTTATTCTAGGCCTAACACGGACGTAGGGATTCGTGATCAAGGTACCAGATCAAACACAAGATTAAATTGTATATTTAATTGCCTTAAGGGCACACTAGACAAAACACAATACATACACAGATATATATAGTGGTCTGAGGTTACAATGACAAGGGATATGGTACAAAGATAGCAGAACAAGTGTTAGTTACCGCTCAGCGAGTCCGTTGGTTGGATTTAGTTGCAATGATGGTTGAAAGTCCAATGGAAGGTGCAGAAGTCCGTGCTGAAACACATGGGGCGTAGTGAAAACAGTTGGGTTCAGGTCAGTGTCCAACACCTCGCTAGGTGACCCCCTTGGAAGAAAGACACTGGGCGCTTGCCAAGGCCAGCTTCTTAACTGCAACTGGCCCCTCCCCTCTCCACCCGTGGAAGGTGTTGTCTTACGCCCCTTTCCTAATCCTGCCAGCCAAAACCCTAAACCCAATTGTGGCCCACAACTCTGGTTCTAGATGTCCCAGGGAGAGGGTACTAGGACCAACGCGACCATCTATGTTCTGGCTACCCGTAAAGTCCAAATGCGGTACTGTTATGTGGTTGCTGGGGGGAGTTAGCAATATCTCGTCTCCTTGGCTCCTGAGCCGCACCAAACTACGATGGTTCTGTTCGTCTTGGCCCCCCGATCGCAGAAACATATTTGGCGTATCTCTGCGATGGGTGGCCCGTTCATAATTCTCGAGAAACCCATTGAGCCTGGATGTCTGGGGTTATGCCAGGGAATTGGCCAGTAGATGTGGCTCCCTACTGTGAGGCAGGAAGATTGACAAGCTGACTAGAAGCAATGTAAACAAACTGCCCTTTGAGGCTTGGCCACCTGGGGATATTGTCACCTCTGCTATATACAACTAGCCATATGCTCCAGAACTGTACATGAAAGGTGAACTGGGAAGTTGAATTTAAATAAAGGAATATGACTTGGTTGAACAAGATGGCAGTCATATTCCTCACACAACCAACATGGCTGCCAACATTCCTCACACCTCCCTCCTTTCGAGGGTGCCAGGGGGCAGCACTGTCCTGTGTTCCCCCGTGCGCCCGTCCTTGCCTGGAGAGCCCATCTGCGTTCCCATGGTCCCGACCCTTCCTGTGGCGAATGGTCAGGTGATATTGCTGGAGCGCGAGGCTCCAACGTAGCAGCCTACCATTTGTCCCTGATACAGTCCCTAACCAGCTGAGGGGGTTGTGGTCGGTCTCCACAGTGAAGCATCGCCCGTATAAATACGGCTGCAACCGTTGAAGTGCCCAGACAATGGCCAGGCACTCCTTCTCCATCGTGGAGTAGGCCACTTCCCTCGGCAAGAGCTTCTGGCTCAGGTACAAAACAGATGTTCCTGGCCCGTAGTGTCAACCTGGCTGAGCACGGCACCGAGGCCGAAATCACTGGTGTCAGTCTGTACTATAAACGGCCGCGTGAAGTCGGCTGCCTGTAGTACAGGAAGGCTTGAAAGGGCGGCCTTCAGTGCGCGGAAAGCTGTCTCACAGTCATTTGTCCAATTGACTGCAGAGGGCAGTTTCTTCTTGGTGAGGTCCGTCAGGGGCTTAGCCAGGCTACTATAGTGGGGAACATACCTCCTATAATATCCGGCGGTGCCTAGGAAGGACATCACCTGTTTCTTGGTCCTGGGGGTGGGCCACGATGCAATGGCATCCACCTTCCCAGGCTCTGGCTTCAGAGTCCCCCCACCTACCCGGTGTCCCAGATAATGAACCTCGCTCATGGCCAACTGGCACTTTTCCGGCTTGATGGTCAAGCCTGCCTGGCGGATCCGCCTGAGCACCTGCGACAAGTGGTTCAGGTGATCC
>CM070040.1:33879569-33895564 GCA_036250615.1 Ptychadena robeensis
AAAATGAGTAATAGTGTTAATATGGTAATATTTGATGGTTTTGTTTATAATTACATGGCATGGTATTGACAGGTCAAAAACCAAATCTACGTCAACCTGTATAAGACGCCTTAATGTTTACATCGGTATCCAGGGAGGCAGGGTAGGTATGGCGGAAGGCGACCAGTCCAGGGGGGGAAAAAAGAGAATGCAGCGGTCATGCCGGAGTAAGTAAACTACACTGTCGCGGGGGGGGAAAAACGAGGAGCCGAATCCACCACTCGCCGAGCCAACCAATTTGTAAGTGTGTTATATCAGCCAGTTCAGTCAAATCCATGTGTGCCCCATACTGTGTATGGCGTACCTCCCGACACATACCGTACCCTGCCTCCCTGGATAACCGGATGGACTATTACAGTCTGTAGTACAGGGTGACGTAAATTTGCCAAGGCAACGCTTCTTAAACTGCAACTGGCCCATCACCCTCTCACACCCATGGAAGGTGTTGTCTTACGCCCCTTTCCTAATAACATGGCCAGCCCATTAAACCCTAAACACCAATTGATGGCCCACAAACTTCTGGTTCTAGATGTCCCAGGGGAGAGCGGTACTAGGACCAACGTGGCCATCTATGTCTGGCTACCACCGTAAAGTCCAAATGCGGTTACCTATGTATGTGGTTGCTGGGGGGAATTTAGCCATAATCTCAGTCTCCTGGGTTCCTGACGCCAGCACCAAACTACGATGGCTATGTCTAGTCTCTGTGGCACCCCCGATCCAGAAACAATACTTGTGGGAACATATTTGTATCTCTGCGATTGCGTGCGGATGGCCCGCCGTTCTATAATTCTCTGAGAAACCCATGGAGCCTGGATGTTCTATGTTTATGCCACGGGAATTGGCCAGTCAGTAGATGTGGCTCCACTACTGTGAGGCAGGAAGATTGACAAGCTGACTAGAAGCAAATGTACACACAAACTGCCCTTTGAGGCTTGGCCACCTGGGGATATGTCACACTCTGCTATATACAACTAGCCAGATGACTCTCAGAACTGGTACAGGGAAGGTGAACTGGGAAGTTGAATTTAAACACAAAGGAATTATGAACTGGGTTGAAACAAGATGGACGGTCATATTGACCTCACACAACACAACATGGCTGCCCGACATTCCATCACAAGGATACTGGAACTATGCGCCTTGCACTGGTCTACTGGCACATCATGCCTAGCATTTCGGTGCGTCTACCACTGACAAGCTGGCAAGCTTGGACACCTCGGCATACCAGTGTACAATATATGATAATTAAAGGGACACATAGTTTTTTTTTTTATTTAAATCTATTATGGATGAGTAAAACTTGTAATAATAATGTTTTTTTTTTGCGTATAAAGCTGTTAAATATATTTTAAATAAAAAAATTTTAAAGCTGTACTCCAGGTTAAAACAATGTACCATGGTATATGTTTGCAGTGCTTCCCTTGTGTCACACCCATAGTGCCTGTTTTGCCTAGAGGATGACCCAAAATACTTAAATTTACCCTGAGATCAGCTCATTGCCTCTAAAGAAATATGCGTTTTGGCATGGTGTGAACACCGAATGCATTCTGCGACTAAAAACAGTTCATATGAAAGACGCCATTTTATTTTGTAAGCCCTGCAGTTTGCCCTCTCATCCTGTTTTCGTTTGCGCTAATTGAGAAAAACAGCAGGATTTTAAGGTCAAACGTCCTTCAAAGTTTCCTACGTGAAAACCAGGATTCTTGCATCTGCCTTTTTGGCACTAACACGCTCTCTCAGTGCGAATGATATTCAGGCGTCTCTGGATAATGTGTGGCATTGCTTCCTCTCTGGTCTTTTGCGGTTTCTTGAAATGAATGTGCTATGGTTTTGCCTTTGCTAGAATCTATCTTCTCGCTTGGCATTTTGAGGAAGGGCGAGAAGGTTTTGTTTGGCAAGAGCATCTCTAAGTTTAACTGTTGCTGGGTAGGAACTTTTTGAATGGGCAAGAAACCTGCATGGATGTGACACTTCCCATATCTTGGCAGCCATCAATCATTATCACGAATAACACTGAGTTAATGATTGCAGGGTTGTGCAGCAATTAGGCCACCAAACATGTCTACTCAAAGTGAACACTGGCTAAAGCCCCCCATAACACTTCTTATAAGATCAAATCCAATACAATCCATCCAATTAGATCTACCAACACACTGTGTAGTATAGTGTCCTCCCTGATAGAATAACACAGTTATTGGAAGGATTAGGCAAAGCTCCACCATAGATTACATGGTTTTGGTAACATAGAACAAAAAATTTTGTAGAACAAAATTTGATTGTACAGAAATTGTATGGAAAGATTGTTTAGGTGTTGTATGGGCCTTTAAACTTGGTTTGAAATATTTTTTGTTATCTTGTGATTACCTATGTTTGGTGTAATCTTTTAAATACATGTGTTCATGCTTCATAGTCGTGTTCTGGAAGTGAAGAGAAGTGTTCAGCTGGAGGGGAAGCAATGATAAGGCTGACATGGTACTAGAGCCCTGTGGTATACGTGTGTTAGTAAACTCTGTTCAATCTCTACCACTGTACAGTTTCCGTCCTCTTATGTGACGTTATGTGTGCACTGCCACAATACTTAACACTCAATGTAGTGCACCACTTTGACCTTCCGCACGGGCAAACGGGCTCAACACATGGGAAACAAGCTGATGCTGTAGCAGGCAGGTTAATGTGGATCAACAGTGCCGGCTGGTAACGCAGTGGGGGAACCTAGCCTTAGGCTGAAAATTCCACTAACGTTTTTTTACATGGACTGCTGATAAGTGGGAAAGAAAAAGACCACCCATAAGTAGCACGCCATTCGCTAGTTCAAAGATTGATTGGGGCTTTTGACACTGCCTTATATTTACACAGTCACTGCACCATTGCAATGATATGATGTCTGAATGCAGGGTATTTTATCGTATTGTTTGCATGTTTTTGCCCAGTTGGTTTTTAAAAACTGGCGAGGCACAAGGAGGTCAAGTTGCACCCACTTGTGTCTTCTTACCCATGCGATTGCATTTGAGTTCAACGCATGGGGACACAAATAAAACATAGGGGTTACTAGTCATTATTCACCATGATCCTATGCTTACTTACAATGAAGGGGCAGCCATTACCAAAAGTGGTGGTTTTCTACACGTTGAGTTTATAGAAATCAAGCTTTTTACTAGACTACAAAAAAACTTCTGGTGGTATGGAGCTTCGATTTCACAATTTACTCTTTTTGGTTTTTTTTTTTGTTACCACAAGCTTAGAGACTTTCAGAGTCATACAATTTTAGGAGGCTACCCACTTACATTTTTAAGTACTGTAATGTATTAGCTAAGGCAACTGGCATCACTGCCAAGGGGAAACTTGTGTGTTCACGGGACCTCTCCCTCAAGATCACAACACTGTATCTGTGCCAACACCCTTATTCTACTAAGGAATACAATTAGAGAGACATGACAGCTTGGGTTTTGGAGGGCAACATACCGTTAAGACAAAAAACATAAGATTGGAAGTAAACACAACGGTTCTTTATTAAACATTGGACAAGACCCTTTGGTTCTATTTAAAAACAACAGAAAAAATTATATTCATCATCTGTTATACACATGACACGGGTTATACATTACATTCAGCAATAAACGATATCAGAGATCGAAATGGTTGAGCTGTCACAGATTTCTAAGCGTTTCGCACTATTTCAGGCTTCATTCAGGAAAATTGGACAAGGACAGCATCACTAAAATATCAAAGAAATATGCACAATAATCAATTTTGCTGAAATTGCCAACCCAGATGTCCCTGATCAGGAAAATCCAGGGCAAGTAATCTCAACCTGCTGTCGGCACAGATTAGAGCCGGGCAAACGCAACACCTGGTCCCAAGGTACAGAGGTATCACCAGCACGATCGACAGGGAACGACCCCCTAAAACCGCCTGGTCCAACCCGGGTTCAAAAGCCAGTGTAAGCCGGACCCATCAGGTCCCGCCTGGAGGTATACAGTCACCACCTATAAAATATCCATAATGAGTAAATTCACCAGAATAATAAACATGGATATGGGAGGGGGGGATCCTCATGAGGGAATGGGTCACCCGACTCACCGTGAGTTGCTGTCAATAGGGATAAAGTGAAGATACGGTTCAGTTCAGTAGGAATCAAATGCTTGGGGACACAAGCCCCTTCACACTTCAGTCATCAGAGTTAGACTGGAAACACCAAGTTTCATTCCTTATTGAGCAACAAAAGTCAGGCATCTAAGTAAAGTTAGGAGGAGTATTTCCTAAGGGATAGGGTGGTACTACACAGTCAGAGCCAGCATGTCAGAGATCGGACCATCAGTGAGAATCTTTTTTGGCCTTTGGAGAGTGAAACCCAAGCAGGCTGAGTATTTAAACTCCCCAATCATTAGCGGAGGAAACGAAAGCACCTGGGTCCTTGACTCCATTCCCCCCTCCCAAAGTGGGCGTGCTTAACCTGCACTTCCCGGTGTCACCCGATTCCCCCACAGGGGCGCCACCCCCCCCTGTGTCATCACAGAAACAGGAGGGTCAGTTAGGGAACACCATCCCTCATGCCATCCATATCATCCCAACAAGCCCCATCACGGTTCGCACTGCTGAGCGTGTCATAGGAATGACGCCCACGGGACGCGTGTATGGACCAATGGGGGAAAGGCAAGAGGGGACGGGGCGTCCCGCCCCCGGCTGGGTGACACATCCTTCCAGGACATCCACCAGGGAAGACACCAGGACCCACCCAACCACACCCTCTGGTGTGTCAGTCAGAGGGATGGAAAGACGACCATGCCCCCCCTGTGGACTCCAGAGTTCCATGTTGGTGGGGGGAGGCGACCCATCAAAGGCAGGACTCGGATTCTGGTCAGCCCACCGCCACAACGGCCAGGTAATGGATCCCACACACACAGAAGGGTACGACACCTCAGACCAGCAGTGTGACACCCTCCCGGAGATCCAGAGGCACGGCCCTGCACCAGTGTCCCCACTCAGAGCGCTAACTAGCAGGGAGGAAAGCGCCCACACGGACAGCGCGATCGTTACCAACTCCACCAAGACCACCCCACAGTCACATTCTCGCAACTGGCACGCACTTTCCACTAGACAAGTTTTTTCACCAGGGCAGGGGACAAGCACACCACTTAAATATCATTAACCTCTCCTCACACACACCTCACTAAAGCCCCCCGAGACCTACACGTTCCGATTATTCTCCCGACCCGATTTTTTTCGTCCGATCACGTGGTCACCCGATTTTCACCTAAAATGTTATCGGTTCGTCGGTCGCATGGCACGAAAGCGGAAAAAATCGAATTAGTATATCACCGAATCCATTCAGCTCACCCGACCTATTTATTACACAGCAGATCGACCACCAAAAATTTACGGACAGGTCACGAAAGTGTTCCAATCGATTTTTCGCCGATTTTGAGAAATCAGGATTGGTCTGGGTACATAATTCCGAATCCGATTAATCTAACTGATCGATTAATCATCCAGGCGACCCGATCAGGTCGGTTACGGCCAAAATTCGTACGAAAAATCGGAAACGTGTATGGGGGGCTTTAGGCCAGAGGAGGAGGTCTTACATTAGGCCGTACCAAGCTTCTGTCCAAATTGGACATTTGACAAATTTGAAATTATTAACGACTTGAACCCTATTGCCCGGAAGGTTCTCTCAAAGTCCTACACGACAAGGACACCCCCCAACCGCTACAGAAACTTTTAAAGACTTCAAGGTATAGATTTTAGAGCTTTGAAAGTATTGATGCAGGTTAGTAAGAACAGAACCATACAACTCGAAGAGGGGAGGAGGATATGGGAGGATTTGCCTTCCTTGCCCCCCCCAGTAGACACTACTTTTACCAACGTTGAACCTCGTTCAACAAATTCCCCACCCTAAATTAATCCCAATATCAACTTGTTTGTCACTCAGGTTACAAAGGAACTGGAATCAATGAATCCATTGGCAACCAGAAATGCACTTATACCCTATGAAAGACAACAATTTGATTATTAAACCTGCTGACAAAAAAAAGGAATGTGGTTTTGATGAATTCGTCTATGTATGTCGACATGTTATGAAAATTCTGACTAACAAGGACTGTATAAAACCAATCTCAGTTGATGAGATTGATTCATACAAAAAACAACCTTGATGACATCCTCAAAATGGCGTGAGATGATGGCACGATTTCTCCCAATGATGTGCGACTTTATGACAGCCTCAACAACCAAGAATTCCAACGTTTTTATGCCTTGCCTAAGACCCACAACGTCCATGACCAATCCGACGGGGAGGCACCAATTGTGTCAGGGAACAGGGTTCCTGACGAAAAACAAGTCAAGTATTTATGTGATACCGTGTTACGTCCAGTTCGATGGTCTGACTATACCTGAGGGGGCTATCCTCGTCACAATAGACGTGGAGGCCCTATACTGCACATCCCTCATAATGCAGGTACGGCAAGAGTGAGACGATATTTACTCCAGAGGGGCATGGAGTGGTACATGCACAGCGAACTGGTTGTACGATTGTTGTAATTTATTCTGACTCGGAATGTATTTGTGTTTAACAACTCCCACTTCCTCCAGGTGCAGGGGGTTGCGATGGGACCTGTTGTGCCCCATCGTATGCCAACCTGTACCATGGGGGAGTGGGAGAGGGAGTTATTTTCCCGTGAGGATTTGAGCGCCTTCCAGGGCTATATTAGCCTCTGGAGCGCTTCATTGATGACATTATGATTTATAGGACAGGTACGGAGGAGGAGTTATCTCAGTTCTTGACAATTGCAGATTAACCTCGTGGAACTTAAAGTTCACTAAAGACCAATCCACGACAGAGATAGCCTTCATTGATGTGCTAATACAAGTGGGGCTGTTATTTTATATAGTCAATACAGATGTTATCACGGTTATCATAACTTTTTATTTTAAATCATCCTTGTTCATGTTAATATTTGGAATCACCATGTAAATGCTGATTAATATATACTGATGTTGTTTATGATTGCTCATTATTCACTGCCTGTTTTTCCATGTGAGACTGTATGGCTCAATGTGATTTATGTGACACTGCTTGCCGTTAGCCAAGTCTCTGTGTGCGCTTGTCTCCCTGCTGTTAGACTCTGATGGGGGACAACTGGTGCAGCTGTGCTCTGGGATCTCCGGGGGGTGCACACGCTGGTCGAGGTGGACCCTTCTGTTGTGGGACCATTACCTGGCCGGGGGCGGTGGGTGACACGATCTGAGTCCTGCCCTGATGGGTGCCTCCCCCCACCAAGCGGGAACTCTGGAGGTCACAAGGGGGGGGGGGGGGGCGTGGCCAATCTCCCATCTCTCTGACTGAACAACCAGATGGGTGGGTGGGCGGACGTCCGGCGTTCCCTGGTGATGTCTGGAGGATGTGTCACCAGCTGGGGGCGGGAACCCCCTCCTCTGCCTTTCCCCACTGGTCCATACATGGCCGTGGGCACATCCCTATGACACGCTCAGCCAGTGCGACGTTGATGGGGCGTGTGGGAGGATGGACGGCAGAGGAGGGTGTCCTACTGACCTCTCGGTTTCTGTGATGACCACATGGCGCCCTGTGGGGGATCGTGGACACGGGGAATGCAGGTAAGCACGCCCCACTTTGGGAGGGGGATGAGCAAGGACCCAGGTGCTTTCGTTTCCCCTAATGATTGGGGGTTTAAATACCTCAGCCTGCCTTGGGTTCACTTCTAGGCAGATTCGCACTGATGGACATCTCGACATGCTGGCTCTGACTGTGAGTACCTCTCCTTAGAAATACTCCTCCTAACTTTTACTAGATGCTGACTGGTTGCTCATAAGGAATGAACTTGTGTTATCAGGCTAACTCTGATGACTGAAGTTGAAGGGGCGCGGTCCCAAGCATTTGATTCCTACTGACTGAACCTATCTTCACTTATCCCATTGACAGCAACTCATGGTGAGTCGGGTGACCATTCATACATGAGGATCCCTCCCATATCAGTTAGTTATTCTGGTATTTACGATCATTATGGACTATTTATAGGGGGACTTATACCCCCAGGCGGACCCTGATGGGTCTGGCTCTTACATCGCTTTGATCCGGGTTGACCCCGGCGGTTTGGGGGCGTTCACTGCGCATCGCTGCTGCGCATACCTCTGACCTGGGACCAGGTGTGCGTTTGACCCGGCTATATCTAGTTCAGAAAGGACAGCAGGTTGAGATCCTTGCCTGGATTTTCCTGACAGGGACATCTGGGTAGGTTGGACAATGCAGCAAATTAATTATTGTCATATTCTTTGATATTTTAGTGATGCTTCCTTGTCCAATTTCCTGATGAAGCCTGAAATAGGCGAAACGCGTAAAAATATGTGAAGCTCACCATTTCGATCTCTATATCGTTATTGCTGAATGTAATGTATAACAGTTCATGTGTATACAGATGATGATATATTTTTTCTTTGTTTTTAAATAGACCAAAGGGTCTCGTCCAATGTTTAATAAAGACCGTTTTACTTCCAGATCTTATGTTTGTCTTAAGGTATGTGCCCTCAAAGCCCAAGCTGTCATGTCTCTCTAATTGTATACTGTATGTAGAGATTTTAATTATTTTAAGGATTTTAACCAAAACTGCATCCAGGGAACCAGGTATGATCATTCTCTTAATTAAGTCATAAGATTTAGTGAAAGATTTTATGACGTCACAACTGTGCTAAAGGAAGCATCTTCCTGGTTCTCCATTGTTTTTTTTTTTTTGTTTTTTTTCTGTAGATCTGTGATTAATGAAGATGTTTCACAGTGTTAAGCCCCACAAAAGTGGCTTTTTAGATCACTCTATACAAATTCCATTAAATATATCAACAACTATGTGGTATAGTGGCTTGGAAAGTTTAGAAAGGTCCAAACGAAAGTTGATTGTACAGAAATTGTATGGTAAAATTGTAAGGTGTATGGGGGCCTGAAGAGGCCATCTTCCTAGAATCCAGTCTTTGGCAGGCCACAGTAAGCCAAGAGGCACTGTAGAGTAGAGATGGTTGAATTTTTTTATTTTATGGAAATATCAACTATATGAATACATCTCCGGCAATGTTTGGAGTTTTATGGAATTAACTTATAAAGTCAGCTAATTGAAATCTTGTGACTTTCTTTAGTGGAGTGGAGAGACTGATGTGGCAGAAGCCTGACTAGGTACATCTATAAGCATCACTGAAGGATAAAGCACCATCAGAACAGAACTGCCGGACAGATGAATGATATCTTCCTACACAGATTATTACCATTATTATAGTAGGAAAAAGGTTTATTGGGAAATTTCCTTCTATTTTTGTGTCATTGCCTTAAAATAGGTTAGGATAGTTAGGATTCTTCCATACATTTCACAATATCACCACAGTAGACTTCTTTTGTTATGTCTAAAAAAGTTTAATTTAAACCAACTTCGGAACTTATTGACTCTGAGGCAGTAAGCTCCCAGCACCGCGGCTTCCTCACTCACAAATAGACATATGTAAGACCCAGGAATTGCACATTCCACAAGTACATAAATATACACGCTGTACTTCAACACTCTAACCACCTCGGAACGTTCTAATGTATTTTAGGCCTCGTGAACCCCAAGGAGACAGTTTGGTACAAGCTGCCGAGAAATGGTTATTTTTCTTCCTGTGCATCAAAGCTCCTCGGAAATAAAGCCTCATTTTTCTGCGCCGTCTCCGCAGCAGCCTGGAAGTCAACGTTTGATGTGTACTTAAGGGCTACACCAGCTTCTAAATTTTTCCTTCTGCCAGAAATTATCTCAGGTATGCCAGGAATTCAGGTCTACCCTGTTACACTAAAACCTTGTTCTCTTAACTTATTTTTGCCATTAGAATCTACCAAGCAACACTAGCCAAAAAAGTAAACCTTATTTTAGAGGTACACTCCAGCATGAACATTTTGTATTTTAATTTACTCAGGGGTTGCCACTTACCTCATCCATTCCTCCCATAGAGGAGGATGGAAATGGGTCAAACCGAGGCCATGGCGGGGATGCTAAAATCAGTGGCCTATGGCTTTTTTAATAGTGGCCTTGACTTCCCAGGTTCCCACCTCCAGGGATCCCCAAGGTTTAAGGATGAGAACTTTTATCAGGTATTTGCTAACTTTGTCACAGTATATATTAATTATCATTTCCTCTTATGTCATTCATTGATTGGCCTCAATGTCTTCTCAGGGCAGACATAGCAGGATGGCATGACAGGTCCTCTTTAGCAAGACTGTTTTCCAAAAGGGGTGCTCTTGTACCTCTACTTTGCCTCTAAGTTGTATGTCAGCTCTGGCACCAAGAGGTCACAACTATGTCTGCTCTTTGATAGTGTTGAGCTTGAATATTTGAATTGCGAATATTAGCTATATAGGGAATTCGCAAATTTCGCAAATATGGTGGCGGATATTCACAATTTCAAATCTTCGCAATTTTTGCCATCGGGATGCTTATGGGCATGGAGTGCGAATATATATTCAATGCGAAATTAAATAGCACATGTGACCATTCATTTTGAAGGTATATGCAATAAATGGTAATTATAATTGCGAATCTAGATGGGAGAGGAACTGTTGGAGCATGTGCGAAGACTGATTTTAGCTGCATTTATACTGAGAGAATAAGTCTGCAGCTTTGACACCAGATGGTGCTTGAAAACCTGTCCTATTTCTTTCACATTATATTTCTTTTCTATGGTATTAATATACTATCCTGCTCTACTATAGTGCTTTTGCTTGCTTCAATGAAGAGAAGCAGTAGATTTGAATACACACAAAACTCATATTTTAAGTATTGACCCAGCTTTGGACCCCATCTGTTATACTGTTTTTAGCAACAAGTCTGATACCCTTGTGTGTTTAGCTACTGCAAAGGTGAGTTGTATTGGCGTTAGAGGTTTTATTTACTTTAGATAGGTTGGGCTCTTCTTTTTATTTTGAAAAAACTAATGTTATGGCTTGGCAGAAAGCTGAAGTGGCATATTGCAAAAACCATGCTGAACCCCTTTTTCCAACATAAATGGTGATGGAAGGTATTCCCCCTACTAACATGAAAAGCAGCAAATAGACAGTCTGGCAGTCATATGGAAAAAAGGCTGAGCAAAGCATTTCAGCATGGTGGTTACACTAGCATTCAATAGTGCTATGAGCAGAAGATGATTATTACCCATCACTATCATATAGTGTATGTATATATCCCATTCTAAATCCTTGGGCATCCATATGAAGTTAGTCCCCAATTTGCACTTATAACATTTTCCATTTTATGGGAAGACTTTCCACTCGATTTCAAAGTGTATGTGTGGGAATTTTTAACCATTCGCCCAGGAGAGGATTTGTGAGGTCAGACACTTATGTTGACTTTCTTGCAGTCTCATGTAGATCATCCTGAAGGTGTTCTATAAAGTTGAGCACAGGGCTTTGTTTGGGCCAGTCAAGTTCTTCTTAACCATATCTTCATAGTTCCACTTTGGAATAATACCACTTGTAGTTGACATTAAATTACCATATTTTTCTCAAAGATGCACCGGACCATAAGACACAGCCCATAGGTTTGGAGAGAAATTAAAAAGGCAAAGACACAGCCATACACATATAAAGAGAATATACAGAATGTTCAAACAAATCAGCAGGACTGGACCATGCAGTATTTATTCTAGATTCCTCCAGCCAAGCCAAAATGCTAGTGCAAGGAAACAAGTCTTAGTTCCAGCAAAATGCACAGGGGTGAAACTTTACTCATGTCCAATTTATGGAGAGACACATTTGACAATCTGGCACTACCCATGAGCAACTTTTTATATGGGGGGAGAAATAATTGACATAATGTTTTTTTATTGAAATGCAGAATGTTAATGTAAATGTTCCACTCATACTATCTAAATTCACCCAATAGGCAATAAAGAGAAGTTCTGGGCTTTCTGAAGATTACTCCTCTGATGACTACAGCTTCAGTACTGCATCTAGGAGAAAGTCCACAGCACCCTGCCCATAGGTTCCAGCAGCTTAGTAGCAACTATTAAAACCCTTCTCTGTCCTCGGGAGTCGGAGCTTTTATGTATATATCTTCCAAATAAACTGTAAATAGCCCCCTACCAGCTTGCGTGGACCTTCGCTTTATTGGGGTTTGAGCTGTGCCGGTGAAAGAACAGAGGACATTCCCCTAAAGAACCTGGTTGCGTGAGTAGCACTTCACATCGCACTCACCCGACGCAACACTAATACATCTACAAATTCTTGGCTTGGCTGGAGGGAACATATTTCAGTCTCCTGGGATGCAGGGCTATTGCTCCCAGCATGTTTGGGACTGAGAAAATAAACATTTTACATATTCGGACCATAAGACATTTTCCTATTGATTTGAATGGAAAAAAGTGTGGCATAGAACCTGAAAAATATGGTATCTACCAGATACAAAAGTTCTTCAAACCGATTTATTGTCAGTTGCCATCCCATGATGATATATGTTTACAAATGTAGACTGAATAGTTAGTTGCTGTGATGATTGGTGATGCCAATAATTTTGCTTATGTAGATTGTATTAACAGCACTGAATTCTATAAATATAAAAATTGCATACATGTATATCTATTTTCAGTTTAGTGCCCCATGCAATCTTATATTTTTGATTATGGCCACTTCAAACACATTTTTGTACAAATAGCAGACTCTGGCCCCCAAATCCCCTAAAGAGCACATGCTAGGAAGATAAGTCTAATCCATTCCTCATAAATGCGGCGTCCTTGCAGATGTGTGACTGTTATGGCAACATACAGGGGATGACTGGGCCTCAAAACACACCATATCACCTCTTCACAATCGCGGGCTGCAGATAACAACTGAAAATATTCACTCCATGGAAACTTTTACTCATGTTTGAAAAAAATAAATAAAATAAACTCCTGTTACAGGATGCCTAATTAGGATGGAATCTCAATGGTCGAGCATTTATAAAGTAGAGTTTATAGTGGGTGACATGTGATTACAGGCAATGCCACAAGGGTTCATGACTTCATCATTCAGCTTACAATGGTCATTGATAAACCTCATTAAGAAAACACATTCTACATCAAAGCGTTTTAGAAAAGTATTGTTGAGCATTGCCACATGTTCTTGTAATCGGTGGCCTCTAGTTTAAACCTGTGTTACTTGGGACATATGTTTGCCAGTCTTCCGGGTACATGGGGAATGGAAAAGACACAGCAGAGTGAAACCAAGGGAAGGTATAAGGAGAGAGTTACCAGGGGTAGAAATGGAAACATAACAATTAAAAATACCTGCCCCAATTATGATGAGGATGGCTGCCGGATACATTGTATCTTGCATCAGGACCAAAGCAGGGCTGGGAGGTAGTGAACTCAGGAAACACACTGTTGAGTTTAAGGGCTTGTTTCCACTACGTTTTTCAATCCGTCAAGGTCCCTCCGCCATGGAAGGGTGCATCCATCAGTGCATCCGTCAATGCATCCATCTGTGCATCCGTCAGGACATACAGGAAATGTTTTCCTTCAGTGCATCCATCAGTGACAGATTACTCCCCTCCGTTGCGTCAAAACAGATGTAGTGATCTACGTCAATTTTAACGCAACGGAGACCAACGGATTGCACTGACGGATGTTGGGACAGGCTCATTTGATATAATGGGCTAGGCCAAAATCCCATACGTCAGACGGAGGGATTTTGACGCAGTGAAAAGTAACCCTAACAGTTCAACTTTACTTGCCCTGATAGAAAAGAAACACAACTATAGTAGCCTATAGCCAGTAGCAATTGAGTCTGGGTGGTTAACCCTCTCTCACCAGTCTATTACAGTTGCTGCTGCGTTGGGCCCTCTTATCCACAGAACCGGTTTCAGTACTGCACTTTGCTCTCTAGTAGCCAGGGACCCGTCCAATCCGCGGTTTCAGCAGGAGGTTGCAGATTCCTTACTTACAGGTCTTCTCTTCTATATTTAAAAAAACATTTCAAGTTTCCACTCAGTCAATCAATGATAAACAGAGGTACTAGAGGAGGGTTGACACTAAAACTTCCCAACCAGCTCCTTTTTTGTGTACATAGCTAAAGTGCAAGTACAGTAAAAGACTCTCCCACAAGAAGCACAGCTTCAATGTCAGTGTTTAAGTTCTAGCAGTGGCTTGAACTCAGCCACCCCCACCACCACTGTTAATGGTACAGTCAGGGGTTTATATTGTGCTGTGCATGTCTATGGCTGCTTCACCATGCAGATTATCACTACCAATAGAATGCAGCATTAAGGTGATCAGTGCTGAGGAATCTTCTTACTGATTTTCCATATGCCATAGATAGGGGAATGTTTAGGGCTTCTAGGGTTAAGTGTGTAGTGAAGCTTCCACTTCTAGGCATATATAGCCTATGTATTTATGTTGTATTATAGTTTTGCCATGACATGCTGGATTAACATTATAAATGTGTATACAGCTTTAAGAAAAAGTTACTTTTTCTGAAGCAGCTGCCAGGACATGAGGTAATGGCTCTTTTCCAGCAGTTTTGCTTTAGTTTTTTGCCCAGATACTGCAATTCCCTTCCTCTGGCCAGAGGTAATAGATGGACCCTTTGAATGTTTTCCCAGGCTTTTTGCCAGTAGCTTACTATGGAGCAAGGTCGTCCCATCATCATCCACTTAGCAGTGCCTGGGCTGACCCCCATCCATGGTGAACGACAGGGACATCCTTTGGACCAGTGTTAGTCTCTACCTTGTCTTGCCCGAGTGGATGGATGCGGCTTTCAAGAGGTGTCTGAAGAGTTAGGGTGAGACGCAGGACTCCACTCTTCACCTGCGTGCGGACATTCATTTACTGTGTGCAAGCCGTGTGTGCTTTTGGGACCTAGGCATCCGAAAATGATCCTGGTTGCTCTGGGCAATGCTACAAGTGAAATGTGGCTGGACAGCTGGGAGAACTGCAATTCCCGCCTACTTAATCTTCATTAGTGTTGAGCTTGAATATTTGATTTTCGAATATTTAGCTCGAATATCACTATTTCGCCATTTCGCGAATATATCATCGGATATCCGACGCGATCGCGATTTTACGCGATTTATTGCGCTTTTATAATCGCGATCCATTGCAATGAATGGGATCGCGATTATATAATCGCAATGCGATTTTTTAAAACGGAAATGACAGATATTCTCCCAGTCGAATATCCAAGCTCCATTGACTTGCATGCATTGCGCATATTTGGTCGCATTGCACTTTCTCGGATAATCGCAATTTCAGATTCCGCCATCCTCTATTGACTTCAATGTATTGCGCATATGTGGTGGCATTGCGCTTTCTCGGATAATCGCGATTTCGGATTCCGCCATTCTCCATTGACTTGCATGCATTGCGCATATTGGGTCGCAATTGCGATTGTTAGATCGCAATTCATGTCATAAGTGCGGAATCGAATATTATGGCGGATATTCGCGAAATTACGCGAATTCGAATATTGCCTAGTCGCTCATCACTAGTCTTCATCAGTGTTTTAGCAGTAAAAGGCTAATGCTTTACAATAATATGCCAAGTATGGGTGAAGGAAGAGATATGCCCCATGGTATCATTCATTTGCTATTAAAGTTAATGGTTCAAAGAATGCCAGGCTGAATGGTCGTCACTCAACATATTTCACTTCACATAATCTGACCCTCTTTGCAAAAAGCTTCGACACCCCAGCACTAGAGAAAGGAAAACCTCATTCTCACTGCTGAGGGCCTAATTAGAGCTCAAACATTTTATTTATGGGTATTTAGGAATGGCATGCATGGAGCATGTTTTAGGTTTTTTTCTGTCAGTGTTCCCAGTGAACCATAATCAAACTTGCTTCCCATAGAAAACCTCAATACCAGGGCCATGGATAACAAAAGATATTTCACACATATATTCAGTTTTTCTAAATCTATCCGTAAATTTAAAAAAATATTTTTTGGGGGGGGGGGGGGGGGGGG
>CM070040.1:33908123-33933795 GCA_036250615.1 Ptychadena robeensis
GGCCAGCAATCGGTGGTGGCATAGGCCCAGGCGCAGGCCCGGCCGCGGTGGGGTCCCCGGCGGCCGGAGCCCGGCCTGGGTAGTCCTCACCAAAATCATTGAGTATGGATTGCAGCCACGCAGCGCCCCTGGCATCCGCCTGCGCCCTTACCCACTCCAGCAGCGCGTCCATAGAGGCTGCCATCCGTCGAGTCCCGCGCAGCAGCTGATTCTGTGTCCCACGTCGTCCATGTTCCGCGCCAAAAAGAGGCCGCGTCATTTCCGCCGCCGGGTTTTGACCCGCGCGGCCCTGCCTCTTCTTCCGACGGCACTTCCGGTCCGGAGCCGACATCACTTCCGGCCCCGCGCCGCCGCCCACTGACGTCCTCTTGAGCTCGCCGGATTCCTCCTCCACAGCACGCCCCAGTCAGGCACCCCTACGCCTAGGTGCCCTGGCTGGGGGTGTTGAATTATTGAGCTATATTAACAGCTTGACTTTATCATGTATACACTGCCAGTTTTCCTTTTTAGAATACCGTAATTTATTGTTCCTTTCTTTTTGTATAAATGTTTTGTCCATTCAATACTCACAGGGAAACAATAATATAACTTTGAATTTTGAAGGTTGCCATTAGGGGTGTGACATTTGGAGGGTAGGTATTCTCAGTTGTAATTGATTAACCCCTCCCAAAATTGGACTTCTAAGGGTATTGGAGATGTGGGGGTTCAAAGTCAGAGGAGGCATGTATTTGCAACTGTAGCAAAATCACACTTCCCAACATTGTTTTCCCATTTTTCCACTACAAATAAGAGTATGAGGCATCATGAGGCACTGTGAACTGGCCTCCAATTTAAACAGTTTGAGTACCCATGTTTTATATCCTGGTCATTCAGTTCTCTGCAAGGACATGAAAGAAAGGCACTGCACATATCCTTTAACTAGTTTACTGCTGGTATGTTAGGGAAGATCAGTCATGGACATGTGAGTTATGACATGGCAGGTCAGTGATCCTGTGTGCAGGAGACATTTCCCTGTGATGGCCAAGGAGTTCCAGTCAGCTGACATCGTAATACTATATCTGCTTTTAAAGGAAACAGACATAGGAGCAATACATAAATAAATACATTTAAAGAGCACCTGCTATCCACTGCAGCTGGAAAGTTAATTTCAGCTTTTAAAACAGAAGCACACCATCCCAACACATTCAGAAACCTTTATAGTTCTATTACCTGTGCACTTACTTGTATTCCCAAGAACTGTCCTACCAGTATGTGCTGTGTTCTTAAAAAGCCATGTGATTTGTGACAGCATGTCTGTAGTGTCAGCACCGCCCCCTCCATGTGCAGCACATCTTCCATCAGACACATTGGGGCTAATCAGGGGTTACCTGTCTGGTAACTTCATGTACACCGCTGTTATCAACTGCTAATCTGGCACACTGTCTACCTCCTGATCAAGAGCCTTGACAGTCTTAAGGCCCCCATACACGGGTCGGATTCCGGCCGGATTCCGGGCCGATCGATTACGGGCGCGTGCACGCGAAACGATCGTGCCGGAATCGTGTGCAGCCCACCTTGTCCGATCGTTCACGTCCGATCGTTCAGGGGCCCAGAATCGGATCCGACAGAGAACCAACATGTTGGTCTTTTTGATCCGATTCTGCACACATCAGGGGAAGTTGCCATTTGTGAGGTGGCAATCGGACACGGAATCGTCCCAGAATCCATTGGACAAGGTGGTATGCAGCGATCGGATTCTCTTAATTGGCCGATCGATCACACCTGCGATTCCCGCCAGAATCGCCGGAATCGATCGGATAGGTGATCGAGCGGCCATGGAATCCGACTGTGTATGGCTGGCTTTAGGTTAGTCTTTGAGGAGACACCACTTTTGAGATTGACCACTAGCAGATGAAAATCCTGGTGCGTATCTAGATGGAATGGGAAGAACCACCCAGTTCCTTCCAGGGCCGGGACAAGGCAGAGGCAGAAGAGGCACGTGCCTCTGAGCGCTGCTGAATCTGGGCGCTGCTTAGGGGGTTAAACTCCCCCTGAGCAGCGTAGAAACGGGACGTGTTACACGCATATCTCCCCTCAAGGCAGAGGCTGAGCTGCCCAAGCAAGTGCGCCCCCCCCCCCCCCCCCGCTCTGACCGGCTGGAGAGGGGGGGTGCGCACTTGGGCAGCTCAGCCTCTGCCTCAGCTCAGCCTTGTCCCGGTCCTGGTTCCTTCCCTCCTTGTTTCAGAGTCTAAGATCCTATAATCAAACTAAAAACATTTACCAACCTGCAGGTGTTGAACAATATCTGGTGTTGTACAATATTTTCCCAGGACACACAAAATTTAAAAAACCTTTCACTTCTGGATATGGTCCATTTACACAGTGACAGAAGAAAAATCTATCACAATATGTAGATGTCACTTTGTAAGAGTAGCAGTGATATAATTACTATACATTGGCCTTGCTGTGTGGAAAGCTAGACCCAGTAGGTCTTTCTGTAGATAACTGCAGAAGGGGTGGATGTAAGACCAGGCACCCTGCACACAAACAAAGCACTGCAGAGATTGGTCTTAACACTGAACACATAGACACAAATCAAACACTTGATTACTGCACAGATCTGGGGAAAATGCACATAGCAAATAATTATTTTTTCAAGAAATAAAACAAATTTTTTTTTGTTTAGACAACAGCTGCTTTCCTGGGGTTTATCTTTAGCAAAATGGAATAAATTATCTAACTGCGGTTCTTTAACTGTTTATAGGAGGTGCAGGATCAGGAAATAGGATAGGAAAATGATTTCACAACAATGGCCAGAGGTTTTTAAAGCTCAAATCACAAAGCTTTAGAAGAAAATAAGGCCAAATTGTTTAAGCCATGATTTTTTTTTTTTTAATTGGTTGCATTGCAAAAAATATGTTCTGTTATGTTAGCCTTTATGTTATATATGTTTTCTGTCAACTGCCACTTGAACTGGATGAGCAATCGCTTTATCAGTCAGTTACCATATATCAGTTGGTCACTATACATACAGTAGGTTAAATGCCCTTATGGGCTTCTTGAAAATTGTAGTTGGGTGTTTTTCCTTTCCATCATATTCTTGAAAGTTGTAGTTGGGTGTTTTTCCTTTCCACCATATTCTTGAAAGTTGTAGTATGGTGTTTTTCCTTTCCACCATATTCCAACTACTCAAAGGTGAACCTTTTAAGATTTTCAGGCACTTATAGATCAAAAGTGGCTAAGTCATAATGTTAAATGTTTATATACATGTGTACAGTTGTGTTGGCAGGTACCACATCGTCCATAAGGTAAGACCGTATGTTCTTTTGTCCTACTACATGTTTCGCCCCTTGGGCTTCCTCAGGGAGGGTATTTCTATAACACAGATCATACATATATTATAACCTAGCATAACCGGCTGATTGCCTGACTACCCCTTCCCCCCAAACTTATTCCTAATAAATAACCACAGAGACATAACTTCTTTAGAAACTTTGTTTGTATTAAAGTGCGAATTTTACAAAAGGCCACAGCTTATCCATGAACTGACATCAACCCTCGCCAGTGCCAATAACTTACATAACATTAATAATTCCAACTTTAAAGTTAAATAATTTTAAATAACATATTAAATAACATATTTGACCACCGTCCGTACCAGCCACCTGCCCTTTTTAATCCAGCATGGTGGATACTTCCAATAATTGAAAACTCCAGTTAAGCCCCAGTAAGATAATCTCTTGTGTTTTAACCAAAGCATTCAAGACAATGGACAGATCCCACTGAGGAATCGACGTGTCCAGATGGGTCCAGATCGGGCCACGCCCTGTAAAAACCTAGACACTGAAGGTCCTGTGGCAAACCTTACTTCCAAGAAGGAACTAAGTGCTGAGACCTGTGGTCCCCATTCAAAGTAATGGATTTCGACCAAGGTTTTCCAACATGTTGGAAACCTGTTTGTTGCTGTTATCTGTTTCTTTATTGAACCGTGTATGCCCGGCTTAACTTTCTTAACCTGACAGATCTGGTACCCCCCCTGCATGTTCAGATAGGCTACAGTTGTGGTGTTGTCTGAATAAATTTGCACAAAATGCTCCACCAACTCCCTCTGAAAACCGAGAAGGGCGTACCATACTGCCCTGTAGTTTGATGATCTGCAAAATTCCTGTTGGTTCCATACTCCCTCAGTAACCTGCCTCTCTAGGTGAGCTTCCCACCCCCAAGAGCTGGTATCGGTGACCAGGCAGACTGGGTTATGGAAAGACCATTGGAGACCCTCAGAGAGTACCCGAGGGTTCCTCCACCACCACAGGGATCTTAGTACTCGAGTGGAACGAAGAACCAGAGCGTCTAGGAAAGCAACCTGACCGCCCCAACAAGCTAACACGTGGGACTGAAGTTCTCACATATGTGCCCTGATCTATTTGACTGCGCTGATAGATTAGACCATGAATCCTACCACCTGCATGGCCTGGCAAAAGACAATACTCTGTCGTGTTGCATCTGTCTGCCAAATCTTTGGTGAAGACCCTCGGTGCTGATGACAGACCGAATGGAAGGGCCTGAAACTGAAAATGCAGATTATTTCTATTTCTGGAGAAACAACTTAACCTTGTCCCCACCAGTTGATCTGAGTCAGCTGGCCTTGGGCCGGACTGGAGGTTTGAACAGCATTTTTCTCTTCTCTTTCCCTTTACCTCATTCCCAGGGCTTCTTACGTGGGGGTCCCTGCTCTGAAGATTACTCTTTTGGCTCCGAAAGGGCCGCTTAACTGGAAACTTTTTCTTATTTGCTGTCTGATAAAGAATGGATTCCAATTCTGACCCAAAGAGTACATCATCTGAGAAAGGCAGGCTACACAGGTAGATTTTGGAAGCTATGTCCCCCGACCAAGTTTTCAACCATAAAGCTCTGCGAGAGACAATGGTTAAATCAGTGGCCCTAGCTGAGAGGCGAAGGGATTCAACCGAAGCATCAGCTAAAAACTTAATAGCTGATTATACAATAGGCATACCCTCTCAAACCTTTTTTCTAGGTGTGCCCATCTCTAAATGATATTGAAATGGGGAAACCTAAAATCCTAGATTATTGGCGACACATGATGCTGCTTATGGTGGTCTCATGTTAAACACACACGTTTACCAAATGCGCTACAACAAAATATCTATTCTTTTGTCCAAGGAACCCATATCTTCAAAAGAAAGATCTGATGATTTGGCCACCTGAGAAAATGCTGTGTCTTACTTTGGTGTCTTATTCCATGGCATGGTCTTATCATCAGGTAAAGGGAACCTCTTTTGCAGGTTTTTGCTAAAAAAAAGGTTTCTCTGGATACTGCCATTTCCGTTTGATGACCTGTTAATCTGTTAAGAGAGGATGGATTGGAAAAACACGCCCCTTATGAGTACCCAAAGCGTGATACATTTTGTCATACAATGAGGATACCACCTTCTCCTCTTGTATGTCTAACGTCTCATAGATTGCTTTCAGCAAATCATAAACCTCTTCCAAAGGAAGATTATGCCTAGTCTGGGGTCCAGATAAACTCTCATCCTCCTTATCAGATTCTTCTGCTGAAAGCTCCGCATAAGAATCCTGGAGGCGTGGCTTGGCGGCAGACGGAGAAGCAGCATACAGGGAGAGCTCCGCTGCTAAAAACTATTAAAACCCCAAATTCCGCCACTGATCACCGCAAAATATATCTTGGTTACCTGCAGGTGACCCCCTTCGGGCATTGAATACATCCCGGCGGCATTCCTGCAACCCGGCGCGCATCCGGAGGTCCGGTGCCAAATTTAGGCCCCGGCTTGGGCCTACAACGGGGCGATCACCGGACACACATGGCTCAACAGAGTCCACAAGACGAAGCCTTCCGCGCCGTGTTGACCGCTCAGACGATTGGAACGCCCGCTGACGAGCGCGGGTGCCTCCATCCGGCCGCTCCCCATCCAATCCAAAATCGAGGCCGAGGGAGACATATCTCTTAAAGTGAGGGGACCGGATCCAAGCAGTCACCTTGGGGACTCCAGCGCCACCGAAACTGGTGAGTCCTACTCTTCTGAAAGCTCAGGAGGGTTTCCCTAACTGTAGGCACGAGGTGCATAAATTTAGGCCGCGGTCTCGGCCTACCTCGGCCTGGACTACTGACACTGGGACTCTGGAAAGGGACCTGTATGCCATAACTGGTCCGTTTTTTTTAGTAGTTTCACAATATTTGGGCCACCTGTGCTCCGTGGAGTTCTACACAGTTCACCTCAGTCTGGCAGAAATTTGCAGAAGAGCTCCTTCCCAGATACCTGAGGGCTGCACTGGACTTGCCGCTACACTTATAATTTGTACTGCCAGTGATCTAGCAGTCCCTGACTGATCCATAACCACAGATTGGGATTTAGTGTGATCATTCTCCTGGACATTTTGGGACGTGGACTTTATTCAAACATACTATACTAAACTGAACAGGTCTTGGCGCAAGATAATTTCTACATGTATAACTGACAGACAGTGAGAGAAGTACAAGATTCAGAACCACAGTCTTTCTCATTCTACTTCATATATATATATCTTCATTGTCTGCACTACCCCTATCTGGGGATGATTGTTGTGTAAAAAATGTAAGTGTCAAGTGAGAGAACTACGCATATACTAAACGCACTATGGGGAAAATAGGCAAGCAGCAAGATTATTATACACAAAAAAGACAAGCACCAGCTAAGCACATCCCGGAGATGTTTCGCCACTCCAATTCAGAGAGACCCCCTAGATCACCAGGTTCTGACTCTGCAGCTTCAGGACATGAGGATTACGAAAGGAGATCCCCTACAATTTCTAAAAGCTATGATGACCAAGCCCTAAGATGATCTGATCTTAAATCGTTTTCTGAGGAAATAAAATCAGATATAAAGGCGGCTCTTTCTTTGGCCATCTCAGATTTAAAAGCAGACATTAGAGCCATCTCTTCCAGAGTTAATGACATTGAGGTGCACCAAACTCAACAAGAACAAGAGATCACCACCATAAACGACAAAATGGATGAGTATGAGTTTCATAACATACAAGTTAACAGGTATCTTGAAGACAATAGAGGGCGACGTCATAATCTGAGACTACGGGGTATACCTGAATCCATAGAGACCCCCCAACTTGCAGAAGCGGTGCAAGCGCTCTTCAATGATTTACTTGAACGATCTGTCCCCGACAACTCTCAAAAATAGGAGGGCTCTTGGCGATCCTGAGAGAGCGACATATTAAATATTGATGGAGATTTCCATTTGGACTATCGGTTCTAAAGGATGATAGGCTTCTCTTACTGCGGGTCCCAGCTGAACTGGTAACCTTCTGTGAACATCTGCAGATTCCTGTGCCTCAGTTGCCAGAGTGGTACGCTGACTTTCTCCGCCCACAGCAACCTCCAAGCCAGGGTCGTCTTACACCAAAAGTTCAAGGCATTCCTACACCATCTTCCTCAAGAGGCAGAAGAGACCTTGACAGAGTGGCATCAACGGGATACCATCGCACTCCAATGAGAGACTCTAGACGTTCCCTGTTGTGAGCCAAGATTGCAGTATCTTTGTCTCCCAACTTCCTAATTCTGTGCTTTTCAGAGGCGGGAACTACTGCATCGTCATAGAAGGAATGGATAAGTACTCCCGATTGGGATATACATTTGTTTTTCACTGAAATTTTCACATATGTTCCTTAGGTTAACTAGTATTAGCTTCCTGTGTTGTTCTTAATGGCCCATATGGGCCTTGGAGATAGGAGTTGAGCCCTAAAGAAGTCTGCATTTGTCTATAGACGTAACTCTTGGATGAGTACGGGCCATGGAGTTAGGATTAATGGATACATATGGTTATTGGTGCAAATGTTAGAATACTCATATTGGCTTGCTTTTGCTTTATGCATCGAGTGGAGTATATAGGGATTTTTTTCTAGACTCCCTCTTTAACTTAAGTTTAACTATCTTAAGACTGTTCCATATGGTTTTGCTCGCATTTTATTGATTGGGTTTCCTGAGACACAGTTGCACTGATATTGGTATACCTATGGGGACATGGAGGATTGGGGAGTTTATGGGTCAGATCTCACCTGTTCACTCCCCGCCTTTCCGTGCACTGTGTTAGTATCATCGACAGCTGCTATAGCTAGCCTGCTGGTACTTGAATATTAACATAGATAAGATACTCACGTGGGTACCATGCAAGATGGTTTCCTCGTGAACTGGACGCTTATTCCCGCTCTGGAGCATAGATGCTCTTGCATTCACTCATGTGTTACACTTAAGCTTTTTCTTCCCCAGTTTTTCACTTTACTCTCTCACACTTCATCTCCTATACATTGTGCCCAACCCCAAGCCAACCCCCCCCCCCCCCCCCCCCCCCCCCCCAGTCTGTAAGTAGGACCAAGTCCGATTGTTGACAACGGTCACTTTTATACCCTTCAGCGGCTCTACTGTGTGTCACACTGAAACACAAAAAACGTACTAGAGTAAGATATTGGGAATTCTTCCCAATCCGGTTGTTGCTCACTGTATATTAGATTATCGCTAATTGATTTCTCGACCAAGGTGTTACAGGTTTTATTCACTTCACTTCCTACCTGTAAACGTTGGGCGGGCTGTGTCCCTGGATACACTTCCCGATATGTCTAAACTAAAATTTTTATCTTTAAATACTAAGGGGCTCAATATCCCTGAGAAAAGGTCTCAGGTACTGCAACTTGCTCAAAGGCATAGGGCAGATGTGGTGTACCTGCAAGAGACACATTTTAAGTCGAATGGCATACAGAAAATGACTAATCGGATGTATCCGGAGATATACCACGCCACTACTGATTCTAAAAGGATTAAAGGTGTTGCAATACTTCTTTCCAGACACACTCATTTCGTGAAAACTGATGACTAACAGACCCTGATGGCAGGTTAATTTTTCTCAAGGGCACGATAAATCAAACGCCCGTCACATTGGCTAATATTTATTGCCCAAATAGAAAAAATAGAAAAAAAGATAATAAACCTGTTAGTAACACAAGAGAGTAGCGGAGGGGACGTAAGTCATGTGCCACACCCAAAATAATATATACACAAGTAAAGGTCATACAAACATCTTTAATGGAACTAAGGGTCCCCAAGAAACCTAGAAAAGACGGTTTATTCAAGGCACTTAGCGTTGCCTCTAATGATGACTATAAGTTTAAAACAATATCATTTTTATTTAAACACGTTTAAAAAGAACACTTTTTAAATGTTTACAGAAGTGTCAGGTCAGAACCAACAACATACATTGTGGTGATGCTCCCAACCTTGATAACAATAATGATCCGTAAACACTTGTACATATTCTTCATCCAAAGAAAGTGCGTTATAGTTACTGTCTAGAAGTATGTCTCCTACATTTTCGCCTGTGCGGCTTCTTCAGAGATATCTATAACCATAAACACATCAGGACATAAGTTAGCATTACCATTCAAAAGTGTCTCTTAGCTCATAGCTGCATAAAAGATCACATGAATCATTATAATACAATATAAATGAATAAGTAGATGTAGGTGGGACCACATCCATAAATTCATTATTCCGATCCAATGTATAGGTGAATAAACATATTGTCACGTGTATAATAACAATAAATATAAATGTATATAACACATTATAACATTAACAATGATATGCTTAGAGATGTGTTTCTTTTAAATAGATAATCAATTGGTTAGGACAGAGGGGCCAAGCATACATTTTGCATTATATTCAGCATCGGAAGAGTTTAGAACTCATTGTTTTAGAAGACAGGAAATGATTTCCCCACAGCCTACATATAGTGAGTGATATTGCTCCGTTGACCTGGGATTTACACGAGTATAGTAATGTCCCGTCCACCTAGTCCCGTGTGGCGCAGGGGAGGAAAAGGCAGTGCCCCAGCTATTTCAACCGGAGTAACCCGACCAACAGGCAACAGCAGGGCGTACAACCATCGAGCATTCCCCTCCCTAGGGTTTATGCCTGGAAAGTTTCCAGGGAGAACCGGATGTGATAGGGGCGTATCACTGCCACTGAGGGGTATAACTACAGAGACAAAATTGGAGATGTCACTGCGGAAAGAAAACAACGCTTTGTTTTTCCTTTCGCAGTTGACTCTCAATTGTCAATGATGTCTAAACTGATTGATGAATTAATTAATGCAAAATGTATGCTGGCCCTATGCCTAACCATATTGATTACTCATTTAAAACACCACTAAGGCAATCATTGTACTGTTATAAGTTTTTATATACCTATTTATATTTAATGTTTCTTATATGTGCAAGTATGTTTATTCACCTATACATTGGAATCGGAATGAATTTATTATGGATGTAGGTCCACCTACATCTCCTTAATTCATTATAATGTACTTATAATTGAATCATTTGATGCTATGCAGCCTGAGCAAGAGCGACTTTTGAGTCTATATGCTACTTAGTATCCTGATGTGTTATGGTTATAGACATTCCCCTGAAGAAGCCGCACAGGCGAAACATGTAGGAGACAACTTCTAGCCAGTAACTATAACGCACTTTATTTGGATGAAGAATATTGTACAATTGGTTTTTACGGCTCATTAATTGTTATCAAGTTGGGAGCCACCAAACTGTCTCGTTGTTGGTTCTGACCCTGACACTGTAACATTTAAAAATGTCTTTTTAAACGTTTTTAAATAAAATGAATGTTTTATAAACTAATAGTCATGCATTAGACCACCAGTGCCCGTGAAACCCGTCCTTCACGTCTCCTTGGGGAACCCTTAGTTCCTTAAAGATGTTATGACCTTTACTTGTGTTTTCTATAATAAACCTGTTGTTGGAATTTTCTACAGGCATGTTGATATTGGGGGGAGACTTCAATGTACCGCTCTCCCCCATTATAGATACCTCCAATGGTACTTCGTCACTGACTTACGCTGCCCTTAGGAACATTAAATCTAAATTGCAGACTTTGTCACTGCATGATACTTACCCGACTACTAAGGACTACACTTTTTACTCCCCCCCCTCATAAAAAATATACGAGAATTGATTACTTTTTCATTTCTCAGAAAGATCTCTCCTTGGTCTCAGAAGCGGGGATCTTGCCCATTGCAATCTCTGATCATGCCCCTATTTGGTTTTCTCTCAAGCTTATACCCGAACCCCCTTCCAAAAAAATTTGGAGATTGGATACCTCCTTACTGGGAGATCCTGAGATTCTACAATCTCTTACACAAGATCTTAACGATTTCTTTGATAGAAACTTCACACCTGACCAGTCTCCGCTCAATATCTGGGAAGCACACAAATGTGTAATGAGAGGTATTCTCCTGGCCCACTCCTCTCGCAGGAAAAAACAACACCAAGCCCGTGTTATCCAGCTCTTGTCTCAGATCTCTGTATTAGAAAGGGCTCATAAAGCGTCCTTGGCGGTGTCCACCCTGAGGGACCTGTTGGACTTGAGACAACAGCTGAAGGAATTGTTAATTGCCCGGTCAAAAAAAGCGTATGTTTTATCTCAAAAGCTTTTTTATGAGCAAGGGAATAAAAGTGGTCGTTTTCTTGCTAGGGCACTTAACACTAAAAAGGCGTTAAGGACCATACAACAAATCTCAGACAATCAGGGTAACAAACACGTTACTAAAGAACAAATATCGGAACAGTTTGCCAGGTATTATAGAGACTTATACAACTTACCTAATGAGCAGATGCAAGACAAGAGGGTTAAAATAAGGGAATTTTTGCAGAAATATTCTCCCCCGGCTATCCCACCTCACAAGGCGGCGGAATTAGAACTACCTATAAGTGAGGAAGAGTTTAGACTTGCTCTCAGATCTCTTAAACCAGGTAAAGCGCTGGGACCGGATGGTTTTCCGGTACAATACTACAGAACTTTTGTTGATATTTTGGAGCCACATTTTTTAAGAAATTACAATACTATTCACCTTGCAGATGTATCTAGAACAACGGTTATGGAGGCACACATCACAGTCATTCCTAAGAAAGGGAAGGACCCTTCCTTATGCAGCAATTATAGGCCGATCTCGCTTTTGAATGTGGACCTGAAATTATATTCAAAAATCCTTGCGGCCAGATTGAGCCATTTATTACCTTCCATGATACATGGAGATCAGGTTGGATTTATCCCTGGCCGGGAAGCCAGGGATAACACGATCAAGGCTTTACATATCTTACAATGGGCGGTTACCAATCAAACAGATGCTTTTTTTCTATCAACCGATGCCGAAAAGGCATTTGATAGACTTGATTGGGATTATATGTTAGCTGTGTTACAAAGTGTGGGCATTAGGAAAACAATGCTTGAGAGGATTTCCACCCTCTACACATGCCCGTTCGCCAAGGTCAGGGCCAATGGTGCTTTGTCTGAACCATTTTCCATTCGAAATGGAACGAGACAGGGCTGTCCATTGTCCCCCCTACTTTTCGTACTAACATTAGAACCGTTACTCCGACAAATTAGAGACAACCCGAATGTACACGGAATTGTTATCCATAACAAGGAATATAAGATTGCAGCGTTTGCTGACGATCTGTTATTTTCATTTTCAAGACTAGACTCGACGCTTCCAGAGATACTTGCGATCTTTGACCACTTTCAAGACATATCCAACTTTAAAATTAATCATTCCAAATCATTTGCCCTAAATATTAACATTCCCAGAAACAGGAGGGAGATTTACCAAAAAGAGTACCCTTTCCAATGGGCAGAGCACCAGATCAAATATTTAGGCATTACCCTACCACGTGACCCGAATGAGGTATTCAATAGAAATTTTCCTCCCCTACTTAAAACCATAAAAGAGGACCTAGCCAGGTGGCATAGGCCTACCTTTTCGTGGTTTGGACGCATGGCCATAATCAAAATGAACATTACGCCCAGATTTCTATATTTGTTTTAGACTTTACCAATTAATATACCCAAACAGTTTTTGAACTCGCTCAGATCAATTCTGAGGCAGTTTCTGTGAGGACATAAAAAACCACGAATCGCGTACCAGACACTAATTGCTTCAAAAACGAGTGGAGGAACGGGGCTGCCTGACCCTGATCTGTACTATAGAGCGTGTCATTTGGCTAGGGCTTTGGATTGGGGATTACATTCCAACTCCAAAGCATGGGTGGCCCTAGAACAAGATCTAGCAAAGGTGCCTCTTACTATCTTGCCGTGGCTCCCACCAAGAAAGAAACCAGACAGGAATAATTTGTCTCCCTTAACATCTGCCACATTACAGACGTTCCAAGACACAGCAGTTGGATACATTTTACGATACTTTTAAGGACAGAGCTTTATTGCATCAAGAGGGCATTAAACTACCCCAATAGATGTATCTTCAAAGCAGACACTATCTTAATTCCCAGGTCAATAGAAAATTGATATGTAGGGAACCGACACCCTTAGAGAAAGTATGGGCCAGAGGAACGGCGATTCAACACGCAATCTCCATGACCTACAACATATTACTAGCTAACATTCATTCTGATGATCTGGCGCATAGAAGAGCATGGGAGGATGACTTGGACACTAGGTTTACTGACAAGCAATGGGAAAAAATAAACTTGCTGACGGTCAAAGGATCTTTAAATGTGAGAATTCAAGAAAATAACTTTAAATTACGCACCAGGTGGTACAGGGTTCCTCAGGTCCTACATAAAATATTCCCATTGACTGATGACAAGTGTTGGAGATGTCAAATGTCCAAAGGCACTTATAAACACATCTGGTGGTCTTGCTCCTCAATCATGCCCTTCTGGGAAGAGGTTGCATCCATAATGGAACGGGTGACAGGTCAGAGAATTCCATTTACGCCAGAATGCTTTCTTCTGCATCACACGCATGAGGAATTGAAAAAATATAAGGGCTCTTTAACATTCCACATGCTGAATGCAGCGAAATTACTAATCCCGATCTTGTGGAGAGATCCCAGACCACCTACAAGATCGGAGTGGTTCAAGCAATTATGTAAAATTGCAGAAATGGAACAGCTTATCCATATGGCTCACGACTCTCTCACAAGATATATGTCAATCTGGTCACCATGGATCCTCTTTCATGAACAAGTGGAAAGGGAGAAGGGGAGAAGCTAGAGATTGTTAGCCCATTGGAGCTGACTTACACACGCATCGGTTCCTTATCAGGAGACACAGTGGATTGGAAATAGATTTAAACCTGTAGTTGATATGTCCGTAGGTTCAATTTAACTCCTGTTAGTCGCCTTCCACGTTGTGGAGTATACCTGTAGCAACACCTTGCCTTGAGTTGTAACACTGATTCTTACACCTAATATACAGTTTGACCCACATTGCTCCCTGCAAATGTTGTATTATCTCTTTTTGCATTACTAGAAAGAGGGACAATGGTTGGGTCGCATTTTTGTATATGCCTAAATTGTTATTGTTCTTCTTTTTAAAATTACGTCACACAATTGATGTCTGATCGTTAGATATTGACAACTGCTACTTTAGAATTGTTAAAACTGAGAATGTTATGAATGTTTTCTGTACGTTTTGTAATTCAGCTGTAACTTGAAATACTTACCGCTTTTACATCTTATGTTTCGCAAAGCTAACATTTTCTCAAAATGTATTACCGTTTCTTTTCAATAAAGCTTGTTTGAAAAAAAAAAAAAGAATCCTGACCCTTTTCGCCACTGTTTTGGTCCCCCACTGGTAAAGATAACGAAGAGAGAACTGTAAAGAGAGTCGAAGATCAGCCAGTATAGATTTAAAAGGAGAAAAGGTGGCAGCAATTTCTTTTCTTACACAAGATAGAATATCCTGGACTGTGGTGGCCCCCTCTCCCCTAAGAAGAGCATCTATGCATTTTGGGCAGAGGGGCTTATTACCACTAGAGAGCTTAATACCACACACTGCACACCTCTTTTTAAGAGAAGGTTCCTTGTCCAATTTAGTCACTACTTTGCCCTGGAAAAAAATTGAAAAATAACCGACTAGCATAATTGTGCACATACACCACCATGAAGAACCAAACACCAGCCAAAATGTGTGAATAGTTCTATAAAACAAACAGCTCTACAAGAAGGGCCTCAAAAACAGGGGCAGCAAAGGTACAAAACAACCAACCCCCCATTTTCTCCTTAATAGATAACTGTTACAGGTAATGTGATCCTGGTCCCCCCAGGGACTGCCGCTTGTGACCGCTGGATCGGGGATCAAGGTTACAGGTTCCATCAGAAAAAGACAACTGTGCAACTGCCCTGGCTTGCTGGCAGTAACTGCTTTTATGCCGGCTTTCGGCATCCCACACGCTGTCCAGGGACCCAGAAGCGGAAATGACAACAGCAGAAACTCTGCCCCTTCCCCCGTGCCACACTGCTCACTCCCCTTCACCAAGGAAGAAAGCCTTTGCGCCAATTTGGACCACGAGAACCCTGCCTCCAGACGCCCCCCACTTACGCACCTGAGAGTCAGGGAGTAAAGCACTGCCGAGTTTCTGGTCCCAGGAGTGCGTCCGGACTCACTGTGAGCTTGGAACCAGGGGAAAGGACCTTTAGACCTCTAGACCTAGCCAAGCTCCCTACCGGTGAGTCAGGTAAGCCCTTTTTATCATCTCCATAGACCAGACACCAGGAGTGCCCCAGGAATCATGAATGAAGGTCCTCTCTGTATGGAGGAAACACAAAGACTGTGTACAGGTGGGAGAGAGGGAAATTTTAAGAAATGATGGGTGTTGTGTTTCCTCCCTCCCTACCCATCTCTCATTGGTGTGCTGTCCTGGAAAAGACGCTAAGGGAAAATATTATACAGCAGTTCCTGCAGTTGAGCTGATGCTCTAAAACATTAGTTGACTAATAGACTAAAGCATATGTTGCACCACAATTCCTCAGTACCCATCAAAAAGGATGGGGAGGAGAAAGGATTTTAGGTTGGAAATAGGAATGTTCAACAAGGTTGATAAAGCATAAATCCATTTATTATATTGTCAGTGATGTACAAATCTTTCAAGTTTATGTTGAAAATAGGCACACAAGTCATAAAATAATTATAAATTCATAATTATAGTTTGTTGACAAGAAACAATGTTGAATTCTTGGTATTTTCAGTAGATGTGTTTTGTGAAGTTATTGATGCTTCATCAGGACCATTATGCATGAGATGAAGGTAGTCACTGCAGGGAAATAGAAGAGATAAAGCCATAAAAAACATAAAGTGATGGTAACTCCAGCAAGGGACTATGGTCCTCAAATACAGGTAAGTGGGCAAGGGAATTGGACTACCTGGACTTGTTTGGTGCAAATCACTTGACTGTGCCCTGAGGGCCAGGCAGTGTCCTGTGTCGGCACAGGAGTGGAACATAGCAGACAGACCCGAACATATGAGGTTGGTAAGAGGTGAGTGTGAAGTTCAAAATACGGTCATAGGAGGGTGTGTACCTCTAAGGGGTCCCCTTAAGAAATAGTGTAGATTGTAGAGCAGGGAGGGCTCTTAATATGTGAGGTCAGACCGGCTTATAGGGTGAATTGGGGGTGTGTGTTAGGGGTATTGGGTGGTGTTCACACTAGTCTGTGTGTGACTAACGTAGCCTAATAACATGACAGTAGGGTGAGCTGTCAGTGGTTATGCCATGAAATAAATATAAAGCAGTGTGTGAGAAATTAGACATATGTGAATGGTGTATTCAGTGATGAAAGAAGGGAGAAGGGAGGGAGGGAGAGAATAATGTGGGGAGTGCCAAGGGGGGTGTGGTTGTATTGGTGTCAAACTGTGTCTCCCCGTACCATGCGTACTAAGAAGGAGGGGGCGGGGACCAGGTCGTCACCTTACATCATCCTAAGCAGGGAGATGTCCTCAACTGCCTGGATGCCACCCAGGGAACCGTGCTGAACCGCGTCGACAGGGACTGGGTGCGTGAGGGTGGGGAAGGTGGGGAGAGAGGTGGGACAGAGGGAATTGTCCATTCTCAAACCATCGGGGGGGGGCATTTGAAGTATATGCCCACCATCCTAGCAGGCATGTGTGGGGACAGAGGGGCATATATTGCGCCCACCCAAGTTGTTAACTGGGTGGATGCCACACGCCCATAACCCGCACCACTCAGCGCAATCCCCCAGAAAAACCACAAGTTGTTATGCCAAGTGATATGTCCAAAACAAGCGTGTTGGGGTTACTCATCCCATTAAGTCTTCCATCCCATTAAGTCTTCCTGCAGTGACAAGTGATACAATTTAAATCTGAACAGTACAGAACTATGTACATTTAAAGTGGCAGGTGGTTGTCAACATGGTCAAAACAAATTGAATTAATGTAACCTTCATAAAAATTAAAAAGCATAAAAAAAAACAGTTGAAAATGTAATATACATATTTGTGAGTTGATAACATAAGCATCAATGGTCAATACACTAGGTTATATGATAACAATTTCACATTCAACGTTCATTATTTTAGCTAGCTAACCACTGGTAAACACTAGTGTATATCGTGAAAATTGAAGAAGGTTAAAGAAGATAGGGTACGAAACAAAAATAAGAACGTGAAAAGTGGCAGTTCTATACTCTATGTCTATACCCACATACAGGGGGGGGGGGGGATACAGATCATTTACTCCTCCAGAAGGAAACACAATGGATTTATCGGCTGAAAGCAACCGAATATCCTGCTCTCAATGAGGCAATTTGTTTTGTAGCTGAGAGCAGTGGTGTACAAAGAGTGAAGATCCATTTAAGACAGCGCCCCAGCATGCAATGGGGCTGCCAGAGGAGATAAGAAGAGAGGCGGTGCTCAGTCTGGCGATCAAGGAAGAAAGATAGGTTTGTCCTATGCCCCTCTCCCCCAACGGTGAGCATAATAGCATGTGGTGATCCTAGAAGCCTGCAGCCTTCCCTGCTTCCAGCGGAGATTGCCACATTCAGAGTGGGGTGGCATCCGCACCAGCCATATTGGGCCTGTATATCCGCGGCTCTTTTGCTTCTGCGGACTTGGAGCGGCCCTGACAGTTCACCAACCGGCCTATTCCAGCCACCACTGAGGACTTGCTGGCAAGTCGTGGCCCTTCCTGTGTTAAGGCCCCCATACATCATAGCAGGGGCGACACAGTGTGACCAGCACATGCCTGTTTGGGGGGTGCAGGGGCACGAATGCTTAAACATGGCTAGCGCTCTCTCTGGCTGGCGGAGATGCTGATGCCCTTCACTTTCTGAGGTAGGGTGGCTTCATGCACGGGAGACTAGTACGGCAACGGCCACATTTAGAGGCTCCCAGGTGGGGATTCATTGAGACCGTACCAGAGATACATCTAACTCTAACAGCCTTATACACCTGCAAGTGCGATATTACTACTTGACCCCAGATAGAATCTTCTCCGCTCCCACTGATTGTGGGGGGAGGTGGCGGTGCTGCTTCGGTCTACTTCATCCCTCTCCTGGAGAGATTCACAGCCCTGCCCTTTGAGCCATACTTTATCTTCTCCTTATTACCTAGGAGAGGTATCTTCATACATTACAAAAGATCCATATATGTCTTAGGGTGCACTGGCCTAAGGAAGCCTAACCGGCGAAACATGTTGCCTTACATGCACCTTATTTGAACTGTTTTCTATTGTTCATTTTTTTGATGTATGATATTATTGTATTATTTAACATCTATATGGGCTAAAGGCGTTATGTATCACACACAAGTGTGGTTCATCTAAGTTTTGTACAAGGTTGTGGTGTACAGAATTTTTGGTTTTTAAAAAAGATCACTCGTTGTGCCATAGATCGTATCAATAAAATTCATTTCACACAAATTCGACCTAGTTGACAATTGAATCACTGTTCCTTTCAAAGTCCCATGAGGGACCCTTTTTTGTATTTCAAATCTGTTATACTTCCACCAGCAGCACTGAATACACGCTCAGATAAAAGGCTTGCAGCAGGGCAGCACCTCCAAGGCGTAGAGCGCAAGTTCATGCAAGTTCATGTCCAGCTTGGAGCTTTGACACCCAGTAGTTGAGGGATCATTAAAGACAGTGACACGGTCTGCCATGTCTTCTTTCACCATCTTCCAAAACTTTCCCCTCCTTGTACCAATGGGTCACACTCTAGGGTGAGGTTGCTGGCGGGGTGTCATGAAACTGTCCAATGCCTTGGATAGTGTTTCCCTGGCCTTGTTGGGACTGCTGTGTGTTTCCCTTGTCTCCCTTCCTCGGTTGTCTAAGGAAGTACAGACTTTGCTGGCCGCGTTGTCAGACAGAAAACTTTGGAGCAATCTACCCACAAGTACATTCTGGTATTGCACCATTTTATTTGTCCTCTCCGCCACAGGAAATTATGTAAAATCCGTACAATGTGAGGGTCACAGGCCTAACATGAAGTCAGCCATGTGTACCAGAGTATCAACAGATGTTGATGTCGACATATGGATGACTCTCCTCCTCTTCCCATCCATGCTGAAAAGATGGAATTAAACTTACATTGGTACTACTAATGTAGTGTCGGCTGATACTTGTGGTGCACCAGCCACCAGATCCTTTCCGACTAGAGCTCTGTCACACACCAAGCACACAATAAACGATAGTGCATGCAGCTGGTAGGTGGGATATGTACAGTTAATTAAGACGATTATATACAGTTTGCCACCATCACCCAGAGGCAGGGATGGGGCTCAGGCTTAGGGGCTAAAGTTGCCAACGTGCTACCAGCTGCAAGGGATGACTGATGGCTCTCTGACCAGTGGAGGTCGGCTAGGATCAACAATCCAGTTGTCAGGGAAATAGTAAGCGGTCCCAATTGAGGTGGAGTAGGGATAAATCTTGCGTCTACGACCTAACTCTATGCACCTGTCAGAGTTCTGCGTCCACCCGCTCGGGCAAGATGAGGGGAGAATACCCTGGTCCTGGGGGAAATCCCTTTCATTTGCCACGAATGGGGATTCTTGGTTCCAGGGAGCTAACAGCATTGAGGGCCTGCAGGAGAGTTCAGGAAAGGTGGCAGCCCAGTGCTCCAGGGTGAGACTCACTAGCTGGAACAGACTCAGAGAGGAGCTAACCTAGAACCTGACTAGGGAGGGCCCAAACATGTCTATTTATCAACTTTGAGGGAGGGCAGTAGCCAGTATTCAGGCAGATTCTAAGAGATGCAATGTAAGGAAACCAAAAGAGAGGGAAACTGAGAGCATGAGTCATTCCCTAGCACCTGCTATTCAAGAATGCAGTGACATTTAAAGGTATATGCAACATAATCCTTTCAACAACGCAGAATAAAAACTAGAAAAAGTGAGTGCAAAATTCCAAGTGCAAAATTCCAAGTGTAAAATTCCAAGTGCAAAACAGTGCAAAACAGTGCCTTTGCCATGTCACCTTTGTCATGTCACCTTTGCCCATATCACCTTTGCCATGTCACCTTTGCCCATGTCACCTTTGTCATATCACTTTTGTCATGTCACCTTTGCCCATGTCACCTTTGCCATATCACTTTTGTCATGTCACCTTTGCCATGTCACCTTTGTCATGTCACCTTTGCCATGTCACCTTTGCCCATGTCACCTTTGCCATATCACTTTTGTCATGTCACTTTTGCCATGTCACCTGTCATGTCACCTTTGCCATGTCACCTTTGTCATGTCCCCTTTGCCTGTCACCTACTCTCTTTTTTTTTTCCGATAATAACTTTTAATGAAAATTTGCATAACAAACAAAAAACAATCATGTAAAGTCATGTAAAAATCATATTACATTGCACATGTTAGCATCAAGATTTGGTCATCAAGCAGATTCAAAAGTAATCATATATCTACAGAACAAATCTCTTATCAACATTGGTATACTGAAAATATATAGAGAAAAACTAAGTATATAGTGTCCAGAAGGGTCCACTATAAGCCTATAAGCGTGAAAAAACAAAAGGCAACATATAAAACAAACTGAGCGCTTGGTTGGCTCATACATTTGGTGAGTTAAGAACATACAAAAAAGCCAACAGCAGCATGGAACCAATAGAAATAGGTTATAGTGTCAACTTAGGGCTTGTTTCCATTGATGCGGTCCTGCGTGTTTGTAGCCGCGCAGCCGCAAGCACAAACAACCGCATCCATTGGAAACTTCAATATAGTTTCCACTGGTGCGGTTGTGCGCGGTCGGATGCGGTTTAGGGCGCATTTCTGAACGCTAGCTGCAGCGTTTTGAAACGCATCCGCGTCCCATCCGCATCTGCATGGAAAAAAAAACCCGCACGGGAACGCTTCAATGTTAACAAGCCCTAACTGTCCAAAACACCTTTACTCCAGGGAATATGACCTGGTAAGAGTACTAGTATATATAGTTCCAAAGGAAACAACCTATTCTCATGACATTTTTGCCCAATCATCTATTTCTATGTTTTTTTTACCCAGTCACCTATTTCTATGACTGGGCAAAAATGTCATAGAAATAGGTGACTGGGCAAAAATAACATAGAAATAGGTGAGTAGGCAATAATAACGTTGGTGGGATAATTGTGGGATTTTATGGGAGCATAAGTTATTACCTGCTTTCTGCTCCTCTACCCACGCGTACCAGCCCGGTATCTTGCAGCAGAAGGTGGAGGAGAGGTGAGAGCCGCCTTCCTTGCTGCTGATTGGTTGACACATGCGCCAATCAGTCCAGCCGGAGGCTGACAGCTCTCCTCTGCAGAAGGAACGTCCCGTGCGAAGAAGCGCAATTACGGGCAGAGGGGACACTTACATGCTGATGACAGTAAGGGTACGAGCGCAAGCGGCTGACTGTGACATGGGCGCTCATGGGCGCTGCTCAGGGGGTTAAACTTGTCCTAGTTTAGCCCCCTGAGCAGCGCCCAGACTGAGCAGCGCCCAGAGGCAGGAGCCTCTTCAGCCTCTGTGTCGGCCCGGCCCTGCCAAGTCGTGCTGTGAATCCAAACTGTGGGTTGTCTCGCTATCACCATGTGTCATCTCCTCCTCCATTACCTTATCTGCCACATTCAGAGTGTCCTCCTTAATTTGAAGCAGTGATCTTTTCAATAGACACAGCAGTGGAATGGTAACACTGATGATAGCATTATCACCATTAACCATTTTTATGGATTCATCAAAATGTTTAAATTTCACATAGGTCTGACATCAATGCCCACTCCTCGCTTGTGAATAGTGGCAAAAAACAAATAGCACATTGCACCCAATTGTCTGTCACCTCATTCACCAAGAGGTGCAGACAATTATAGGCGGGACTATCTCTGGCCACAATTGTGTAATAAAAAATCACAATAGGTTAAACATGTCGTAAAGAATTATATAGGGAGATTGAATCCCCCTATATAATTCTTTACGACATGTTTAACCTATTGTGATTTTTTATTACACAATTGTGGCCAGAGATAGTCCCGCCTATAATTGTCTGCAGCTCTTGGTGAATGAGGTGACAGACAATTGGGTGCAATGTGCTATTTGTTTTTTGTATTATATGGGATGATGGCTGATATTTTTGTATAACCTTGGTACTGTTTGGGTAATAGATATTTTTCGCTCTTGTGAATAGTGGCAGCTGAGTGGAAAGGTGATGACCATGTTGCAACTGGTATTCCACAATTGCCCTCTGCTGCTCACAAAGCCTGGACAACATGTAGAAAGTAGAGTTCCAGTGTGTGCTCAGGTCACATAACAGTGAGCCGGAAGCCACAAGAGCTTCTGCAGGCTTGGCAGACCGGCTGAAGCTGTTGAGGACTTTCTGAAATTGGGCAGACAAGTGGCGTGCCTTCATTAGTAGGTCTTTGAAATTGGAGTAGGTTTTAAAAAAAAACTGCTGAACAGCTAAGTTTTAAACATGGGCTAGGTATGGAATGTGGATCAAGTTGCCGAGCTCCAAAGCTGCCACTAAGTTGCAGCCATTGTCAGCCACAACTATGCCTGGTTGTAGGTTGAGTGACGAGAGCCACTGCTGGGTCTGGTCCCCTATACCTTGCCACAACTCTGTGGCGATGTGCTGTTTGGCCCCCAAGCAGTTCAGCTTCAGCACAGCCTGTTGCCGCTTCCTTACAGCAGTGCTACACTGCTTTCAGCTAGCAACTGGTGCCTGACTGCTGTTGGAGGGGAAGTGGAGGAGGAGGTTGCGGAGGAGAAGTGGAGGTTAAAGCCAGTAGCATATCTGCTGGTGGAGACCCTGATGGATGTAGGGCTTACAATCCTAGGTGTGAGTAGCACCTGTGCCATCTTAAGGTATGACTCAGTCCCGGACTCCACAACATTCACCCAGTGAGAGAAATATAGTTTTTTCCTGGGCACTATAACTTGTCCATGTGTCCATGGTAAGGTGGACCTTCCCAGTTACTGCGTTGGTCAGTCACGGTTGATGTTCTAGTAACCATGCTGATTTAAAGTGGGCACAGCACACTGGGAAAAATTGTGGTGACTGGGGACTGCGTACTGAAGGACGGCCACTTAAATCAAGCTGCGGAAGACCTCAGTCTTTCAAGGGCCAGCAAATTTGAAAGTTGCGCATTAAGGGGTGGGTACTTGCGCTTGAGCTGAAATGCCTGTTTTATTGACATTTGGACTCTGTGCAGGGACAGGGAAGTGGACATAGATGCTGCTGGCCCAGGCGCAAGGAGTGGGGCATCTGGCCAGCGGCTTTGATAGGGGATTGGCCAGCAGTGCGTAACACCAGGAGGAGGCAGTGATGTGACACGCAGATATAGATTGTGACCCAGGCGTGTGACCCAAGTGTGCTTGGATGCTGTGTGGCAGATCATGCTGGTGGTGGTGAGGTTGCTCATTTTGGTACGGCCCAGGTTGCAAACTACCACTCTTTTGTTGTCTGCACATTCCATAAAAAAACAGCATACTGTGGAACAGTTACCCCTTGGCAAGGTAGATTTTGCATGGGGTTGCTCGGTGTCACGGTTGCAGGCCTGTTTGGTGTGGCCACACTACTGCCTCTTCCAGCCTGTTGCGGTGCTGTGGATACCTCCCCCTCTGTGCTGCTGTCTTTGCTCGGCTTATCACCTTCCCATGTTGGGTCAGTGACCATATCGTCCACCATCTCCTCTCCCACTTCCTCATTTTCCTGACTTGACCTAAGCATAACTGGAGTGTTTGGTAACTGTGTCTCATCATCATCCACTTTGTGAACGAATGATTGCCAATCCCTACCAATAGCTTGCTGCGGCTCAGAAGGGTCAAGAGTTTGGGAATCAGGGCACAAAATCTCAGGTGCCTCCTTCAAATAAATTTGCAACAGTTGGATTAATTTTTTAAACAGCCCTGAATTGTTTTCTGGTGCCTGGCTGACACACAACAGGCCCCAACAAAAGCAGAAGCTTGCCTTACGTAAAAATAGGTGCAATTCAGCAATATTGCTTTTTGTTTTAACTTTTTTTGGAAAAAAAATAATTCCAGTCAACTTGCAACAGTCAGATACATTTTTAAACAGTCCAGAATTTTTTGCTGTTGTCTGACTTACTTGCAACAGGCCCCAGTAAAAGAAGGAGCTTGCCCCATTTAAATGTATGGGCAATTCAGCAATATTTTTTATTAATGGAGATGACCAAAATAGACCAGAATTTTTCCCAGTCAATTTGCAACAGTCAGGTAACTTTTTGGGACAGTCCAGATTTTTGTTAGGATATCTGACTAGATTTGTTGCAGAAAAAAGCACACAACAAAACCAGTATATAGTGCCCAGTTAAATGTCTGTGAATTATAAATCCCTGTTACAGAACACTATATAGGTGGTCGTAAAAAAAACACTCAACCTTGTATAGTGCCCAAATGAGAGTGACCTATGACTCAATGTTGGAGGTGAACAGTATATAGGTAGTAGAGATGGTCAATTAAAAAAAAAAAAGAAAAATTCGACCATTTTCGATGATTTCAAGTTAATTGCAAAGCCCTTGAATATGGTATTGTCACCAAACTTGCTGGAGATGTAGAGAAGGGTTGGGGGTATACTACAAAAAAAGTATGGCTCTAACACAAATAGTTTTTGCACAAATTAAGTTCAAAGTCAAGTCAAAATTTTGAAAATCTGAATTTGAACTTTATTTATGCAAAAACTACAAGTGCTAGAGCACTTGTACTTTTTTCAAATGTTCCCACAACACTTCTCTACATCTTCAGCAAAATTTGGTGATGATTCTATTTTCAGAGGCTTTGCAATCAGCTCACAAAGTTAGCAAGTCAAACAATTCGATCAACTCTAATAGGTAGCCCAAAAAATGCACTGACCCTTGTGTAGTGCACAGATGAGAGTGAACTATGAATCAATGTTAGAGAACAACAGTATACAGGGAGTGCAGAATTATTAGGCAAGTGGTATTTTGAGGAATAATTTTATTATTGAACAACAACCATGTTCTTAATGAACCCAAAAAGACTCATTAATATCAAAGCTAGTAGTTTTTAGTTTGTTTTTAGTTTTAGCTATTTTAGGGGGATATCTGTGTGTGCAGGTGACTATTACTGTGCATAATTATTAGGCAACTTAACAAAAAACAAATTTATACCCATTTCAATTATTTATTTTTACCAGTGAAACCAATATAACATCTCAACATTCACAAATATAAATTTCTGACATTCAAAAACAGAACAAAAACAAATCAGTGACCAATATAGCCCCCTTTCTTTGCAAGGACACTCAAAAGCCTGCCATCCATATATTCTGTCAGTGTTTTGATCTGTTCCCCATCAATCACAGCCTCCCAGACACTGTTCAGAGAGCTGTACTGTTTTCCCTCCTTGTAAATCACACA
>CM070040.1:33967974-33986878 GCA_036250615.1 Ptychadena robeensis
AAAAAAAAAAATATCTGTATATATATGATCAGTAACAGTGGGGGGCGCTGATATTTAACGCTTTTTTTGCAAGCTATACCATATCCCCACTCCAGAAGTATATTTCACCATAATATAATACAGTAGTGTACTAACAGCAAGGGAATGGGCAGAGCGCACCAGCACTGTCTGACTAGAATTACCCATTTAATTCAGCTATAATACAACACAGTAATGTTTAACTGCCAAGGGGTTGATCCAGGTCAGAGTCAAAGTTATTGCCTAGTTGGGCTTATCCATCTGAGGCCCCATTTCCTTTTTCCTTATGGATTTGTTCACTGTGGACCACGGTATCGTCTCTGACAGTCTGGTCATTTTAGGTAGAAGGGGGTCTGGCCATTGGTCCAATGAGACATCAGGTAGATCCATGGCTTGTAGGAAAGTTTGGAGGTCAGCAGGGTAGCGAAATACGCAAGTTTTGCCATCTTTTTTAGCCGAGAGCTGAAAGGGGAAACCCCAGCGATATTGTATCTGTTTCTCAGTCAGTAATTTTGTGACCGGCCGTAGTGCCCTCCGTCGGGCTAATGTGCGTTTAGATAGGTCAGGGTATAACAATATCTGTGTCCCCTCGAAGACCACATGGGGCTTAGGGCGATAGCCGTTTAGGATCTCCTCCCGCTGCCTAAAATAATGTATACGGCAGAGGACATCTCGCGGGGCTGTATTATTTGGGTTGTGGTAGCCAGGCACTCTATGAACATGATCAATTTCTATTGCAGTGTCTATGGGCTGATCTCTAGCGAGATTGAGAATCGCTCTGGCAGTGTCCATGAGGTCAGGGGTGCATATTAACTCAGGAATACCCCTAAGGCGTATGTTATTACGCCGCCCACGATCCTCTTGGTCATCGTCAGCATAACGCATAGATTGTAATAACACATGGTGAGAATTAGCAACATCTTGTAACTCACATACCGCCGTGCGCAGCTGATCGGTGGCTTCCTCTGTGACCTCCATTCGCTGGTGAATGTCCCTAAGTCCATTTCTGATCTCTGCCATATCCTGTCTGTGTACCGAGTCCATTTGTGCAAACATGCCTGCAATTTCATCTTTAGTTGGTAATTTTGCAAGGAGGGTATGCAATGCTTTAGGTAGGGCTGTGTACTCGAACTCTGCTTCTGAGGCAGAGGAGTCTCCACAGTCCTGTGCTTGATGATCTGCAGAGCCTTTACACGCAGAGGCAGCGCGCGTGCTTCTGGTAGCTGAAGCCATCCCCGGTGTCTCAGAGGCAGCTGATGATACCGGTAGTCTGCGCGTGAAGAAAGCACCAATCCCACGTGTAAGCCCACCGGGCGTCTCCTTCGTCTCCCTCGCGCCCCGCTTGCCTCTATGGGAGTTCCTCCCCATCAAAGTAAGTTTTTTGCGTGTGTCTTGGACCGCATTAACATTAGTGCAATAGCGCAGTAGCGCAATAGCGCATTATCGAGATTTTTCTTCGGCTGGTTCTCCAGGTGGTGTAACGGAGCTCTTCACTCTAGCAGCCGCCGTCCGCCATGACTAGCCACGCCCCCCTGTATGCTGTATTTTTATAAAGGGTGCACTGTATGTGAGCACATGTGTATCATAGGGCCAACGTCAGTTTCAGAATATTATATGTCCATAAAATGCTTGCTATTTTTGCAGTCCCTGTTGTTTTTTTTGTTCTTCCTCAGGTAGAACCTTTGTCAGCACGTGGTAGATATGTTATGGAGCAACACATTGCTTTGGCATTATCAAAGAGTAAGGGACATCTCTGTATTTTATATTTTCTTTCATTATTTATCAAGGTCAACCAAAATACAGTAATATGCTATAAACCAGGGGAGTCAAACTCAAAACACATAGTGGGCCAAAATGAAAAACTTGGACAAAGTCACAGGCCAACCTTGTTATTTATTTAAAAATATGTGTAGTTGTGGCATTTTGTCCTTCTCAATAGATATAATGATAGACCTTTTCATAATGCACCTAAATTAAATTTAGCCTAACCATTGAGCTTAGGAAGCTAGGATCAGCAAAGCATAATACTATTACTGGGGTGAAGTCAAATAAAATACATATCTGTCTCATTCATTTTTATATAAAATTTTGAAAACTTTCTTGCAGGCCAAATCGAATTACACTGTAGACCAGAGTTTGACATCCTGCTATAGACTTGTTTTCTAGTTTCTTCATGTTGTACAATATCTTTTGTTACAAAGATCAATATATCTTAATATATATCCTCTAGGTAAGGTTAATATAATTTTTTTAGACTTTCTCTCCATAGAAGATTATCAGTAGCATGCGACTACACATTGATATTTTCAACTTGTTAAGCTAGCCATACACGTGTCGGATTCCATGGCTGATCGATCACCCATCCGAATCGGAGGTCTGAGCGATCAGCCAATTAAGTGTGTCCGATCGCTACATACCACCTTGTCCCACGGATTCCGCACGTTCCGTGTACGATCGATCACAACTCCCCACCATCAACATCGGTCCATGACCTCACCAGGATGGGAGTATCCATTTCCCAGCAAGCAGTCAATTAAAGAGGCTGTGAGGTCTCCCATGACCCTGCTGCACCTTGGCAAAAACCGTGGAGTAGCATGCCTGAAGTGAGGACACGTTTGGTGGCAGACACTCCTGCATGGAAATGGAGGAGAAGGGAGAGGAGGAGGAGAGAAGGCTTGTGGGCCAAGTCCTGGCTACTCAGGAGGGCCACCTATTCCCACCATGCCCCTCAGACACCTCAGGGACAATCTTGCGGCCCACGCCAACCGTGAAGGCTATGTGGCCTACTTCAAGGTGGGGGGCTGTCTCCTGGCAGCATGACCTGACCACCTAATGCCTCCCATGCACCCATTTCACAGATCAAGATCAGGCATTGAGTTAATGCAAAAGTGTTATTTGTTTGGACCAATACAATTACCGTAAAGTGACAGTTGTGCTTCTTTGTTCAACAAAAAAAACCAAATCAACACATGCCATTCCAACATGGCCACATAACTAATAACATACTAAGGTTCACAGTCACAGCTGCCGGTAAGTGTAACCCCCCTCCTCGGTTACTGAGGGCCCTACGGTAGGTGGGCCTGCTGCACAGGCCGCCCAGGTGACGGGGCAAGAGTGGGTCCCCACAGGAAACCTACGCATGACCAGAGAGCCGACCGTCGGTTATCAGTGTCCAGTTGGCCCCTGCATGCCCTGGACGCCATCTCATCATGAGATCCTGTGCAGCAAACCCGCTGGGCCTCAGATGCCCCGTGCAAGCCTTGCAGCAAGAGAAACAGACATAGTTTTCACACCGTATGCCCTGCTGCCAGGATCTGCTGCGGGTCTGGTTTGAGGCCGTTCCTCTGTCTACGGGACCTCTCTCCTCTCGGGCCACGTGAGAGCGCTCGCGGGAGGGGAGATGGATGGCGGACGGCTCCTCCTCACATGAGTGTCCAGGTTTCTCCAACATCAAGGGACCAGTCTGTCTGGAGGGAGAGAAAAACATGTCAGGACAAGCATAACAACTATTGGCAGAAAACAGAGCCTTAACAGACAAAAACCCACTATTAAACTCACTGCACTTGTCATGGAGTCAGGAGTCGAACCATCCTCTGGAATGGGGCCAAGTTCCACAGGCCCTACAGGCCCCCCACCCTATGCCTGGCCTAATCGTGGAGATGGTGCCCTCGGCTCCTCCTGGCCTGGAGAATGACAGGAGGTGTAGTACCAGAACCACGCCCAACTCCTCACCCACACTTGCCCCCGACCTCCTGCTCCCACCACCTTGTGTGGGCCTTTTTGAAACACCGACCGGAGGTTGCGATCTTGTTCTTCATATTGGACATGTGGCGGGGGGCAGAAAAGCCATGGCAGAAGGCCCAGCAAGGGGATTACCCCGTTCCCGGCATACTGTTGGAGTACTCAGGGCTCTTGATTTCTCCACAGGCAGTGTCAGCTGACGGTATGCTTATAAACTGCGTGAAGCTGGTCTGTCGTCATGCTCAGTGTGGGCTTCTCTTTTTGGGGCATGGCCCTGCGTGAAGAGGAGCAATATGTCGCACGTGTGAAACAAATCCCAGGTAGGTGCAAGGTCAATGAGCAACCCGAGGGCCATGAGGACAATCCCTGGCTCTCCTTCCATTCCATTAACCTGGGGATCCCTGATGTCCAGGGGCATGGCCTGGGCCCCCAAGGGTGGAACTGCCTACACATACTACAGCATTATAGTGGGCAGGTCCATGAGGACATCACCATGTCCAAATGACACCATAGAACCCCTAAAACCACATCACTTCTAACAATCAGTCCAAGATGCACCATGACGTCTCCGACACATGCAGCTGTCACGCTACTACCCTGCATATTGATTGATGGTATGTGCGTCGAGCCCCCACTAATCAACATCTTGCACTCGCAATAGGCAAGGGAATGCAAATACCAAAGGATCTGATGCACATGAGCATAATTGGACCAGCCAACCAACACATGTCATAATACAACATACAACCTGGTGATGCCACCCAAGACTCTGCCACCAAAAACTGCCATGGCAGATGGTCACACACCGGTGGGTCAAGAGGAGAGGGTTCCATGAGCAGCAAGTGGTATCACCCCAAAGGGGGGGGAGCAGCTGTGGAGTAGAGGAAACGGAAACACCCACAGATAACACATAAATGCAGTTGAGGTTGCTCCATTCGTGGGAAAGAAGCATGTTTGCTACTCACGGTGTGGAGGGACAGGGAATCGCCGTGCATCTGGGAATTGGCGTCGGCCGGAATCGGCGATTCCTCTTAGGGAGTCGCGTGGTTCGGAATCGGCGCAAGCCCAACACGCGGAAATCTGCAACAAAGGGACATGAATCAGGCGAAAAGACTTTAACACAGGGGGCCAATAAGCAAATCGGGCGAAGTCGGGCAAACACCATGGCGTAGCTACTCACATGGACAGGTGGATGTGGCGTGGAGAGTAGATGAAGCTCCGGCACCGCGGGCCGGCGGAATAATCGGAGGCAGAACCACACGGAAGTCTTGCAAACAAAAGTGGACATGAATAGGGCGAAAAGACTTAGACTGGGGGCCAATAGCAATCAGGCGAATAGTCGGCAAAAAAAAAATGGCGTTAGCTACTCACATGGACAGTGGATGTGGCGTGGACAAGTCGATGAGCTCGGAATCGCGGGCCGGCAGAATTGGCGATGAGTGGAGCCTCGATTGTGGGGTATTTATAGCAGGCTCGTAAACACGCCCCCGGGGAATTCGCGCCGGAGTGTAGAAAACACGGTACGGGCGCCCAGGGGAAGGTCGTCTCGCCATCTGGATGGGGGAAGGAAGCGCAGCGGGTGGAGAGAGCAGAGGACCACCAGAGCGGAACGAGTGAGGAGAACACAAGGCGCGATCCGGAGGAAGAATGCGATCGGCGGGGAGAAGTTAATAGGTGGTGATCGTGAGGGCACAGGGTTAGGTCATGATGCAAGTGAGGACAGGTCAATGACAGAGGTCAAGTTTTTCCAGGGGTGAGGGGAGGGAGAGGGCCCTCCGCGGCGATTGTCCAGGAGCCCTAGCCGAGGACCAGCCGGTCCTTCGGATGGCAGGTAGGTGACTGTGAGGGCCTCAGAAGCTAGTGTTGCTGAGTGCTTCGCCCGGGTTGCAGCTACGCTTTGTATGGCAGGATTTGCGGGTGATCGACGGGGCACAGGGCTGCATGCACGGTGTGGACAGGTTCTGGGACATGAGGTCCTGATGTGTTTCCAGGGAAGAAGAAGAAGAGAAGACCCGGCACGCCACTAGAGATCTCCAGGACCAGGAGCCCCTGACGGCGACTGCAGCCTAGGCACCAAGATGTAGGGGTGACTTGGGGGTCTGTGCAGGCCTCACTCTGGTTGTTTTGGTTATTGAGGGTCAGGCGGGGTTGCACTAATGATCGAGGACAGGGATGTGGGTTTTTGAACAGAACAGTGACTAATCTGTGTTCATTTGCGAAAGCATTCCATGACCGGCCTACATGGGTATGAGTGGGCCTATGTGGGTTGTCATGAACAGGAATGTGTGTTCAGTGTGCGATGCTTCCATGACCTAGAGTGTATTGCGCCTGAACACGACCCATACTTGCATTGTCGTTCACAGGATCCAAGAGGGGCCAGTTAAGGCCATGGGGTGGCGGGCGAGGCGGGCGCCCTCAGGGTCAAACTCTTCGGGGGAAGGGCTCCAAACGACCCCCGAGCCCGAGTGAGGAGAAGACCACGCCAAACCACCACAGGGATGAGGGGTCCAGGGAACCAGCAGGGGCGATGGAGGAGTAAGGAGCGGCTGCCACCGCCAACTGGGGACGCAGAGGTGGGGCCAGCGTGCCCCAACCGCCAACGCCAAGAGGAGTGACCGCTGCTGACCTCAGGAAAGGGTCCGGAGCCCCCATGCATGGCGTGGTCTGCATCCTGGTGCGGGCTTCGATGCTGGGGATTATGAGGGAGGCTGAGAAAGGGATGGTTGGCAAGGAGGGAAGCGGGCCCTGATTGCCCAGGTCCAGGAGGAGATGCAGGGAGGTCGTGGGGGAGGTCTAACACGTGATCGAATGATCAAAGAAGTGGTACGACTCAAGAACCGCCAAAGAGACCAACGCTCGCCAATCAAGGGCCATCATCAGGCGGGGTTAAGTTGTTTGGAGCTTGTGACATGGTGCACCAGAATCGTGACATGTCTAGGAAGGGTTTAATTGTTTGTCCAGTTTCAAAAGCAGCCCCACGCCATCAGGACGGCCCCAGAGTCGAGGGGCCCGGGAGCAGCACCAGGAGCAGCCCCAGGAGCTAGCCCCAGGAGCGCCCAGGTAAGCAGTCACCTGCACAGACACCCCTCCCAAAGTGGTGGCATTACAGATGGGGGAGTCTGAGCAAGTCGAACGGTTGAGGATACCTGTGCCCGAGAGCTTTAGGGGGTCTGCGGTGGGGCACAGGGGCTCATTTGAGCAGGAATCGATCTCCTCCTGTTTGTTCCAGGCCTATTTCCTGTATGTGATTAGTGGACCCACAGGTGGAAGAAACCTATTGCAGCAATCCTAGGCCACATTGTTTGCGCTACATGACTTCATGTTTGGTGGTATTCAACTGGGTGTTCTCTTCATGTCCAGTAAGCCAACGGGGCTGTGTTCTTTGCAACTGTTCTGTGGTGGTGGACTTTCCCTGTGAAACTGTGTGGGAGTGGGCCAGGCGAAACCCCTCGTGACCCCCCTGAGAGCTTGCTCCCCCTGATGGCAACCTGCTGACCATAGCAAGGGGCCTGGCCTTAGCAGGCCACAGTTGGGATGTGTTAGCAGCGGGGACACTGATTTCTTTGATTCTTTTCAGACCCACGCCTGGTGTGGCCAGGGGGCGGTGGGTGCGGTCGATGGTCCTAAGGTGCGAGCAGCGGTTGCAGCTGAGGAGGCCAGCTGCAGGTGGTCACAGAGGGCATGGCCGGCTGAGCGGACAGTCTCTCTGGGCTGGGGGAGCTAGCAGGGGAGGCACCTGATCCCTGGCCACCCTTCTGTTCCACCCCCCCCTGGTAATGTGGACCTGGTTTTGTAATATTTGTACATAGTTTATTTTTTATTTTGGAGCGGAGGGCCAAACCATGGCTGTTTTTAGTCTTTGTAAATATTTTAGTAAAACACCCTGCCCCTCTTCTATTGTGTGTTGTGTCTTTACTGCTGCGCGGGGGGAATGGTGGAGGGTGTGTTTTTCCACAGTTGCTGTGATGTGCAGGGCTGCCAAGGGACGTGATGTGGGATGTGGTCCTCTGTGCAGATCTCCTGGTGTATCGATCTGAGGTACACCACAAACGTGACCGATTGGCCCTGAATCGGCCTGAATCAATCTGATGGAACCAACATGTGGTTCCTTGTCCGATCCGAGTCTGAGGCCACCGAACGCTCGGGGACCTGATCGATCGGACAAGGTGGGCGAACGCGATCCGGCACGGATCGTTCGCGATGCACCGGAATCGATCGTGCCGGAATCCGGTGGGAATCCGACACGTGTATGGGGGCCTTTAAGCTCAACACTCTGATGTATCTGATTATATTACTACTTTCAGGTTTAAGGCACATAGGATACTGTGAGTCTTCTGGCTGGAGTTCTACCCACTCATTACGTGATGAAATAATTGGAAGAGACATATATTTATTTTTGGGAACTATGGGGCAATAAATCCACATTATCAGAATTAGGGGATACATAGGAATCCCATAAAGTCACAGCTTTTCCTTTTTCTGTCCCGGCAGTAGAATTGTAAGAGTCAGGGGAGATCCTTTGGTCAGTAGATTGCGTATCTCTCTGCTGATACTGAGGTTCAATAAACCAATTTCCACCAAGCAAACTTTAGAACTTAATTGAAGAAAAGACCCTACCCTTATCAGGGGCTGAGAAAAACATGTATTTATATTATTTAACTTTTATGATTTGATATCGATAATGGTGTACCTGTTGAACCAGGTTGTCTTTTCATTCATTTTTTAGCAATCGTAGAGTAAGAAAAAATGATTATTTCTTTGAGCAGTTGGCAGTCACTATGCCATACAGACAAGTGGTACTGGGGGTTTATTTGGTGATATTTGGGCTTGTGAAAAAAGACTTTAAAATATTTAACTGGCTTGGGGTGCAAATTAAAATTACCAATATTAATCATGTCCTGCTTTTTAAATGTTTGCACCCATGCTTTCTCTGTTTTCTCTGTAGTGCAAATTTTTTTTTTACTTGGATAATTACCATGGATCTGGTGGGCCATATTCCCAAGTGTGCCCCAATGGTATCACATTAAGCTAGCCATACACTCTGAGATTAGAATTCGTTATATTCGGCAAAAAAGCTACCACATTGAAAATCCAATTTACGATCGTATTTTTTTTTTTTTTACGAGAATGTCATCGAAATGAATCGCCGTTTATATCGGCCATTGTGATGTTTTTTTTTTTTTAAAGGGGAAGCCTCTGCAGTAATTGGTCGGTAAACACTATGAAAACAGTATGAAGTTTCCTGATGTTCCCAGACCAATTAAAATTTTTCAACATGTCCAATAAATTACGACCGTAAAAAAATGGCAATTACGATCGTATTTTATCGGTTGTACCATGTGCACATGTGCGGATTTCAGGCCGATAAAATGCTTTCATTGGTCGGTTTTAATGGATCGTCATTTTAATCTCAGAGTGTATGGCCAGCATTAGTTGTCTCAGGGCTACTCTCTATTTAAATGCATATTTGAGAGCCACTCCAGTGGATTGCTTAGGAAGGAAAAAGCATCACAGGAACATAACTGAACTGAACAAAGAATACATGGGTGCTTGAGACTACACTTGCTGGGGGTATTGAACACAACAATTGATTTTGGTGAATCATATATAAATTAAGCAGTGGTGGGTAAAGGTTCCCAAGGTAATGGGTCTCAGGTCACTGTCCCCAATAATTTAATAATATACACAAAACAATTTCTAGGGGTAGGGTATTCAAGGTGGCCAAATTCAATGGACTTGGCGTGACCAGGAGACTTGATATATATAAAACAAGGTTACATCACTAAATGATCAAGATAAGGCTATCCTGGCAAGCTCCACTAAAGCGCAAGTGCGTCCATCACAAGTATCAGTCCACCAATAGAGGGGGATGAGCCCCCCTCAATGTGCGCATGAGTCCACAGTGTATCGCATACCAGTTATTGAGAAGTTGGGGATGGGCCCCCCTCAACGTGTTCTGGCCCCTGTTGGTTGGTTTCTTCATGAGGGGTAGATGGCCCCTTGTGGTAATGAGGTATATCTAGTAGTTTGTTAGTAGGTGTTACCCATTATTTTCTCACCCATCAATGCTTAAGGCACTGGAGGATAATAGTTACTGAAAGTATAAAAGTATAGGGTAAAGACAGAGTAAAAATCATACATCTGGGGCTACAACTACATATTGCCACATATCAGGGAACTGAGCTCTTCCAGTAAGGAGTCACCATAAGCCAAATGGATGGGGCAATAGGTTAAAAGAATATGGTCAATAGTTTATATACGGTCAATCTGCCAGGGATAACAAAGGGCTCCTTGATGGCAGATACACATAATTTGTGTGTAATCAAGAAGGGGGTCCCTCCCCAGGGGAAAAACAAAGGTGGATCGACCTCCTACATGTAAATAAATCCTGATACTTACCTTATGTATCCAGCGCAGGTAGCGTGGCTGCCATCTTTGTGGTTATTAAACTTACCCCTTTTGTGGACTACAATGGCTGGCCCCGTGTCAGCACCAAGTCGTTGTTTTAGACGTGCAAGGCCAGACTTCAGGTCTACAGCATAGCTATATTACTGAAGATACGTCTAAACTCAATATTTTTCATATTCCAACGGTGACTGGCCAAGCACCATTTAGCCTGTCCCAAAGCCAGATTTATCAATTGAGCAGTAAATCCAAACTCTTGGGCAGGCCTTTTATCAGACAACCTTAAACATGGCTCAGTCAAAGATAAAACACCATTTGCAGCCCCTATGATTTGCTAAAATATAAAATGATACTTTAAATACTTTAATCAAAACTTTAGCTGAGGAAGAACATGCATAGGAAGAAAATAGGTTGCGATAATCACAAATTTTTTTTCTGCTGGAGGGGTCTGAATTTGCCAGAGCCAGACATCATTCTATACAGTTCTGCAGCAACACATCACTTCTAATTATTTAATATATGAGCAATCTGTGGAGTGGTGGGGTACACATCCATTTGTCAAATTACATTCCTTTTAAGTTCATTTCTTATACATCATCTTGTAGCATCACATGGCAAGCACCTTCTATAGTTGATGAGAATTTAAATTAAAACTCTTAATTTTAGATGGTACCTCAATGATGTGGAAACATGAAGTATAAAAATAATAGGAAATTGATGATATATGCAACAGTCCTATATTGAACTGTAAGCAAACATTTGTTGAGATAATGTTAGATAAATGATTTCTTGAAGCAGAGTTGCGAATAGTTTTGCGAATGTATTGACGCAGAGTTGCGTCAATACATTTTCAGCAAAAATATGGTTCAACCATATTTGAGTATGATGAGGTGTGACATACTTTTGTATCTGCATTTACTGGCTTTTAACCTCCCTAGCGGTTTGCCCGAACTCAGTTCGGGCACAGTTTGATCGCTTCCGGCCCCGTGTCTTCGGCGTCATCTGTGACGCCGAAGGGGGACGGGGGACGGGGGGGGCGGCGCCATAGACCTCCATGTTAATGGAGGGGGCGCTGCTCTCCTCTCCACACGCCGCCGGCGTCTATTTGACGTCGGCGCCGTGCAGAGAGCTGGGCGGAGAGCCGGCAAGCACGGCAGAGTACAGTGTACTCCGCCGCGATTGCCGGTGACATGAGGTTTTCGTGTCATGAAAAATGGCGCGAAAACCTCAAACCGCTAGGGTGGTTAATGTACAAACACTGTATTAAAATGTTTTAATAAACATATATTTATTAAACTGCATGCATAAGATGGGTAATAATTTAAAGAAGCCAGCAACTAACAATGATAACTTTGGTTCATACCACATTATTCACACTAAAAGACGTATCAAAGAAAATTTAAATATAAAGTCAGAGACACAGCCATTCACGTATAACATTGTCAGAGACACAGCCATTCACATATAACATTGTCAGGATTCGCACCCAGGGATGCTCTGATGCCTGGTTGTAGCTCTACCTGTTGAGCCACCTCACAATATGACTTTATGTCTTGCTGGATCCCTTGGACCTTGATACCAAATCACCTAGTTCTTATGAACCCTGAACCCTTGGCCACTCCCCTGGACTTCCTATAAAAGCCAGGCCCCAACCTGCATTCAATGCCAGATTATTGTGCCTTGCCAATAACTCACTCTGTTTTCTCATCGTGCTCTGATTTCTGACTACTTGTGTACCGAACCTTGGCTTCTGAATATCGATTACTCTACTGTCATCACTCCATTCCTGACGTGACACCATTGGCTACTGACCCCAGCTTGGATTTGACTACTCTTTTGCTCGTTCCCTGTTTGTGCTCTGTTCTTGGACTGTGCTCACCTGTGTTCTGATTGCTGTTTCAGTTGCTGGACTCTGAGCCTGAACTGAGATCGTTACAGAATAATCTGACCATAACATGGAGTCCGCTGTTGCGCTATGAATCAGGTGTTTGATGATCCTAACCGATGTGCTACCACTGAAGCTAAATTGCACAACCTGCGACAGGGAAAACGCTCTGTTGCTGAATATACAACAGAATTCCGGCGTTGGATTACTGACACCACATGGAATCAGCACAAAGGAGTCAGTTTCACCGTGGGCTTTCTGAACTGGTTAAAGATGAACTTGCCAGGGTGGACACACCTAATGACCTGGAGGCCTTTATCCAGCTATGTATATGAATCGATCAAAGACTCACTGAAAGAAGAAAAGAGAGATTTAGGTCTTTTGGCACTAATGTTAGCAGACGTTTCTCTGTTAATCCTGCGCAGAGGACCCCTAAATTGTTTGCTGAACCTAATACTTCCGAACCCATGCAAATCGATACAATAAGAAAATCCATTTCTACCCTGGAGAAAGAGAGACAGCGTTTGGAGAACTTATGCCTGTATTGTGGTGATTCTGGACACTATGCAAGTAACTGCCCAAACAAAAGGAGAACCATTGCTGCCACTGCTCTTAAAGTGCCAGAACAGATTAATTCCATCGCACAGACTCTCTCACCCTTAAGCATAGATGGAAGTGAAGATTGTTCGCCATCCTCTCATTTTGTCATCCCTATTCAACTCTTCATTAAAGGACGTGACATTACCTGCTCCGCTATGTTACACTCTGGGGATGGGGGGAAACTTTATGGACATTGAGTTTGCTCAAACCCATGCCATAGAAAGGAGAAATAAAATAGCACCAATTGAAATGGAGACTGTTGATGGCTCACCTTTATCTTCAGGACCCATCATATATGAGACCATTCCCCTTGAGCTGCGGATTAAAGCAGACCACCACGAGATCATCAGCTTCCAGCTTATAACATCACCTAAATTTCCTGTCATCCTGGGCATTCCTTGGTTCGCTGCCCATAATCCATCTATCAACTGGGGAGCAAGGGCAATATCGTTTGCTTGAGGTTTCTGTAAAGACCACTGCCTACAGGAGTGTTCCATTAACCAGGACACAAAAGTTGAGGAAGCGCCACCTGTGCAAAGCGACAAACTGCCCCCACAATATCATCAATTCCAGGATGTCTGTGACAAGAAAAATGCGGATCAATTACCACCACACCGCCCATATGACTGTCCCATAGAGCTACTACCTGGTGCAGAAATACTATTTGACCACATTTATTCTCTGTCTTAGCCAGAATTAAAGGTTCTTAAGGAGTATCTGGACATTAATCTAGAGAAAGGTTTCATCAGGCCCTCAACTTCTCCAGCAGGGGCAGCCATGTTCTTCGTTACAAACAAGGACTCTTCCATGCGACCATGCATTGACTTCAGGGAATTAAATAAAATCACAATTAAAAATCGGTATCCTCTACCCTTGATTCCTGAACTTATTGAGAGACTCTGTTCAGCTAAGATCTTCACCAAATTGGACTTCAAAGGAGCTTACAACCTCATCCGGGTTCGTGAGGGAGATGAATGGAAGACCGCCTTCAGAACCAGATATTGGCACTATGAACACCTGGTCATGCCCTTTGGCCTGTGCAATGCTCCTGCCACTTTCCAACATTTCATAAATGATGTCTTCAGGGATTTATTGGATGTATTTGTTGTTGTGTATTTGGACGATATCCTTATCTTTTCAGATAATGTAGAAGAACACCGCAAGCATGTTTGTATAATCCTAGAAAGGCTGAGAAACAATCAACTTTACATTAAACTAGAAAAATGTGAGTTTGAACCCAGATCCAGTTCCTGGGTTACATCATATCTTCAGAAGGGTTGAGCATGGACCCCTCTAAGATAAAGGCAGTAGTGGAATGGGCCACACCAACGAATGTCAAATGAATTCAAAGATTTGTTGGCTTTGCAAACTTTTACAGAAAGTTCATAAGAGATTTCTCCAAAGTAATCGCACCAATTACTCAACTTACCAAGAAAGGAGAACCCTTCCTATGGTCACCAGAGGCACATACTGCCTTTACCAGGTTAAAAACTTTATTTACCTCTGCGCCCATTTTGGTTAATCCAGATCCCACACTACCTTTTATTGTGGAAGTAGATGCCTCAGATTATGCTGTGGGAGCTATTCTGTCTCAACGGACAGGAGACAAGATGCAGCTTCACCCTTGCGCTTACTATTCCAGATTAATGTCTTCTTCCGAGAAGAATTATGATATAGGGAATAAAGAATGCTCGCCATTAAAGATGCGTTTTCTGAATGTAGACACCTCCTAGAAGGGGCCAATCATCCTGTGACTGTTCTCACGGATCACAAAAATCTCGAGTTCCTCCGATCTGCCAAGAGACTGTCAGCCCGACATGCATGATGGGCTTTATTCTTTTTTTTTTTTTTTTTTTATAATTTTTATTAAATTTTTTTTCAAACACGTAAATCGAGCATACATATGATACAAAGGAATGCAGGAATCAGTAGTACTCAGATGCACAGATGAGAGGCCTGCAAGGCCTGGCATAAAGTCCTGTATCATACCACAGCAAGAACAAAATAAAATAAAATAAACAACTCGCCATAATAGAAAGAAGCCAGTCAACAACAGTCATAAGATACGTCAGTCAGTCGTCAGTCATAAGTCATAATCCCCCTAAAACATAGGTCACGGGGCCGTATCACGAATCTTCAGTGAACCCAGAGAATTTCTCAGGTCACTCAGAGCATACCAGGAAGAGTACTGATGGCGCAACATCAGGGTCTGGATCTCATGGGGAGACAAGGCAAAGGCAATATATTTGCGCCAACGGTGAAAGAAACGGGTCACGGCCTTATCTGGCTGGCTATCCGCCGCTAGTCTTTCCAGGTTAAATAGGTCTCTCAACCTAACGTGCAAAAGGCTAAGAGACGGAGGGTCATGGTCCAGCCAGCACAGCATCACACACCGCCGTGCCGTCAGGAGGCAAAGCTGAGCCCATTGGGATAATGCAGACGGTAGATGCGGCTGCACATCGTGATCTAAATAGGCAAACAAAATCAACACCGGTTCCAACCCTACCTTCTCCTGAGTCACCTGCTCTATAAAGTCCGTAACCTGTTTCCAAAACAATTGTATGGCGGGACAGGTCCACAGGCAGTGCAGCAACGGGGCTTTAACGAGAGCACATTTCGGGCACCTACCAGAGGAGATAATGTGGGGTTTAGCAGAGTCGTGAATGGGGTAAAACCCCATATAAGCCTTATGTAGCAATCTAAACTGCGTCTCACGCCAGGTTGCACTAGTGATCAATTTGGTCACAGACAAATAGCCTTGCAACAGCTTCCCCGGTAAGTCCTCCCCCGACAGCTCCTTAGACCACACAGAGCAGTCTGCAAGCGTACCATGTTCACTGACGGCCATCAGCAGAAACCGGTACAGGCCGGAAATGGAAGCCTCCCTAGAGCCCATAAATTCGTCAAAAGTATGTCTCCTGAAAACCAGCCCGGCCGGTACGGACAGGGACTTCCAATGGCTCACCGTCTGCCAATAATAAAACAGATGGGTGCGGGGCAAATTGGGCTTTATTCTTTACTAGGTTTAACTTTGTCATCTCCTATAGACCTGGATCAAAGAATGGCAAGGCTGATGCTCTATCCCGAACCATGCCCCATCCTCTTCAGAAAAGCAACCCAGACAGTACCATTTTGCCTCAGAAAAATTTCCTAGGGGCCACTTCATCCAAAGAGCTCAGAGCTCTACTTAAAGATGGTTACAGCAATGATCCACTCCTTTGCCATCCACCAACAGATATTGCTTTGAACTTTCAAAACGGGTTCTTGATTCTGATTGCATTAATGTTCCTTTATCCGCTAGAATTGAGGTCCTTATGTTGGTGCATGATTCAAAAATTGCAGGGCATTTTGGGACCACAAAGACAGAAGAACTGTTGTCACGATCCTTTTGGTGGCCAAATTATAAAAAGGATGTAAAAGACTATATTTCCTCTTGTTTGACCTGTGCACGAAATAAAACTTCTCGTTCTTCTCTTGTAGGGCTACTTCAGCCGCTCCCAGTGCCATCACGACCATGGGGGTCAATTTCTATGGATTTTGTAGTTGATCTACCTCCTTCTAATGATGTAACCATTATCTTCGTGGTTGTTGATCGTCTCACCAAGATGGCACATTGTATCCCAGCAAGAGGAGTACCTACCGCTGAACAGACTGAAATGATGGTTCGAGAAATATTCAGGCTGCATGGAATATTGGACAATGTGGTGTCTGATAGAGGAGTGCAGTTTACCTCGAGATTTTGGAAAAGTTTCTGCACAGCTCTGGGTGTGTCTGTAAATTTATCCTCTGCCTTCCATCCCCAATCTAACGGTCAGACAGAGAGGACGAATCAGACTCTGGAGCAGTATCTGCGTTGTTTTGTGAGCTATCTACAAGATGATTGGGTAGACTTTCTCCCTACAGCAGAATTTGCGTATAACAATTCGAAGCACAGTTCCACATCTCAGAGTCTGTTCTTCTTGAATGTGGGGTATCATCTAGTCTTTATCCCTAACCTGCCTGTCTCTACTACAATGCCCGCTGTTACCACCAGATTAACTGCCTTACATGACGCTTAGAAGGAGTTAATTGAGACCTTAACGGAAGCGCAGGAACGCTACAAAAAGACTGCTGATCGTCACCGCAAATCTGCCCCTACCTTCCAAATCGGGGACCAAGTCTGGCTGTCCACACGGCATCTCACCACACGTGTTCCATCTGCCAAGTTGGGACAAAAGTTTTTGGGGCCTTTTCACTGCTCAGATCAATCTGGTGACATTTCAGCTGAAACTCCCTAACAGTATAAGGATTCACCTTGTTTTGCATGTATCATTGCTCAAGGCTTTTCATGAAAATCCATTCCCGGGTAGAGTTCTGCCACCTCCTCCACCAGTTGAAGTAGCAGGTACGGAGGAATATGTTGTTGAGAGCATTCTTCACTCTAGAATTCACAGGAACAATCTGCAATATCTTGTACAATGGAAAGGATATGGTCCATAGGAAAATTCCTGGGAACCAGAGGAAAATGTGCATGCCCCGGCTGACTCGTGAATTCCATCACTGGTTTCCTCAAAAGCCTGGTCCTATGACATCCTGGAAGGAGGGGAGTACTGTCAAGATTCAAACACAGGGATGCTCCAACACCTGGTTGTAGCTCTACCTGTTGAGCCACCTCACAATATGACTTTATGCCTTGCTGGATCCTTTGGACCTTGATACCAAATCACCTAGTTCTTATGAACCCTTGGCCACTCCCCTGGACTTCCTATAAAAGCCAGGCCCCAACCTGCATTCAATGCCAGATTATTGTGCCTTGCCAATAACTCGCTCTGTCTTCTCATTGTGCTCTGATTTCTGACTACTTGTGTACCGAACCTTGGCTTCTGAATATCGATTACTCTACTGTCATCACTCCATTCCTGACGTGACACCATTGGCTACTGACCCCAGCTTGGATTTGACTACTCTTTTGCTTGTTCCCTGTTTGCGCTCTGTTCTTGGACTGTGCTCATCTGTGTTCTGATTGCTGTTTCAGCTACTGGACTTTAAGCCTGAACTGAGATCGTTACAAACATGCATATACAGCATGTTCCATCAAAGTAGCTGGATGCAGTTTTCACTCTCATTCCTCCAGCCAAGCCAGTACCACCAGGCAGAGTTTAGTTCCAGCAAAGTGGGTAAAACTGAAACTAGCAGTTCCCATTCTCTGAACCCACTGATCACTTACGGAGAGACACATTTTAGAATCTGGTTCTAAAAATGTACCCATGAGCACCTATTTACCTAAGGGAGTAGGGATGAGTCTGTGGTACATATTTTTTATTGCAATGCAGAATGTACATACAATCTAAATCCCCTCAATGCACTCAGCTGGTTGGTCAGTGTAATTGGAGAATGGATACTGCTAATACAGCTAAAATTTCTTATGGCAGTGGTCTTTTGGCTTGGGTGGAGGGAATGGAACAAATCCTAGCCTCTCGGATGCATAGCTATTGCTATGCCCCAGGATTTGGGGAGCTACAGAAAAAAAACGTAAAACCACTATAAGACACACAGGCATTTTCCCATTGATTCAATTGGGGAAAAAGTGGGCCTTATAGTATGACAAATACATTATATTTCCGTCACATGGCATTTTTCTGGATCTTTGACTGACATTACTGTATAGCTCCAAGCTAAATTATGGGAAAACAGCTTGATATACAAGCTTAAATCACAATGACTCCTAAAGTCGATATTTTTTTTCCTGTCAAAATCCCCTGCCTGTCCGCTACTCTTGTTATTCCAGTAGGAAAAAGGAAATGAGCGTAAAAATACCCAGCATCACCTTCACCAAAGCCCTAGTGCCATAAAAAATGTCTACAGGAGCTGAACAGGCGCCAGCTTTTAAAGGAAGCCATTCCTTCCTGTTTGACTGGCATTCTGTCTGGCTGAGAAATGACACGGCCCTCATTCTTATTAATTATGTGGATGTCATTTCAGGCAAACATGCTATGGCCTACATGCAAAAACCTCATGCCAGGTGTCATGTATGGAGAGCTTTCCTTGTCCTTAGACGTAATGAATAACAGTCTAGTTTTGCTGTATATGCACAAGAGATTCCTTCCTTTTAATTAGATTTGCTAAAATAATGCAAGAATGAACAGACCTGTTGATTGAATTTTTTACGCTTTTGGGAAAAGTTCAGTGTAGTAGATGGTCTAGTACATGAAATTTCTGTAGCCCTTACACCGGTGGGTGCGGCTGTATATGTGTTTTCGGGTCTTCTTCCTTGGC
>CM070040.1:33986978-34005893 GCA_036250615.1 Ptychadena robeensis
AAGAACCAAGTACTTAGCTGTTCCAAGAGGGTCTAAGATGGCGTCCGTCACGTGGCTCGGTCGGTCACTCCGGATTATCCGCGGCTCCGTTTCAACAAACGAGGATCTCCAATACTCCTGGCGGCTGCAGCACAGACAGTGGGATAGCCTCCCCCAGGCTCATGATCTCTTTGCTGGTCCGGTCTCTGCACTCTGACCCCCAGAGTGTCTGCCACGTCTCACACTCGTCTCCTCTCTCCTCATGCTGCTGCTGGGACTCTCCTGTGTCTTCTCTTCCTGTCCTGTCCCTTAATCACTTCCTCCCTGTTGTCCCCACACCAGCCGTCCCTCTGCTGCCACCCAGTGTCCAGAAAGCAGAAGGCATTTCTCATGTAATACACATTAAATAACATTACTAGCCAGCGGCTACATTTCTTTAAAAATGTATTTATCTGGCATAACAAGGGCTGCCACCTGGGCTTGCCAGAATGTGTTATTCTCACACTCCCTTATAGGAACCACTCCCAGAACATGATGTCACTTACAGCCTCTGAAGTTTCTGACTTCTTATCCCTACCCTCTTACACCAATCTTGCAGGCCTGGATCACGCATAATCAGTTTAGACCATTAATTTATCAATGACATCCAATTGCATATCCTTGTCCCTGACATCACTGACCATAGACTTCCCCGACACTAGGATTTCTGGTGGACAGCTCAACTACCATATTTCCTTCACTCTTTACTGCCCTCCCCTTCTCCCATAATACTTTAAGCTTGGCGCTAATGTAGTGTAGTCACCCTACCTAATTGGGACACTGGCCCCTTTAATTTAGAATCCCATCAGCCTCCGGGGTCCCCAGGGTATATATTTGCTTCACCGGCAGTCCAGAGGCGTGATTCCTGATGAGACGGCAGCAGCTGGGCACACAAGCTGTCTTCAGGGATACAGCCCTCAATCGTTTGGCATGCAGACAGCCGGGGGACCTAATAGCCTGGCCTCTTCTATCAGACCCAGTTGCAGTACGTGTATTAGCTGTTGGGGCCATCCGCAGTACGCTGCTCAAATAGGTTGGGAAGTCCCTTGTTAACCAGGCCCCGACTGGAAGCGAGCACGTGGTTCCTGGATTGTTCCAGCAGGACTCCACAGCAGTCGAAGCCTGCCCTGGTCAGGAGGACCGGACCGCACGGTATGTTTATAGACCTTCTCAAGCAAGACAAGGACTTGGATGCCCCGTTGGGTTCCAATCCGTTTATCAAGAGTTTGAGAGTTTTTACTCACAAACGAGTTTTAGCAGCATGTCCGCCTCTTGTCGTGGTTGATCCTGAACCTGTACACTTACAGCAAGGGGGACTCCAGGGAACATTGTCACTCTCATATGCCTTGCTTTGTGATCTGACTGAACCCTAGTACCCATCCTTCTTATCTAAATGGTAACAGGACCTGGGGTCGCATTGGTCCCCAAAACAGAAGGATCTTATTATCAATTTTACACATAGAGCTTTCATCAGTAATGAGTACTAAGAGAAACTTGCTGACTAGGTGTCAGGATTTAAATCTACCCATGCTTCGGTGTCTGGCTGCAACCCTGTCTGCTGAGCCACCTGCTAGTCTGACTTTACACCTTGTTGGATCCTTTGGACAAACAACCATGAAACCTTGTTCTTGGTGAACCCTGAACTCTTGACCCCTCCTTAGTACTTCCTTTATAAACCATGCCTGTTCACTTCCTCTTTGCCAGATTATTGGTTCCATGCCGATATCTTGCTTTGCTGCTTTTGCTTATCTGTTCCATCGGTATTATCTTCTGTGAATCGACCCTTGGCTACTGATTACTGGACTACCGTTCATCTTAAGGCCGCCACACACGCAGCTGACTTTGCTGATGATGTCATCACGCTGCACTCTATCGCTGATCTGTCAGCCCCCACTCGTTACGTGTGTGGGGGCCCTTACTCCTATTTCCTATCTGATACCTTTGGTTTGGCCTATGCTTGTTACTAGACTATGCTTCTGATTACTTTCTTAAGCTGGCCATACACCTTCAGATTTCTCTGTCAGATTTCCATTAGATCAGATCAGATCTACCAACAACTATGTAGTATAGTGTCCTCCCTGATAGAATACATAGTGATTGGAAGGTGTAGAAAGGTCCTCATATTACATGGTTTTGGTAAAACAAAATCTGATCTGAAGGAAATCTGACAGAGAAATCTGAAGGTGTATGGCCAGATTTAGATTACCACTGTTGATCCTGCCAGGATCTGCATCGCTGTTTCAGCAACTGAACTCTGAGCCTGAACCTAGATCGTTACACTAGGTATTATACACAGCAGACAGACTAGCCAAGATTTCCCCTGAAAATCCAATGGAGTGTGGTGTTGATTCCTTGTCCCCCACACAGAGCAGCACATCTAGGGGAACAGATCTTACCAACTCGTTATTTCTTCCCCCTCTTCTTTCCACCCTTTTTTGCCTGTATTTTTCTTCCTCTCTTTTCTACCTTCACAATTCTTAGTCTTCCGCCAACCTGTGAAATGGGCTTTCCTGGCCCACTTCTTGTCAGCCAGCACAGGTCAGCTCCGCCCCCTTGATCCCATAGTACAACCCTAGCTAGCCCTTTAAATGCCCTCCCTAGGATATCCTCAGATGTTCTTTTTATGTCCTCACTCTGGGAAAACCCTTTTTTTAATTTTTTCCTTTCTCTCTTGATCGCTTTTTGTACTGACCCCTCTTCTCAGGGTCCCTTTAAGAAGTAAATCTTCGGTAGGAGATGGGCGGAGAGAAGGATGGAGCAGCGCGTGTGTAGAGGTGTAGATGCAATGGCCCCGGCAGGTTTCCATGCTGGAGCTTCCGGTTATCATGGGGGGAGGCGGCTTTTCTGTCTTCTCCTCTTTCTGTGATTCGTTCCAGCGCTGGTGAGGGGGTTGTTAGGGATGCAGTTTCCCGACGGGAAGGTGGGAGTATTGTCGGGGGATTGGCGATGCGATCGCCCATGCTGCTGGCAGGGGGGTTGGGGGGGGGTCCCAGGGTTGGCGTGGTCCCAGGGTAGGCTCCGGATCGCTATATAGCGAGACGTGACAGGGGGATAAACAACTCGAGCAGGGCTGTATTCTCATCGGGCTATATCCACGCCCCCTGGAGCGCAAAAACACGTTGGTTCCGTGTTTGCGTTCCAGGGTGGAGCACGTCACTTCCGCCTGCAAGGTGGTCACTTCCTCTCAGACTCCAGATGACGCCTAATGGCGGAGACACATGTCCTAACATGGAGGCCGCCCTAAGCGTGGTGACCCTCATGAGAGGCGATCCGGATTGGCTAACAGAACCACGCCATACACCAGCTTTGGCGCTGTTCCCGGCCACGCACCTGAGATGATTTGACCACCCCAAACAGGTACGGGTACAAATAGAGGCGGGTGGGGCACATCCAGCATGGATCCCGTATACGGACATTCCCCTTGTGGACATTCCATACGTATAAGAAGATCAACCTATTGGTATGTAACATAAGAGAGAATACAACCTCTCTTTCTCAAAAGACATCTTTTAATTTACTTAAAAATTCGTTGAATAGACCTAATAATAGTCTTTTGAAAATAAACTTTTCAGAGATATCGCTCCTTTGCAGGTTCCAACCCCATTTTCCAATACCTTGGATAGTGACTCATGTTTATCATGAGACACAATAATTGGTAAGCATAGAACATATATATTACTTTAAAGGCTTACAAATACCTATGTATAAGTATACTAATTAACTGAATCTGATATCTTAGATGCAAATCAAATGGACTTTTTGAAACATCTCTGGGGATCCTTGCTGGGTGGCTCCCTACGTGCCCTATGTACCCTGTGCTGCAGGTCCCCCAATTTTCAAGGGGAGCACCTAATTTTGTTTTGGTGAGATTTAGGACCAAATATCAGAAAAAGGTAAAGTGGCTTATTTCTTTCCCTCCACTATCTATGTCATCTCTTAGATTGTCACTATATATTGGTTTATCTTATTGAACGTATTTATCTATTTATTATAAATAACCATGAAAAACACAATAATTTACTGTATTGTAGACTCAGCTAACAATTGAAGGTAACTGAATGAACTTGACAACAACTGTGAACACAGACATATATAGAACAAATAGAACAAATTAAATGTAAAAAATGAAAAAAGTTGGAACCTTTTTGTATCTACTTATTTTACAAACTGTGAGAGATTATTCTTATGACATCAATGGAATATATTTTATTACATGGTTGATTGATATTGTTTCTTACCACCTTAGATGCGCAATCCTTAACATCCTATGGATATCTCATTATTTTATACCACCTAATTGATGTCAGGATATACCTATGAATTGATTCTCCTGAAGAAGCCCATGACAATGAAACCGGGCGAAACGCGTTGAGAAAAAGTTTTTTACCTTTAAATCGTATTGTTGATTGTATATATTGTAATATCTAGCACTAATTGCACTTAAATTTTTTTAAAAAATCTGGGTGATGGTCCTACTTGCCACCACTCAGATCTACATGTTGTTTGAATATAATTTTTTGTAATAAAGTATTGTAATACTAACAGTATCAAGGGTCTGTTTCTCCAGCTCCAATACATAGTACCAGGGTATGAGGGTACCCAAGCCATAGATAATTCTTCATATCCTTGGTTGGTCTATACACCACAAATAGGAGAAGATTATCACCAAATGTTGTATATATATATGGGGATGAGGAGCTAAAGTACCCTTAATTGGAGAACAAATCTGGGAAATACAAGGATAATAGGACTGGTGACTGTAGGCAAACCATACAAATTTGTAGGCTCCATCTTCATTGGTGGACGCTGCCTTTAAAGCCTTTATAGCCTCCCCTTCCGGGGAGGGGGTGGGGGTTGCTGTACCCAGATCAGACAGGGGCGCTGCTGGGCTGCCTCAAGTAAGTGTGTTTCTGTTTTTTTCCCTCTAAGGCTTCTTCTGGTGGCCATGTGAATGATTCTTATTCATTTGTTGTAGCCACAGACAAGCTAAGAATGGAGGTATGGGTGCTAGCTTTGTTTGGTATGGGAAAATTTTTCCTGGTCATTGAGTTTGCTTGATGTTTCTGTTGGCAGGAGGTCTGTGGTGTCTCAAAGAGGGGAGCGTCTGGGTCCTTCTCGACCTCTCCAGGAGATGGCCGATGCATGCCACCAAGAAAAGTCGGGTTAAGGCAAGACTAGAAAAACTGCTCACAGGTAGAGATGGTAGAAATTAATTAAATTCAATTTTCCCAATCGAATTTTGATTCAACTGCAAAATTTCGAAAGCCAAAACTTTGCATGAGGCCTTAAATTCGCATAAGGCCAAAAATTTGGATTTGCGACTTCCGGTTCCGGCGCCCCATGCAGCGGTAGCTTAGAGAAGGAGCTCCCGCTCACGGAGGACTTTATTCATACAAATTCGCGCTACCAACTCCGGGGAACCCCGCAGAGGCACTGCACGTGAGGGGGAGAAGGATAATGGACCGTTACCTTGCATCGCCTAAAGGAAGGAACCGCCAAACACCGCGCGGGAGTCCCGCCACGCCGCGCAGCAAGAAACTTAAGATGGCGGCGCTGCAGGTAACTGACGACTCCGACGGGGAGATGACAGACAGCGGACATTACAAAATAGCACAGGCGGTTGCCAAACTCCTGAAGCCGACTATCCAGCAGGCAGTGGAGGCGGCTGTCACCAAAGCCATACGCTCTGTGAAACAAGACATCCAAGCCCATGCCACCCGTCTAACGGAAGTTGAGGCCAGAATCTCTGAGCTCGAGGATGCTGCCCATGCCAGAGAGCGGAGAGAAGCTGAACTACTACGCCAGAATGCATTCATTACTGCTAAACTGGATGACATAGAAAACAGGTCCAGGCGCAACAACTTGCGGATTCTGGGGATACCGGAGTCGGTGAAACCGGCGCGCCTGACCTCAATTTGTGCGCAGACCATACCAGGGGACCTTGGGATTTCCAGCATCTGTACCGTGGAGAGAGCGCATCGGCTGGGTCCGCCCCAGCCCAACCGTAAAATGCCCCGGCCAGTGATCGTCAAGTATTTGGAATACTCACATAAGGCGTCCATCTTGCGAGCATACAGACAGAACAAAACACTGTCTTTTGAGGGCAATTCTCTCTTGATCTCCGCGGACTATTCGGCGGATGTCTCACGTAAAAGACGGGCCTTCAACGCAGTCTGCTCCATGCTGGTGAAGGATGGAGTTCGCTTCACGCTGGCATACCCTGCGACCCTGCGCTTCCAAGCCGCGGACGGCGCCCAACACTCCTTTATGGACCCTGACGAAGCCATGGCTTTCCTGCGACCTCAGGATTTTGATGAACCTGCTGCAACAGTCGTTACTTGAACTACCGTGACTGTGCTGCCATAAGGGGTAATATTGCTCCTTACGACTTCGTATATACACGTTGGTATGCTGGACTCTGTCTCTCTCTTCTCCTCGTCTGTTAAAGCTCTCACCTTCCTTCTTCTCTCCTTCCTCTCCCATTCCCTTTTCACACTTTCCTCGGGGAACCCTGGTGGGTGGGTTATGTACACCTGCAAGCCCCCTCCGGAGCTTCTCCTTCACCCTGGCTACATTATTGTTGATGCTACCTGGGGGTAGAAGTGAAGTCCTTAACTGTACTTTATTGTTATTGATTGGTTTGTCTCGCATTTTGATTTTTGTGAGCAGGTTGTTGTGTTATGTGTTTTGTCCCCCTATTGGTTTTTGTAGGGGGATTGTTATTAGTTATCGCCAACTTTTTGCTGTATATCTGCAGACCTCTCTTTGCCCTATACTCTCGTACTCGTGTTCCCGGGTCTACTGCCATAGATATTTTGCGGCGGTTATACGGCCTCGCCCCCTGCCATATGTGTACCGATTTACCCCACCATGACCCAACCCTTAAAATTGGTGTCCTGGAACGTTAAGGGGCTCCGTACACCCCAGAAACGTTACCAGGTGCTACGTCATTTGAACCGCCTCAAGGCTGACATCGCCCTGCTCCAGGAGACGCACCTCCATGAGCAGGATTTCTCGAGAATGAGGAAATTGTGGGTGGGGGAGGTGGTGGGCTCTTCTGCAGCGGGTAGAAAGGCAGGGGTCCTGATACTGCTATGCTCCACTCTGAATGTTAAGATAGTGGGCACGGACTCGCTGCCGGGTGGCAGGGGAGTGAGGGTGGAACTGCAGACACCGGACGGCCCCCTCTCCATAGTTAACATCTATGCACCCAATTCACCCACACCAGACTTTTTTCAAGATCTGACCGTATGGTTGGGGACAGGCCGCAACACCAGGATTGTTCTGGGGGGTGACTTTAATACTGTTATGTCCCCCCTGGAGGACCGCAGACAGGCAGGCAGACTGGACAGAAAACCCGACCCTATGACTACTACCCCTGCGCTTGTTACGTTTGCTCAGGCGAACGATTTATTGGACGTATGGCGTTTACATCACCCCCTTGAGCGGGAATACTCATTTGTATCCATGGCACAAGGGTCCCTCGCCCGCTTAGACTATTTTTTTGTATCACCATCTTGGCTACCCTACGTCGGGGAGGCCGAGATACAAGACTTGGTGATTTCAGATCACGCACGGGTGACTCTGACCCTGACAACAGCCACAAAGCGACCCATGCCTACCTCTTGGCGCTGCCCCTCCCATTTATGGACGGACTCTAAGTTTCCACAGCTTTTACAACAAGAATGGGCAGACTATGAATTGCACAATAGCCAGCATCAAACCGACCCCAACCTTTACTGGGAGGCTGGCAAGGCCTTCCTCAGAGGTAGAATTGTCGCATACGCGGCGCGCCGCAAGCGACTCACTCACCAACAGTTTTTGGAGGCTAGCGCAGGCCTACGGCGGGCGCAAGCGCTCTTGTATGACACCCCCTCTAAGGCCAATCGTGACAACTGGTACGCAGCCAAAAAGGACTTTGACCTATGGTCGCACCGGAGGGCCCTCCTCACGGAAGCGCACATCCGGGTGAAGTACCATAGATTTGGTAATAAGGCTGGGCGGCTCCTTGCCAACCTGGTTCGAGACAAACCCGCTCCTGCGGTCATCCCGGGGCTACGAGACGAACAGGGACGTACCTGTACAGACCCACACGACATCGGACAGATATTCCTTAGGTATTATACGAACCTATATAAGGGGGAGCCCTGTAGCCCTACCAGGGGTTCGGACTTCCTCGCTTCGGTAGGCATGCCTAAACTGACTAAGGACCAAATTGATATGCTCAATGCCCCCATTACACAGGAAGATGTCGCACGGGTGGTTAAATCGTTGCCTAATGGCAAGTCTCCGGGCCCTGACGGCCTACCTGGGGAATTGTTCAAATGTCTCCTGCCACAGGTCGGTGGAGCTTTGCGTGCCGTGTTCTCTTCCTTATGGGAAGGGGGCTCGTATCCGGCTACGGCGTGTGAAGCGCTCATTAGGGTGTTGCCCAAGAAAGGCAGGGATCCTATGGATCCGGGGTCCTATCGCCCGATCTCTCTTATAAACGTGGATGCCAAGTTGCTCTCTAATATGCGCTATAATATAGCTTGTTTACTGAGACATGTTTCAGACTGGATTAGGGGGTCCTCTGTTTACTCGAATTGGGAATTGGAATCGGAAATCGCGGCCCCTTGGTCGCTTCCAGCATTACTGCATTGCTCCCCTACGAACCTCCCAGCTTCGCTTAAGCACAACCTGCTTCTCAGGGACACGGTGGTAGCTTGGAGGGAGACGAGGAAGCTGTTCGGGGTGCCCTTTAGGGCCTCGGTGCACTTACCTATCTGGGGGAACCCCTACACAACAGACTGTTGCGCCCCGAAGATACACAAAACTTGGGCGGACAGGGGCCTTTCTAAATTGAGTCACCTCTTCTACAAATCTTCATATACCATTATCCCATTTTCTGAACTGAGCCGCGAATATGACCTACCTGCCTCACACTTCTTCTACCACCAGCAGTTGCTGAGCTACTGGAGATCCCTGAGCCTTGCTCCAGAGGCAGCGTTTTCGAAGCATGCCCTGGATACCTTTATCTCAACCCGTGTTGTAACTATCTCAAACATGTACCAATATCTACTAGTAAAGATTAGGGGCCCTGAGGTGGAGCGCAAGGCCTGCTTGTGGATCAGGGACTTTCCTGATCAGGACATTGCTGATAAACTTTTGCAGGGCTATCTTTCGGTGGTGAGGTTGATCACAAGTGAACAATGGAAGGAGACTCAATTCAGAATCATGCACAAGGCATACATGGGGTTTTACCCCATTCCGAATTCGACTCAGTCCCATATAGTTCAGACTGGGAAATGTCCCAAATGTGATGACCCTAAAGCCCCCCTCCTGCACTGTTTGTGGTCATGCCCCGCAGTTTCTCAGTTTTGGAAAGAGGTGGTGGGATATATCGAAACTGTCAGCAGCGAGCGCGTTGTGGTAGAACCTCTGCTATTACTTTTTGCATATAGGGATAACTCGGCACAACCGAATATTAGGTCCTCTCTCTCACACTGGGCGCAGCTTTGTCTGCTCGCAGCTCGCCGCTGCTTACTCCGCCAATGACTGTCCCCACATGCGCCATCCCTTCAGTTTCTAAGCAATACCTTGACGGAGCTCTTCTCTTTGGAGAGGCTGGCTACGGACTCCATGGGAGATAAGGCGGTGACGAAACTATTCAAACGTTGGCATAAATTTATGCTACACTCATTCACGCCTGACGCTCTCCACACGTTGATGCACCGCTACCGCCACTCCACGTGGTACTTACAGAACGACATTCGTAATACACTGGGGATATTGAAAGTGTAATAGGGAAAGGTCCACCTATGGGCTCCCGGGCCCTGGGAGCTGAGAGTCCCTGATGGTACATGGGGGGGAGGGAAGAGGCGCAAGGTATTGGGTTTTACTTTCTGTTGGTGATCTACTTTGTTTTTGATTTTGTGTTTTGTTTGTTATAATGGAGATGCTACTAACATGGACTCCGGTCACAGATCGTCATTAAAGTTAGCGCTCCCCATTCTGGGGATCATTCCGCACGTGTTCATTCTAGATGTGTGACCAAGAACTGGTATCTATTACTGTAAATGGAATGTTTGCTAGGTATCGTCTCCGCAGTTATTGAAAAATGTTGTTTTTCTGTGCATGTATGTGACTGAAAAACTAATAAAAATTTGTTTAAAAAAAAAAAAAAATTTGGATTTGCTGTATGAGCTTCAGCTATAATAGAAGAATCAGTGTACATATTAGCAGAGCTTTACAATCAGAGCTGAGACTGCAAACAGTGATGTCACCATAAATAAAGCCAGAAACCATATTAGCCGCGGGTTGTCCTAGGTTCCCTCTCTCCTAGATATCTCTAAAACTCTACCTCTTATACAGTTTTTCAAAGGAAAAAAAACTTCAAGATAACATTTGTGAGAATCAGGTATCCTGTGTAACAAGGTCTCCCCCCACCTAAAGAATTTTTATGGCTATTGTCATCTCCAGTTGTCCCTGCATCCACCAATCTATCACCAGATTTGCATTTCAAAGGACCTTGCTAGTCCTTTTAAGATGTAAATTTGGTGTAAATACAGAGACACACCTATCTAACATGTACGTGAAAGGATGGCTTTATGGCTTCTGAAAGAATGTAACCTTTTGTCACTGACCTCCTGAATATCCATTTATGTATATATGTGTGTGTGTATACATATATATATTTTATATAAATATATCTCTGCACACACATACACATATATTCACGTATACATACTTGCCAACAGCAGCATGCAAATTTTTGACATGCAAATTTTTTCAAATACTTTTCCAATGCAAATTTTTAATTCATTTCCACATGGAAATATTTCAAATGCAATTTGAAATGGCGACATTTGCATGCGAAATAGCGGCAAAGCAAATCAAAATCAAAATGTATCAGGTCATTCCATGGGCCAGCTGGCAGAGACCATCATCAGCACGGAGGCAGGGCGCAAGGTCAGTGGCAGTTTGCACCAGGAACCCCTTCCAACCACCTGCAACTCCTAGCAATCCTGCAGGCACTACAACACTATGAGTCAGATCTCCAGGGGCAAGAGTCGGATTTTATTGTCCGACAACAGGACTGCAGTGGCATATGTGGCTCGCCAAGGAGGCACTGGGAGTTTTCTCCTTCTTGAGATCGCAGGTCGCATCTTTGCCTGAGCAGTCTCACGGCCTCTTATCTGCCGGGGGACCAGAATTGTGTAGCGTATCACCAGCGCCGAGTGTTCTACAACCACAATGAGTAGGCTCTGATGCCGCTCTACAAAGTTCCTGTTTTCTCAAGATGGAGTTTCCCGACAGTGCACTTAATGGCGACCAACAGACAGGTTCCCCAGTTCTTCTCCTGAGATGCTCTGTCTAGCTCGTGGAGGTATCCTCTGGTCTACATCTTTTCGCCACTAGCTCTAGCCCTTGGCCCTCTATTGAAGATTCAGTGCGGAGGAAGAGGAGGTGATCGTGGTACTGCCTTTCTGACCCAGGAGGCCATGGCCATGGAGAAACACTCCTTTTAAACAATCAGTACTTATGTGCAGGGTAACAGCAAGGTGATCCAGTCTGTCAGATGATTGGTGCTGATGTCTCTGAAGATCTCCAAAAACAGGGTGGATCTGTTCACAGACCTCTATCTCTCCTGCAGACTGTATGCAAGGCTCCTCCAATCAGGCAGCAGCAAGGCTGGAACACTTTAATCTCCTCCAGGCCAAGATGTCTTCCCCTTCTACACAGGTGTCTCTCCTCGCTGGTCTGGAATGAAGATCCCTTCACACTGTGTCTGGAGGTGCTTCAATATAACAGCAAAATCTGCCTGTGGGACAGCCTCTGTGTCCCCCACAGACAGACCCGTTTTTCTCCTTATCCCTGGAGAATCCAGGACTGTCCTCCTTCCTGTCCTCCCTCCAAAAACATTTCCCCAGCAATTTCCTCCCTTCAAACAAGTTCCCTGGCATAAACATTCCTATCTCTTCCTCTCATGTGTTTGCTGCCATCTATTGACAGCTTTGAGTGCACCCATAGCTATATTAAACAATACACAGAGATGTTCTTAACCTCTTGCAAAGGGTTACAATCCTAAAACCTTTAGAACTAATTATTGAACCTCAAATTGGCTTGGTAAGCTCAGCCACCCCTGACCTCCATACACAAGTGAATCAAATTACGAGAAAAAGTATTTAGGGGGGGGGGGGGCGTTGTAAGTTTCCCTCCTCTTTGAATATTCTCTGAAGACTAGCATGATGGGGGTCTCAAAACAACTCTCAAATACCTTAAAAGACTTTCACTATCATGGTTTAGGAGAAGGATACATAACGCTGTCTCAGAGATATTAGCTGTCTGTTTCCACAGTTAGGAACATATTGAGGAATCTTGTCAAAGTTGAGGGACGCAAGGATTCCACTCAATATCAGCAGATTCTGGAGACCAATGTCCAGGATTCAGTGGCAAAGCTGAAGCTGCGCCAGGGCTGGATCTTTCAACAAGACAACAAGACATGCAGAGGAACAAGTACAACATTCTGGAATGGCCATCTCAGTCCCCAGACTTTATTATCATTGAAAATCTGTGGTGTGAGTTAAAGAGGGCTGTCCATGCTCGGAAGCCATCAAACCTAAATGAATAAGAGATGTTTTGTAAATAGGAATGGTCCAAAATACCTTGAACCAGAATCCAGACTCTCATTGAAAGCTATAGGAAGCGTTTAGAGGCATCATTTCTGCAAAAGGAGGATCTTCTAATTATTGAGTTCATTTCTTTTTTGTGGTGCCCAAACCTATGCACTTGCCTATTTTTTTTTTACTGCACACTTTCTGTAAATCCTTTAAACTGTGTTTCACTTCTCAAATATCACTGTGTGTGTCTCCTATATGATATATTTCATTGAAATTTTTTATCGTTACAACCAACAATAATACAGGAAAATCAAGAACATTGACAAGGTTGCGCAGACTTACGCACCCCACTATATATATAGTTAAACCCATAATTATAATACCCCTGCCAGATTTTGGCTTAAAATTACTTTTAATCAACCAGCAAGTTAATTTTTGAAGGTAAATGACATAGGTGTCTCCCAGAAGATAATAAGACGATGTGCATTTCTGTGGGAAAAGCCCGAGGTGCGAAACATGTAGGAGGATTGTGGACAATATCATCATAACTCTTCAATTACGTGGGTTTTGGGAAACCCACTATACACACATCAACAAGTTTTTAGACCTTCTTTTATTGTTATTATACTTTGTATATCAGTCCTGATGAATTTGTAATAAAGACTTTTTATCAAATGACAAGTAACGTAAAACCAGATAATATATTTGAAGCAGAAATGCCGATAAACCCTGGTAGGGTATAATAGCAAATGTTTTCTTTGATTAGAGATTGTGGTTATTCAGATTTAAGGGGAGGCATACTTAATCAATCCATTTTACACCCCTAGTATATTAAAAAAATATATATATACAGTTGAGTCCATAATTATTCATACATTGACTTAAAGTTACTTTTATTCAACCAGCAAGTTAATTTTTGGTGGTAAATGACATAGGTGTCTCCCAAAAGATAATAAGACAATGTGCAAGAGGCATTTCAGTGGGAAAAAAATTCTCAGCTTTTATTTACATTTGAGCAAAAAGTTTCATGTCCAAAATTATTCATACCCTTCTCAATAATCAATAGAAAATCCTTAATTGGCTATTACAGCAATCAAATGCTTCCTATAGTTGCAAACCTGCTTTTTGCATGTCTCCAAATGTATTTTTGACCATTTATCTTTATCATTTATCTTTGAGCTCCAAATCTTTCAGGTTGGTGGGTTTTCTTGCCATCACCCCATCACCCTGATCTTTCGCTCCCTCCACAGATTCTCAATTGGATTCAAGTCAGGACTCCAAAACATTACTGTTGTTTCCTGCTTAACCATTACTTCACTACTTTTGCTGTGTGTTTTGGGTCATTGTCATGCTGAAATGTCCACTGGTGCCCAAGGCCAAGTTTCTCTGCAGACTGCCTAATGTTGTGGTTGAGAATCCTCATGTATTGCTCTTTTTCCTGGGGCCATTTACTGTGATTATGAAAAATATTTTCTCAAGTAAAAACGGGCACCTCTATATGAGCCTTCTCTTTTGCCGTGGGTCACCTCCTGCTCTCCCATTTTCTGTAATTAGGTTCCCTGGTCCATTGGCTGCAAAACACCCCCAAAGCATAAGGTTCCCACCACCATGTTTGACAGTGGGAATGGTGTTCTTTGGTTTGAAAGCTTCTCCTTTTTTACGCTAAATGAAGGAAACATCATTTTGACCAAGCAATTAACTTTTAGTTTCATCTGACCAGAACACAGAAGACCAGAAGTCGTCTTCTTTGTCCAGCATTTGCAAAGGCTAAGCGAGCCTTATCTGGAGAAGTGGCGTCCTCCTTGGTCTGCATCCGTGAAACCCAGCAGTGTGCAGTGTCTGTTGGATTGTCTGCCTTGAGACATTGCCACCAGCAGAGCCCAGATTGGCCAGGATGGCCTTGGTGGTGATCCTTGGATTCTTTTTCACCTCTCTCACTATCCTCCTGACCAGCACAGGTGTCACTTTTGGCTTCTGACCAATTTGCACTGTAGCCACTGAAACTTTAACACTTTCCATGACCCCAGGATTCCTGACCCGTTCCCATAACCCACTTAACACTATTAGAAATAACACTCAGACAATGGCTCTTTGGATAGTTGTATTGATATAGAAAATTGCAGAAGAAATACAACTCGGCCACAGCCTGTAAACTTTTGTCATATAATGACCATAACTTTTTTAAATAACATTTTAAATAACAATTAAATATTAAATAACAATTTGTTTGAGGGTCCCTCGACAGTGCCGCCCATTCTCCAATCAACTCCTTCCTCACTGTACCTGCCACCTGCCCTTAGCTACTGGCACGGTGGGTACCTTATTTTCAAAACAATCAATAGACAATGGTGACTGCCCTTAAGATACTGGCACATCACCTGCCTTAAAATCAACTTTAAAGTAGCGGCACTGCCGAGATTCCGCCATGCTGTGACATAAGGAACAAAACACATGGAAAATTGTACAAGAGAAACACAAAAAACACAACAACAACATTAGGGATGGGTGGGTGCTGTCTGGAAACGAAAAGGCCTCTATTCTTCTGGTTCCAGGCTAAGGATGCCTGGAAACCGCGCCCCTTCGTCATGGTGCCGTCCCACCTCCCTTCGTACGGCTCTGTGCACCCTGACTTGTGAGCAGCCACAATGCGCAGCAGCAGGTCCTCACTGAGCTCCTTTGTCTTGAGTTGCCAATTAATAAGGATAATAAGGATGCTTTAGAACCTGTCCAAGAGTGTTGATTTTACAGCACTTCCCACATGCCTGAACTAGTTAATTTAAAGGATGTATGCTATGAGGCATACCAGTTTCTGTAAACACCTAACAATATACTTCTTTGATTTATTTGTGGTGAATATGCCATTAAAACATTTTATTATATCTTTTTGGTAAGTGCACAAATGCCCAGCAATCATGATAGAAATTTGGAGGTGTCCTCCGTACAGTATTCACTTGTTATTTTGTGACTACAGAATGAAGCTGAGTGCATTTGTGGTAGATCAGCCTGTATTTTTCTGGACTTGTTAGATATTCAAATAAGGTAAATGTGATACACACCCCACACACACCCCACTAATACACATGCCTTCCCTGGTGGTGGCGTGGGCGTGGCTGGACGGCTGGATTCGTTCGGTTTCCATGGCAACACGGCAGGACCGGATATACGTGTCACATGGGATGACACGTACAGGTGGAGGTTAGGGTCCAGGACCCTGGACGCCCACCCAGGGAGGGGTCAAAGCCGGATGCTGGAAACAGCAGGGGTTCCCGCCCCCCCCCCCCGCCCTAGCTCATAGACAGCACATAAAAGGGCTCTGTTGTGGACCTGAGGGGAGGCACCAGCAGGAGAAGTGGAGGGATCACTGCTTCAGACACGTTATGGTAAGCTCCAGCCTGAGGAGGTTAAACTGGCAGAGGTGTTGTCACTGTTTGACCTATGATAACTGAAGGCACATTGCATGTAGCACAGTTCCTGGTGCTTAAACTTGCATTTCCCCAATCTGGTGTAAGTCCTCCTCTTTCTCCCCTCTGGTGCCTCAGAGTACTAGTGTTGCTGTTGGTGGCTGGGGTGCCCCGCTGGAATCGATTCATATTTTAATATTGGGTTTCCCTGTGTTAACCCTTTAGATTATCAGGTACACTCCGATTTTCATGCAGTTTACCTCACCAGTTCCTGGTGACCTAAATAAGTATGCTTTTGGTGGAGTTGGAGGACGAACTGGACCATGGTTGAAAAAGAGCATCTGCTTGAAACGCGTCCCATTGTTCCTATTGAGCCCCCCAGTATCTGTAAGCAGGAAGTGATCTCATCCCCAACCAGGAAGTGAGGTCCTCCTTGAAAACACATGGCCCTGAGAGATCCACCCTTATAAACCTCTCTCAATGTGAGTATCTTGTCTGTTTTGTCTCATTTTGTTTCTATTTGTTTTATCTTATCCTATTCCTCATTAATTAACCATTTGTTGTACTAGGTTGTGCGCCTTTGTCCTTGTTCTTATTTGTCTGTTACAGGGGGCCACACTCCTCCATTTTGAGAGCTGCACACCTACACAAAACTTAAACACCCATCCCTCATACTGACTCCATTTTACTCTGTGATAGTTGCTTAGGCCCCATATACCAACTGAGGGCCCTTCTGGCCACTGACATCACTATAAGCTGTGTAATCACTGCTGAAGGTTGTGCGCAACTACCCATTATCTTTCTTAGCAAGCGGTAAGTGCCTGAGGCAGAGGAGCAATGTTCTTATGTAGATTAGATGTATTACTTGATGGGGCATGCATGTAGTATGCTGGGAGGGGGAATTAATTTAAAGATGTGATACCCACGATCTCTGGTTTCATTCTGCTCTGCCACCCAAATCTCTTGGGGCTGGCCACCTCTTCACTTGACCAGCCGAGGTTGGATTCAGTGGGGTATGTGTATGTAATTTGTTTTGAGATGGTGGCTTAGCTACTATATGTGTTTGTCCCTACACCTATTAGCTTCATGTCCTGTATTGGAATGCAAGTTAAGGTTTATGTGAATTTGTTGCCGAAATGAACTTGTTTTGTTCTTTCTAAATTTGGAGCATATTTCTAAATATCACTTTTATATAATAATTTGGTGTATCAATAAAATCCCTTCCTCACATTTAAGCTTCAACCATAGCTGCATAGTTTCATTGCCCCTTATTTGAAGGCACTGTTCCGCTATTTGTTAACCAGTTTCTATTGCTCTGCTTTGGTCTTCATTTGTTTTATTTTTTCTCATTTGGATAATTGTAAAAAAAAAATCAATACTTTATTTCTAATTTGTTGCATTGAAAACTTAGTATAACTGATTTTTTTTTGCATAAGGTCTTTGAGGACATGACAGGGTTTATTATTTTTCTATATGCTTTGTTCTAAGAAATGTCCACCTTTCTCATCTCAGAAAGTTGGGAGTGCACACTGGTCTGAGCAGTCTGACGCTCTAAAGCATTATACGGCAGTGCCAGAAGTTGAGCTAGCTCTCTAAAACATTACATGAGAGGCCATGCTGTTGAGCTGGCGCTCTAAAACATTATATGGCAGTGCCAAAAGTTGAGCTAGTGCTTTAAAACATTATACAGCAGTGCCTGGGGTTGAGCTGATGCTCTAAAACATTATACGGCAGTGCCTGCAGTTGCGCTGACACTCTAAAACATTACATGGCAGTGCATGCTGTTGAGCTGGCACTCTAAAACATTATATGGCAGTGTCTGTGGCTGAGCTAACACTGTAAAATATCAGATGTGAGTGCAAGCTGTTCAGTGCACCCTGCATAAAAATAAACAATGACTTGGGCAAGGCCGATGGAGGAAGTGGCCCTGTATACCTGTAGGAAAAAAAACCCCACTTAACCTAAATCTTAACTACAAATAAAAACATGACACAATAATCGGTTTAAGTGGTTGTAAGGCCACAGCATTACAAAACAATCCAACATATTTCAAAATAATTAAATAAATAACATTCCCTTAACTCTGAATTTAACGTTAACTTCTGAAAAGGTCCCCTGGCAGTGCCCTTAACGATGACTGACTTGTAACTGCCTGTACCGGCCACCAGCCTTACAAGCTCGGTGGGTACTAAAATTCGCCCTGACGCCTCCCGGGACAACTCCCATTGGGTCATTGACCCTTACTTGGGCTCAGGGTACTAATAAAGTAACTGCCCCACCCTGGGGACATCACCACACTGACCTTCACACACCTCTACCCCAAGGACACTGCCAAGGACCCGCCACCGTATGCGATGATTGACTAACGCCGCATGCCACGCCACACCCCAAAAGCCCTCTCTAATGCCTCCCACAGACCGAAGTTGAAAACGTCTAAACCCAAATCGGTCAAATGCACCCCATCCTTCCTATAGTAACCCGGTTCCCCTTCTAATAGGCAATGCCTAACCACTACCCCTTGTAACAACCGTAAGTGTCTAGACACCGACGTGTTCACCTTGATCCGTGACCTGTTCAGAATGGCACGAGGGATCACGGAACGCCAGCAGCGGCGGGGAACTATCTCTGACCAGATCACCACGGCCCGAGGAAATTCAGTGCGGAGCCTACTGAAAAAACACCGCATCTGCTCTATGAGATGGTACACTGGCGTGCCGCCCAAATCTTTGCCACCCGCATTTGCCAGCACAATATCTGGGGGGCCCATCAACTGCACTACCTTATTAAACTGCGTGACCAACCGCGACCATTTTAATCTCCTGATGCCCATCCAGTGCAGATCGACTTCCTCTACCGGAAAACCCAGCAGGTGCCATGCGGACGGACGGGCTGGG
>CM070040.1:34040347-34052947 GCA_036250615.1 Ptychadena robeensis
TTTGAAGTTCGACCCGCCCTGTTCGCGGACACCCCAGGGAGGGTTCGCGCCATCACTATGGATGACCCCGTTACATCCCCCATCTTAACTAACCAACTTATATAAAAAATATTTTGTTATATATATATATATATATATATATAAACAGGCCACAGCTTCAGATAAATTCAACATTTCTATAACTTTTATGATACCTTAACAAAAAAACCTTTCCATAACATCAACATTTAACTCAGATGGGTTTTTCACAGGCACTGTTGGGATACCGCAGCTGCTGTTACAAGGAAGAAAAAACAACATTAAAGCCACAATACCAACACACATTCTGGAGGAGGGGGGTGAACATCTTCTGCAGGAAAAAGGGATTCCTCCCTTCTGGCTTTGGGCTGACATTATCTTCAGCAAACCTAGGACAGCAACAGTAGTAGCAACACAATTTGCCAGTAGAACAGCAGCAAACTATGGGTTACTCCATTAAATTTAAATACAATACATGTGTTATTAATTATGTATCAAATTGGTCAGTTGGTCACTTTCTGTAACTTTTCCCCTATTTAAAAAGGGAAAACTTGACATGTAGTGTAGTGAGTGTGGCTCGTGGTAGATTTTCACTGCAGAAAGATTACTCTGTAATCTGTTTCAATTTTTTTACCATTTTTGGTATGGACAATCTTACAGAATGGGACTGCCAAAGGGTTAAGGGTGTTGGAGTTCCAGGAAATAGGTTCAGAAAGGTGGTATCTGCGTTTTATTGTAATTGTCGGTGAGGTGCAGCTGGAGGCCTATGTATGGGATAATGGGTGGTATTGGGATACAGTGTGTTAGCCAAATGCCTTCTTTACATTTCTAATATTCAGTTTTTATGATTATTATATATTTTGTTATTTTTGTTGGCAAAAAAAGGCTGCCAGACCATTAAAACTCTTGTTGGTATGAGTTTCAATTATTCTAGATAATGTATTGGGTGTGAATTCTTCTTATTAAACAAGCCCCCCTCCCCTCCCAATTGACCACGGTAACCCATTTAACCAGCAATCCAGAGTTAAATTGCCAGGCAAGGCATTACAGGGTCTTCCTTTCAACTGGACAACAAGTGTTATTGGAACATTTTCATGGTTTCCCATTGGCTTGGTCTTAGCAGTAACTCCCCCCGAAGAGCTTACGATAGTTCAAGGGCAAAATGGTTTAGAAATGTTGACTCACAATCTAAGCTACATATACTACTATGCAAAATGTTACACACATGCATATATTGTTCATAATATGAATACTATTCATGTTAAAATGTATGAACTAAACCATCAAAGCCTGTACTGGTTAAATAGAGATGTCTCCTTAAATCAGAGTGAAATATTGAAATTAACAATGATAACTTCATAAGCATTTAGCAAAGCAACAGGTGTCTGAGCATTCCAGATGGACTTGGGCTATGTCGGTGTACGGCAAACAAGGTGTCGGCTGAGGAGGTGTTAAGTTGTTGAGTAATTTATGTTGTGAGACATGACTGCTGGCCTGCGGGTGAGAGAGGTGATTGTGACAGCATCTGGCAGATTTACTACCAGTTCTCCAATAGAGCTGATCCATAGTACGTCATTTCTTTCTGTCATGATGTGATCAAATGTATTCAGTAAAAATAGTAACAGGGTTGAGGAGCTTTATAGCTTATGCCAGGCCTATTATAGTTTACTGATGTCTGATCAGTAAAATATTAATGTTGAGCTCGAATATTCGAATTTTCAAATATATTCGGCGAATATTGGCTATTTGAGAATTTGCAAATTTCACGGATATGGCTGCGGATATTCGCAATTCCGAATATTCGCATTGGGATGCTTATGGGCACGGATTGCGAATTATATATTCGCAATGCAAAAATAAATAGCACATGTGACCATTCATTTTAAATCAGATTTACAAATCTAGATTCACAATCGTGTGCGAATATTCGCGAATGTAGAATTGAATATTAGTAAAATTATTTGCGAAATATCGCAAATTCGAATATTGCCTATGCCGCTCATCACTATAAAATATCCTGATCAAATAGGAGCTCCTATAAGGAAGATAATATTTATGTCTATCCTGTAGGAAGATAAACACGCTGAACAATCATTGGAGTTTAAATTGGTTATGTGTAAGACTATATGAAGCTAAAATTATTTTTTAAGTGAACCTAAAGTGAAAAAAAAAATGAAAAAAATTGAATTACTTTTTTCATACCTATTATCATGATGGTTGAGATACACTACACAAGCCTAAAAAAATTATTTACCTTTCCTTCAGAATTGGCAGTGGCCAGCTTTAGTTTTTAAAAAGATGTCAGTCTTCAGAAGGGTTTATTAACTCCAGTAACACGTATGTATTGGTTTTTAAAAGTAAAAATGGATCTCAGGAGGTTGGTAGAGAGGACGTGGCAACTTGTACTTTCTTGAAGGTCTCTGTATCAAACTGTCAGATCGTTGTGGATGTTTTTGAGCTGAGGGGAAGAGCGTGGAGGTAATGTTTTCTTACTTTATGTCTACTTATCTACTTACAAAAACCACCAATCAGAATCACAAAAACAACACATTTTCACTAGGCAAAGAGATTTATAGAGATTCCACTAGAAGGGAGATTTCCTGTCCAGCTAAGGAGAATTGTCTCTGGGAACACATTTAAAAATGTCAGTGGAACTATGTTTACAAGCAGCGTTTAACCTCCCTGGCGGTTCACTGAGGTCCAGATTTCTGTACCAAAAGTAATACAGTGTTTTGCCTTTCTGCCCCCATCGGCGTCACCAAAGAGCCAGCGGTTGCACCCAATTCCGGCATGGACGCAGTATGATTCATGATCAAACTGCGCCTGTACTTGCTTTTGGCGTAACGCTAGGGAGATAAAACCGGCCACAGTGGGCGTTTATCGAACATGTGACCGCAGCATGATGACATCATCACCACATGGTCAATCGTTTTGCAAATTGAAATACACCATTTGCGAATTCGACAACTGATACTTTGGATGGGGACCAGTCCCCATTTAAAGTACTGGCAATCGACCAGAGAAAAACGTTTGTTCCCTGGCTGATCAAAGTTGTGTGCGACCACGAGCGGTTGCTCCAGGTGGGCGCGTTCGGGCTGTGACATCATCGGCACACGAGTGCTGATCACGGAAATAGCCGGAGAGATCGGCTATTTCTGGAGACACTCGGGTCCAGCTGGAGGTGGATCCACATGCAGGAACGCTCCTGCTGAGCGTTTCTGCTAGCTGGATCCACTTTTGAACTGGATCAGATAAAGAAATTTATCTGATCCAGTTCAAAAGTTAAAAAAAAATATTTAAAAAACGAAAAATAATTTTTTTCTTTTCCGGTCCGGGTCCCACCTCCGTGACGTCACTCAGGAACCCAGGAGAAGTTGGCGAGGACGTTGCTGGAGGTGGCAGCCAGACCAGATGAGCTCGCGTGCCGTGCCCGAAGCCAGTTCAGGCGCATCGATAGTTGCAGTGTCCTTTTGCCTGAACTGGCTTTGGGCGTATAGCTTGGGAGGTTAATGATAAAGTAAATCTTGTATGAGACTGTGTACGAAATCCAGTTAAAATTTGATTGCAGCAAACGTGGGTAACAGCAAAATAAAGGAAATGCTGTACTGTATAGTGTCCTAAGCAAGAGTCCAGCTTCAGTAGATGGGCCCCACTGCACAGGGAGTAGTCTTTGGATAATAATGCTCTCACAAGTTGCAGGCCACAATATGTAACACAGCTGAGGTTGGCCGGGCCTAGTTGCCAGGGATGTTGCCGGTAGTAGAGGAAGCAGGTATAACACATGGGCCTGGTAGCAGGGGGCAGGAGCCCACCCCACCGGAATCACCGCACTCCTGACTGGTGCGCAACCATGGAGAGTCCCTATACAGTGGCACAGTTCATCAGCATGTGCTCTTGTGCTCTCCGGCTGCGCACACCGACTCTGGAGATATGGACCTGGGCAGCACAGGAGAGTCAGAGCAAGGCAGGCACCTGTCTCCTTCCTGGTCCCTAGCAAAGAGCACTGCCTCCTGTGTGAGCGCCCCTTTTAGGTCATATGCCCACCCCATGGCATCATGGTCCGGCTTCTTAAAGGGGACACCCCACTGTACCCCCTGCAGCAATTTCATTCCACTGTAATGAAAGCAGATAACAGCATACAGTATCTTATAAAAGTGAGTACAATCCTCACATGTGTGATAAATAGTTTATAATATCTTTTCATGGGACAACACTAAAGATATAAAACTGTGATGCAGTGTAAAGAAGCCAGTGTACAGCTTGTATAGCAATGTCAATTTACAATCCCCTTAAAATAACTCTGACACTGCACTACTACTTTAATCAGTCATGTCGAGGCCATACACAGTTCAACTTTGGCATGATCGATCTTAAGTTGGATTGACTTTTGCGATTTAAATATGAATTTTAACAACACACCAATTGATTCCATTACTTTGGTGCTCATGCTCCATAGTACAATTTCGTATACTTAAATTTTATGTTTGATTGACTAAAAAAATTATTTTGTGTTGATTGAATGGAAAATGTGTATGGGTAGCCTTAGGGGTGTACTCACTTTTGTTGCCAGTGGTTTAGTCATTAATGGCTGTGTCATGAGTTGTTTTGAAGGGGCATAAAAATGAACACTGTTATACAAGCTGTATACTGACTACTTTATAAATTTTATGAAGAAAAAAAAAAAAAAATGTTATGAAAGTGTCATATTTTCAGTGTTCTCCCATGAAAAGATATTATGAACTATTTACCTCAATATGAAGGGTATGCAAATGAATGGTATCGTGGGGATCCCTTTGCCTCTACTGTTTGTATTTTAGCCAGACTTTAGCCAAACAGAGCAGAACTAGAGGGGAAATCCATCCACGAGCATATCTTTCCTTTGGCTCTGCTACTGCTGTCTTTTAGTCAACAAGGCTGAATCTGCTTGGCTGTCATATACAAGCTCAGCCGAGCGGGATCAGGAGCCGGGGAAATGGTCACTGACAGCTTCCCTGCCTCCTTTAACTCTCGTTATGAGTGGACAGTTTACAAGTATTTTTCAGGGACCAGATGATCAGATGTATAAGGTGCAAAAAAAACGAAAAAAACTTACCTGTAATGAGTAATTTAAAAAGATCACTCACAGCCCCCCCCCCCCCCTCACTCCCTGGCCCTGATGACATGCTACCACTGTGATCACCGGGTAATTCTGTGATCTCAGTTCTCAGAAAACCATTATAAATACCCCAGTGGCCACTTGCGATATTTCACACTGAGTTAACTCCTGGAAGCCTGGTGAATAAATATGGAATCTCTCATACAATTCCACAAAACACCAGGTAAGTATTTATATATATTTCTTTACAAACCGGATTCCAAAAAAGTTAAGACACTATACAAATCGTAAATAAAAACTGAATGCAATGATGTGGAGGTGCCAACTTCTAATAATTTATTCAGAATAGAACATAAATCACGGAACAAAAGTTTAAGCTGAGAAAATCTACCATTTTAAGGGAAAAATATGTTGATTCAGAATTTCATGGTGTCAACAAATCCCCAAAAAGTTGGGACAATGCCATTTTCACCACTGTGTGGCATCTCCCCTTCTTCTTACAACACTCAACAGATGTCTGGGGGGCCGAGGAGACCAGTTTCTCAAGTTTAGAAATAGGAATGCTCTCCCATTCTTGTCTAATACAGGCCTCTAACTGTTCAATCGTCTTGGGCCTTCTTTGTCACACCTTCCTCTTTATAATGCGCCAAATGTTCTCTATAGGTCCGGGGTACTCAATAGGCGGACCCAAATAGGGTCACATGTGGACCGGTGGCTCATTCCTCCCCTCTATACTCATGAAGCGAAGGAGAGGAGCTTAGGCTCAGTCAGCCTCAGCCACCCTCTTTTCCTCCCTGATGTGAGATGCAGATTCTGTGTTCTCTCTGTCGGATAATGCTTCCTGTAACTCCTCCCGCAGATACTTCCTCCCCAGCCAATCAAAATGCAGGACAGGACACACCCTCTCCACTGTACTGTAGAAACTAATCTGAATAAACCTGTGTTACTTTGAACATTCATAGCACGAAAACCATTGATAGTATGATCATCATAAAATGCAGGTTAAAAGCGTCTACATCATATTTAATAGATATGGAACATAAAAACATAGGACATAGCATAGCTGGCTAATGTTAGCTATAGGGAGAATATTTATATATATGTACTCAACTACGTCAGGCTTCTGTCTGACAGACCGTGTCAGCGCTGTGAAAACTGCCGATCCCCCAGTAGTGCACGGTAAAATTCCAAACTCCGGACCTCAGACTGAATAGAAATTTGGTAAGTGGACCTTTGAAATTTATATTTGAGTAGCCCTGCTATAGGTGAAAGATCTGAATGCGGTCTGGCATTATCTTGTTGAAAAATGCAGGGTCTTCCCTGAAAGAGATGACGTCTGGATGGGAGCAGATGTTGTTCTAGAACCTAAATATATTTTTCTGCATTGATGGTGCCTTTCCAGACATGCAAGCTGCTCATGCCACATGCACTCATGCAACCCCAAACCATCAGAGATGTAGGCTTCTAAACTGAGCATTGATAACAACTTGGGTTGTCCCTGTCCTCTTTGGTCCGGATGACATGGTGTCCCAGATTTCCAAAAAAAACTTCGAAACGTGACTTGTCTGACCACAGAACAGTCTTCCATTTTGCCACACTCCATTTTAAATGATCCCTGGCCCAGTGAAAACGCCTGAGCTTGTGGATCTTGCTTAGAAATGGCTTCTTCTTTGCACTGTAGAGTTTTAGCTGGCAACGGCGGATGGAATGGTGGATTGTGTTCACTGACAATGGTTTTTGGAAGTATTCCTGAGCCCATTCTCTAATTTCCTTTACAGTATTCCTGTTTGTGGTGCAGTGTCGTTTAAGGGCCCGGAGATCTGGGGCATCCAGTATGGTTTTACGGCCTTGACCTTATGCACAGAGATTGTTCCAGATTCTCTGAATCTTCGGATGATGTTATGCACAGTTGATGATGATAGATGCAAAGTCTTTGAAATTTTTCGCTGGGTAACACCTTTCTGATATTGCTCCACTATCTTTCTGCGCAACATTGTGGGAATTGGTGATCCTCTACCCATCTTGGCTTCTGAGAGACACTGCCATTCTCTCTTTTTATCAATTACCCAAATCAAGGTGAGGAGAAAAATCTCTCTCCCAGATGAATTCCCCCTGAGAAAACCTCAGGGGCAAGGGGACTTTAAAGGCCACACATATAACAATATAAAATGCAGGTTAAAAGCGTCTACATCATATTTAATAGATATGGAATATAAAAACATAGGACATAGCATAGCTGGCTAATGTTATCACATACATAAATGGGACACTGGAGTATCCCTACATCAAATGATACATAGATACATAAAAAATGACAGAAAAATTATTTAATCAATTGAATTGAATGGATGGTTAGGATAAAGGATTCTGTCCAACAGCTATGCTATGTCCTATGTCTATTTAATATGATGTAGACGCTTTTAACCTACATTTTACATTGTTTTATGTGTGGCCTTTAAAGTCCCCTTGCCCCTGAGGTTTTCTCAGCCTCTTATTGCTACTTGTCCCAACTTTTTTGGGATTTGTTGACACCGTGAAATTTTTAATCAACATATTTTTCCTTTCAAATGATACATTAACTCAGATTAAACGTTTGATCTGTCATCTACATTCTATTACAAACAAAATATTGACATTTGCCATCTCCACATCATTCCATTCAGTTTGTATTCACAATTTGTTTAGTGTCCCAACTTTTTTGGAATCCGGTTTGTAAGTATATTTTTATTTAAGGATCGTGGAGCCCTAAGCCATCATACCATCATACTAGCTCAGAGGTAAGTCAAGAGTTGTAGCAAGCTACCTGAATAAATGTAATGTCTATCTTTCTTGGTGTCCGCTCCCTACTTAAGCCTGCCATACACGCACCGAGCGGTGGCCGATTTTGCCGCCGACCGATGGGCGTGTCAGCTGCCGGTCAGAGGTGCCCGCATGGGGCAACAGATCCCTGTTGCCCCACAACTCGGCTGGCCAGAGAACGGACATGCACGATGCCGTTAGCTTCAATGGAAACCGGCTCTTCATTGAAGCTAACGGCCGGCACACAAAGGGTGCCGGCCGATGCTGTCAGCTCGAAAGAGCAGCGTGATGACGTCATCACACTGCTTTCCAGAGCTGATTGGACCTGCTCTGTCAGCCCCCACTCGGTGGAGGTGCAGATTTCTGTACCAAAAGTGATACAGTGTTTTGCCTTTCTGCCCCCATCGGCGTCACCGATGACAGCCAGCGGTTGCGCCTGATTCCGGCACATGCGCAGTTTGATTCATGATCAGACTGCGCCAGTACTTGCTTCGGGCATAATGCTAGGGAGGTTAAACCAGCCATAGATGCTATGCTTGGAGGGCGTTTATCGAACAATTGGCCGCAGCATGATGACATCATCATGCCATGGTCAATCGTTCGAAATACACCATTTACAATTTGACAACCAATACTTTGGATGGGGACCCTTGTCCCCATTCAAAGTACTGGCGATCGACCAGAGAAAAACGTTTGTTCTCTGGCTGATCAAAGTTTTGTGCGAGTGCAAATGGTTGCTCCAGGTGGGCGTGTTCATTTTGCGATTGATCACCAAGCGATCACCCAGAATGCGCATGGTGATCATTCGCAAAATCGGTTCGAGATTGAAGCGCTATGGCCGGCTTTAGAGGTACACTTGTTTTCTTTTCTTTTGATTTGGATTGGATAAAACATTTATAAAACATTTATCCAATCCAATCAAAATAAAAACAAATGTAAAAAAAAAATCGAAGAAAATATTTCTGTACCTTTTTTTATCTTTAAGACCACTCCGGGACCCGGAAAAAGACGGAGACGGAGCAGGATCACGAAGGCGGCGGACCAAGTGAGCTCCCACGATGTGCCCGAACCCAGTTCGGGCGTATCGATAATTGCAGTGCCCCTTTGCCCGAACTGGGTTCGGGCATATCGCTAGGGAGGTTAATTTAATGGTTTAGTTTTTTAAGTGGAATGTAGGCATTGGTCCTTTGGTCATACTTTTCAAGCGGTGCTTACCTAATATTTCATGTTACCATTTTTTTCTGGCTGTTGCAGAACAGGCATCTGTTGTATCAGCTAGGCATACACGGTTCAAGTAGTACGATCGATTTCCGATTCGATTTTAGATCTTGATCTTTTGATCGGACACCAATCGTAAGCCAATACAAAGTAGTACCACTTGGAAGGTCCGATCTTAATACGATCGTAATACCACCAAAATCGATGATTTTAGATCACAAAACACAGGAAAGAGTCATATATAAATGTGTCATCAAATACAATCGACATGACCAACAAACAAAGTGCTACCGTTTTAGTTTGATCGTTGTACAATCGACGAAAATTTTCCAACATGTCCGATCATTTTCCGATCGATGTTTTGATCGGTATTGAACAATTTTCGCCGATCGAACCATGTGTGCAGTATACGATTTAATAAGATCGATGTTAACTTAGATGGTTTTTAATCGATCGCTCGAAAATTGAACCGTGTATGCCTAGCTTTACATTTCTGAAAGTGCTGGAGTCCCAGTTTAACACTAAAGCTAGCCATACACGTGTCGGATTCCATGGCCAATTGATCACTCACCCGATCGATTCCGGCGATTCTGCCGGGAATCGCAGGTGTGATCAATCGGCCAATTAAGAGTATCCATCGCTGCATACCACCTTGTCCAACGGATTCCGGGACGATTCCGTGTCCGATTGTCCACCTCACAAATGGCAACTCCCCCTGATCTGGGCAGAATCAATCTGATGGAACCAACATGTTGGTTTTCTGTCGGATCCGATTCTGGGCCCCTGAACAATCGGACCTGATCGATTGGACAAGGTGGGCTGCATGCGATTCCGGCACGATCGTTTGGCGTGCACGCGCCCGGAATCGATCGTGCCGGAATCCGGTGGGAATCCGACACGTGTATGGGGGCCTTAAGAGAGTGCATCCTAATTCGTCAGTGGAGTCTTTCCACCTCTATACCCTTACAATATGGCAATAACAGAAAATTCCCAAATAGCCCCCTCAAGCAGCTGCAACCTTTGCAGTACTTGAAAAATCTAAGTTATTGGTAATTAAACTCTGTGCCTGTGGTTGGTTTTCCTGGATTTAAAAATTTGTTAGTTTACTTCTAAAGTTGCTTATAGTAAAGAAACACAGTATGATATTTTCTTTGTTTTGCACCTGCCAAAGTATCACCTTCACGAAAAACCCATTGAACATGACTAAGAACCCCAACTTTAGTCAGGTTTTGTAGTCAAACTTGGGCAAATTGAGGAATAAACATCAGTGGAAAAGGCTTCCCACTAAACCTACCCAGGACATAAATAACCTGCATATCACAATCACGTCATCATGATATGTATATGTAAGAGTTTGTTGTGTTACCATGGTGGCCCTTTGTTGTAGGACCTCTGCAGATTGCCATATAATGATGTCATACATTTTCATCTCTAATGACCAAATGATGATGAGTAATTTGCTACCAGATTAACTAATGGATTCTACAAGGTACAAAGAAAATTGTAATCAGAGTTCATTTCCGTCACTTTCATAAGACAAAACCTGGGGCTGTCCAAGTTGACCTAAAAACTTTTCAAGCAAGGAATCTGAGCTTTCAATACTTTATTGCTGCAATACTGCAATAAATTATTGAAAGCTCAGATTCCTTGCTTTTTAAATTCAAAAAAGTCAGGCAGCTGCCCAAAAATTTAATGAGGGTAGACTAAATGTTCAAATATATAAATTGTGGGGGTTCAGCTGCAAATGGTGCTCCCACTGAGGCGACTTCACACAGGCAGTTTTTCCTTTAGGGCTCCTGCCCGCAAAAACTCGCAGGGGATAATGGCAATCCAACCACAGTCTTTAAGAAAACCAATAGAAAATACCACAGTGTAGGTCCACAGCCTCCTGGCTTCCACACAAGACATACACCTGTCCTTTTCAGAGCAGGGACTGTTTTACACACAGCAACCCCTGACACTCAGCACCAGGTGCTCTAATGGGCTCCTTAGCCTCTAAAAATACTGGACCCTGGATTGCAGATTCCCAGTAAAACCAACCCCAGAACAGAATTTGAAAATACCAGCAGAGGAACATAAAAGTTCCCTGCAAATAAAGAGATTGTTGGCCTCACTTCAGAATTGGAATCTGAGATACCGGGGTCCCACATATCTCCCATCCAGCTCTCTGCCCAGTGACACAGGTGATATCGGGGTCACTGTGTTACATATCCCCACCCCCCCTCTGTTCCAGCCTGTGGGGCTGAGCACATGTAGCCGACATTGAGAACACCCTGGAGAGAGCTTCCCCCTTACCCGGCTGTGACCCCGGCCTGTGTTTCACAATAAAGTTAAAGTCCTGCAGTGCCAGGAACCACTGGGGGACTCTGGCATTTCTCTCTCTATTCAGGGCCATCCATTTCAGCGGGGTGTGGTCTATGACAAGCCTGAACATCCTACCTAGCAAATAGTACCTAAGGCTCTCCAGTGCCCATTTGATGGCCAAGCATTCTCTATGATGCTGATTTCTGCAGGGGTTAATTTTCTACTGAGGTAAGCCACTGGATGTTCTTCACCATTAATCACCTGGGACAGAACAGCCCTCCGACGCATCCATCTGTACTAGGAACTGAGTAAGACTGGGCACTTACATAACGCCATCTTGGAAGGCGTACTTGGGAATGTGTTGGGTCCGCACAGACCACACCATAGATGAATGCGATTTTCTCCCGGTACACAGACTCCCTCTCAGGCAAAGACTTTCATCAACCTGCAAAAAACCAGGTGCTGGGCCACAGAGGATCAATTTGTCCACTCGTCAGCAAGATATGGAAAGGAAATAATGGCTTTCATCCGCACTCATGGATTTCTTAAAATCTTTCAAGCTTTATTGGATATCACATAGAAACATATAGCAAAAATGGACAGGGTCCCTCCACGGAAAGAAAAAAACCCCTCTCCAAACTTGCTGGAGATGTAGAGAAGGGTTTGGGTTTACTACTAGTGATGTCGCGAACACGGAATTTGCTGTTCGCGAACGGCGAACGCGAACCTCCGCAAATGTCCGCGAACCCGGCGGACCTCATAGACTTCAATGGGCAGGCAAACATTAAAAAACAAAGGGACCCTTTCTGGCCACAATAGTGTTGGGAAAGTTATTTCAAGGGCACTAACACCTGGACAATGACATGACAGAATCCATGGCAAAACTCCAAAGAAATTATTTTTTCACGCAATAAATCCGCACGAAGGATTTCTTCAATGATAGTCAATGGGATTTGAACATAAGAGGGGAGCCGGAGAGCACTAAACAACTAAAATGCCTGTGTGAATTCCACCTGAAACAACCTGTGAAGATCTGCTTTCCACGTTGCCTACAGCTTAAAAGGTGAATTTTAATTTTTATGGAGGACACTGGTGGAGATGGTCCTTGTGGAGGACACTGGGGGAGATGGTCAGAATGGCGGACACTGGTGGTGATGGTCAGTGTG
>CM070040.1:34084416-34116365 GCA_036250615.1 Ptychadena robeensis
TTACCAGGTTGGACCGATATCGGGAGAACAGACTCAGACACAGACACGGTTGTATGCTCTGATCTGCTCTGAGGAATCATGGTCATCCTTTATTTATGTTCCAATTTTTACACACCCATCATGAAGTAATCATATTCCTCTGCCAACTTATAATTTTGATTAGCTGACAGTTGCATAAAACAATTTCTCTTTCACCCCCCCTTATTGTCCTTGGACTTTGTAATAATACGTGGCAAACAGTGTTTTTCCATTACTGGTTGATTTTCTATTATGACTAGTTCTCGTGACTTATCTATCTGATTAAGTTTAATTACGGTTTTAGCTAGTGTCCTTGGACTTTGTAATAATACGTGGCAAACAGTGTTTTTCCATTACTGGTTGATTTTCTATTATGGTTAGTTCTCGTGAGATCCTATCAAACCTGACAAGACTAACCAAATTTGTGAAGGGCTATCCACAAATCACGTACAGAAAGAATCGATCACTAAGAGATTCCCTCGTGCACAGCCACTTCGGTGGCAGGGAAGGGGCTGTGCGGGGGGAACCCGGAGATGCGGTCGTTGTCGCCAATGCAGGTTCGTCTGTGAGAGCGAGGAGACTGCACTACCAAATGGGGACAAATTGAAATTAAAACACGCTGTGACCTGTAGAACCGAGGGTGTAGTTTATCTCCTAAAATGTATATGTGGCTGCTTTTACGTCGGAAAGACGAAGAGAGAGTAGAGATTCCGAATAAGGGAACCAGTTAAAAAGTATCAAAAATGGAAAATTGTCGACCCCGATAGCCTACCATGTATGCACTCGTCATAGATACGACCATAATGCAATCTCGTTCTCCGCCCTGGCCCACTTTCCAACTGGAGTCCGAGGGGGGAACATTGATAACAAATTGTTACAAGTGGAAACCAAGTGGATCTACACTCTAAATGCAACCAAATACCCTGGGATTAATGAGTTTGTGAGCTATAAATCATTTCTGTGATATTTTGGTGGTGATGGTACAGTGAGCGCAACAGTTACTGTTCTTATTGAGTCATATAGAAACATTTGGAATAAACCTTATATCTATTATCCTGTGAAGCAAAACTCAGCCTCACTATTGTTCAATACAATAACAATATGTATCTACCATTGCTGTCATTATTTGATTTTATGTTAACCTAATAATTTTTTCCACTATTTGTCTGGATTGGCGCAGGTCACCCACGGAGCGACATCTCCAGGTACCATAGGACGAGTCGGCCGTTGGAGTGGCACTACCCGGGCGGGCGTTTCCCCAAAGAACAAACAGGGGATCCACCCTCTCCCTGCCACAGGGCCACGTGCTATCCTATCCTAGAGTTCACCCTACATATACCATCAGCAAGTCTGCACCTGCCTCTCTGTCCCTGTGCGTTACTGCCAGGACCTTGTTTTCTCCCCCTCCTCTTCTCCTTCAGGCTGTGGTTGGAGTGGTCTGGTTTGCCTATTTACTCTTTTCTCTCCCCTTCCCTTTTCCCTTCCCCCCCCCTCCCCCTCCCCATGCAGTCATCACAATCAATGCTTATGATCACTCATCATCTTTATTTTTACACTTACCTTCACCTGTCACTCACACACACTTCCCCATATTTCCTTTGCCTATTTGGCAGTTCCCCCCCCCCCCTTCACCTTTTTCCTCTTCTTCTCTGCACTTTGTCCCCACTTCTATTCCATTCAGCCCACTGATTCACTGGCAATTGGGGTCACCCAATTCAACACTTTCACCTCAGCCCCTTCTCCCCATCACTCCCTTCCTCTTTTTGCCCTTGTAGTCTGGACAAGGAGCCTACACTTATATACACTCTCATCCCACACACGTTCCCCTTTTCCCATATATATTTGTCATACACACCTAAACATCTCACTAAACATCCTTGACGCCTCCCATTACTAGGCGGACAGTTCGGCCGCGAACAAGCATGTTCGCCCTCCCTCTCGCCGGCGAGAAGAAGATCTATATTCTTCCTCCGGCAGCATCAGAACCTACGAGATCGTGCCGGAGGAAGAATCTTTTCACTAGAAGACCGGGCATGAAGCCGGTCTTCTAGTGAAAATACCGGCTCGGAGCAGGAAGCTCAGTGACGTCACATCCGGCTCCCGTAACCAGGAACTATGCGTTCCAAGATGCGTTCCAGGGACCGGATGTGACGTCACTGACATCACATCCGGTTTTTCCAATTCAAATTCCCCGCCCATTGCGCCCGCCCGGAAGCGCCGACCGGTCGCGTGACGCGCAATAAGCGATTCGTCGCGCTGCGTGACGCGCAATACACGCCCGAGAGCGCAACTAACTGCCAATTGGCGGGAAGGGACAGCTATTTAAATTACAGACGCAGGATGCCAGAACTATTGAGCTGGAGCAGCAGGAGGCCACACTGCTGACTGGATCTGGGAGCCTATACCAAGGTAGGAGAGAGTTACAGCGCCTTGCAGTGGTTTATTAGTAGGCTGACTGTGATTGTGCAGCATCTAGTCTGATTTTCTTGATATGCTTATGACCTTGCAGCCCGAGTGGGGGCTTACTGATATGCTTCCACCCAGGTTAAGGACCCTTTTTTGGACGCTTTGGACATATCTATTTATGGGTAGTGATGGCTCGAACCCGGAATTTGATGTTCGCGAACGGCGAACTCGAACTCCGGGGAAAGTTCGCGAACCCGGCGAACCCGCGAACTCTCATGGACTTCAATGGGAGGCGAATTAAAAAACAAGGAGGGGGACCCCTGTTGGCCACAATAGTGTGGAAAGTGTTTCAAGGGTCAAACACCTGGAAACAAGACATGACAGAGGGGGAATCGGCAAAACTCAAGGAAAATTTTTTTCAACACATAAAATCCGACCAAAGTTCGGCAAGATGAAGTAGTCAATGGGAAAATAAAGTGATGAGTGATTACCCTTAGACCATGTTGATTGGACTTATTCCTTGGTATGGACCCCTGCACAAACGGACTTTGCATTGTCACGGTCTGACTCACTCCCTAGAGGGGGGTTTGGAGGATTTCACGGTATCAGTTCTCAGGGGAGGTACCTGTGGCGTTAAGTCCTGGGGGCAACGTAGTGGGTTCCAAAAAATAATTAAGTTTTTCTACGACAAATTATTCAACCGATCGCTTTTGGTTGATCATATGAAGCAATCAACCTTCTCATCTGGGGTGTGCCAACAGGGCAACAACTCATTGAGGTGATCGCTTCATGTGATAGCAAGCCCCTTCACCACGGCAAGGGTAGGATCACGAAAGGGAAGGGCACATGATGTGCCTTTTTTATGCAAGAGTAAGCAGAGGCCAGAGAAAAAATTTGTCATACATGACATAAAAGATGTATGGTAGCAGCCGCTGTGGTAGCAGGGCCGCAGAAAAATTGATGTTTCAAGGCAGAAGGGAAGGAAAAACATTGCGGCTGTGAACCTAGTTGTGGGGAGGATCATGAAAGACACCGGTAGAGCGGGGGACCATTTTAGGCCAAGGCATTAATCAGGCCTTTTGCTAGGCAAACGTATCCCCACGCGTGTGTTAGTACCTTCGGAATCCATGCCGTTCATCTTCAGGAAGTGAGTGATCCACACTTTTGACCAGGCACTTCGCTTCCAGGCACATGCCGCCGGCAGCATGAAGAGGGTCTTTGACAGGACACTAGAAGCAGGACAGGACAGAAGTCAAGAGCGAACTGGATAGCTAGGCCACAGGTAAGTTGACACCCAGTAAGAGTCAAGGGGTATCGCTTCAGGTGTCAATATCCGCAGTTAAGGCCAGGTAGTCTGCGATATGTCGGTCCAGCCGTTCTCTCAGGGTGGATCCGAGGGCTGTGGCGGTGTGTAGGACTGAAAAAAGTCGCATGTCCTCCATCAAACGCACGTGGAAAACGCACCTGTCCTTGCCGGAACGGTCGTGGTAGCAGGAGGATTAGTGTCACCTCTTCCCTAGTAGAGTCACGTTGTGCTGGACATCACCCTTAAAAAGCGGTGTAGAGCAAGATGTTGTAGCCTAGCTCTCAATGCGGCATCCTCTCACCTGGGAGACCCGGATAATTTCCACTAACTTTGGCTGGTAGCGGGGGTCTAGTAGTGTGGCCAACCCAGTACAGATCGTTGTCCTTCATCCTTTTAATCGAGGGTCCCTCAACAGGCCGACAGCATGAAAGACCCCAGCGCACAAGGATGGATGCGAGCTACTCAAATCGAGTTCCTCTCCTACTGTCTCATTGAGGGTCTGTCCTCCCCAGCCACGTACAACACATGGGTCCCAGATAGGTGACCAAAGAGAGCACCGTGGGATGCCTGCTGAGGTTGGTCCTCCTCCTGAAAGCCACCTTCCTCCTGACTCCTCAGAATCCTCTTCCAGCGTGCCGCAGGTCCGGCACAGCGAGGCTCTAAGGCTGGTTCTGGTGTTGATGGTGACCAAAACTCTTCCTCTGCCGCTCATTCCACAGCCTGATCCAGCTATTCGCGAGGGCACGCTCCAGGAAAAGGCAAGGATGAGGTCGCTGATTGTGCTCGCTGCGACTGACAAGGTTTGTCACCTCTTCGAAAGGACGCATGACCACAGCATTGCGTATGAGTCCAGTAGATGGATGGCAAAATAATTCCCCAGTGCAGAGGTTCCTAGCACCCTGGTGACAGATACTCATTCAAAGCTTTCCTTTTGGGCAGGCGGTCAAACATGTGGAGTGTTGAATTCCACCGCGTAGGACGTCACAAATCAAGCGCCTCACGGCATGTTGTTTCGCCGCTGAAGTTCTGAAACTAGCCAAGCCGTGTAGGAACGCCTGAAATGGCACCACACCCTAGCTGCTTGAGGACGTCCTGTACCTGGTACTGTGCCACAAAGCGTTGCACAATCGATTAAGACAGTGCCATGACGGAATGTGACAACTCCCAAATTCAATGCCGCAACAGATTGCTTCCATTTCACACACCATTTGCAATCCCCAGTTGGTGCGGGGTCAGCCACCACCGTGCATTAGGGCGGACAGGATGCTGGTCCGTGTGGCTCTCTGCTTTCAGCAAGCACCCAAGACAGTGACAAGTCGTATCGGGATGTGAATAGCCCCTGGGTAGCTGCAGGGATGCAGATGATGTGGAGCGAGACGCATCAACAGAAGAGAAGAGGACTCAGCCGAGGAGGATGAGTAGGAGGATAGAAGATGGTGGGCATGACAGGCCTGCCTGCAAGTCTTGGCGGTTGTCACCAACTCGGCTGCGAGCCACGCATTCCATGCTGGGCAGATTGTCAGCAGGGTTTACCCAATGCGCAGTGTACGTGAGTACCTCCCTGACCGTGCTTTGCAGCCCAGGTACAGTGGTCAGATGGACCCTTGCCCCAACACTGTACGCCAGAGATGCCATGACTTTCTTTTTCCACAAGGGAATAAAGATTGGGATGGCCGTGTGTGAAAAAAAAGTTCGGCCGGGTTACCTTCCACTGCGGTGTCCCAATAGCAACAAATTTTTGAAGGCCTCAGACTCCACCAGCTGGTATGGTAAAAGCTGACGGGCTAAGAGCTCCGTCAAGCCAGCTTGTCAGACGCCGGGCAAGGGGGGGAACTCTGTGACATTGTTTTTTATACGCTCGAAACAATCTCCTTCACTGACACCTGACCGGGCCGATGAGCTGGGACATGCTCAAGCGAGAGGCGAAGTGGCTGGTGGTTGAGAGGGGGCAAGGAGGACGCAAGTGGTTGCAGTGGGAAGAGCGTGGGACAGGAGGAGGAGGGTGGCTTTGGTGTGTGGTGCCTGCTTGTAGACCATGTGTTGATCCCAAAGGCGTTTGTGATGTGAGATCATTGGCCTTCTCAAAGCAGTTTACCGAGGTGGTTTTGGACTTCCCACGACATCAGTATCTTATTGCACACGTTGCAATGCAATGGCATCGCTCTCTCAGCGGCAGAACCACAAAAAAATGCCACTGGTGAGCTTTGCACTGATGGCATACTGGGTGGTGCAACAGCATGGGTTGATTGGCGTGCTTGGCCTGACCCAGGTGCCGATACATGCTGCCTGACTGTGCCACTAGCTCCTTGTGGATGACCTGCCCCTGCTTACAACTCGTCTCCTCCTCCTCCTCTCTGTCTCTCCATCTGAACTTTCCCCCTGTTCTTCTCTCTCTTCGTGTGGGGGCACCCAGGTGACATCCACGGACACTCATCCTCATCATCACAACCGCTTCACCTGTATCTGACACCTCAGCAAAGGACAGCGCAGAGGAGTACAACATACCGTCATCACACCGCACCTCCATGTGTGTAATGCTACATGGTCAGAGGCATGTCCTGTCTCTAATGCTCTGGAATAATGGTTGAGCATCACTCACTCCTCTTCAAAAGGATGTGTGAACAACTCCTCTTGATGGGTCAAATGTAGCGCTGTGGTTGTGAGAATTTGGTGGCGGGCAGGTGAGTGGCAACTTGAGAGGGATGGTGTGTCAGGGTCAGAGTGGTGGATGTGGAAGATTGGTGTGTCCTCCGTGTGAACCAGTCAACTAAGTCCCCAGCATTTCTTACGTGTGGTAAGTGGCCTCTGAACACTGGCCATATATCTAGGGCAAGGAAATTCACCACCACGACCCACGACCACCACGATCCCTGCGGGAGGTCTGCCTCTGCCTCTGCCTGTCATTTTATGTTTTTTGGTGTACAAGCCCTGTGGCAGCAGATAACTCTGGGTGTTGGCACTGGAATTGGCACAAGGCATGTAATGCACGAAAGACCTGCACTTTTTTATTAATACCCTACAATAGGGTGAAAAAAAAATTGCTGGGTATTACCTTCCACCGATAACTGTGGCTGGGCACACACAGTTGGCACAAGGCTGTAATGCACGGAAAGCCCTGCACTTTTTTATTAATACCCTACAATAGGTGAAAAAAATTGCTGGGTATTACCCGTCCACCAGATAACTGTGGTGGCACACACAGTTGGCACAAGGCTGTAATGGACAAAAGCCCTGCACTTTTTATTAATACCCTACAGAGGGTTGAAAAAAATGCTGGGTATTACCCTTCCACCAATAAAACTGTGGCTGGGCCCACACAGTGGCACAAGGCTGTAATGCACGGAAAGCCCTGCACTTTTTTATTACATAACCCTAAATAGGGTTGAAAAAAATTGCGGGTATTACCCTTCCACCAGAATAACTGTGGCTGGGCACACACATTGGCACAAGGCTGTATGCCGGAAAGCCCTGCACTTTTTTATTAATACCCTACAATAGGGTGAAAAAAATTGCTGGATGACCCTTCCACCAGAAACTGTGGCTGGGCACACCACAGTTGGCACAAGGCTGTATGCCGGAAAGAGCCTGCCACTTTTTATTAATACCCTACAATAGGGTGAAAAAAAATTGCTGGGTATTACCCTTCCACCAGAACTGTGGCTGGGCACACACAGTTGGCACAAGGCTGTAATGCACGGAAAGCCCTGCACTTTTTATTAATACCCTTTATGGATGGTGAAAAAAATTGCTGTGTTGGTTAACCCTTCCACCAAAACTGTGCTGGCACACACAGTTGGCACAAGGCTGTAATGCAGGAAAACCCTGCACTTTCTATTAATCCCTTTATGGATAGGTGAAAAAAATTGTGGGTATTACCCTTCTACAGATAACTGTGGCTGGGCAACACAGTTGGCAAAGGCTGTAATGGACGCCCTGCAATATTTATTAATATACCCTACAAAGGGTGAACAAATCCCCTGGGGTCAAAGTGCCCACAATTATGGGTGGGCACTGGGCAGTGTGGGCGCACACACAGTGCACAAGGTGTAAGTGGTGAAGAAAACTTAAAGCATGCCATACCCTTAAAATAGTGTGAAAATCCCCTGGGGTTACAGTGCCACCAGACAATTATGGGGGGCATGGGCAGTGTGGGCGCAACACAGTTGGACAAGGCTGAATGGTGAAACTTAAAGTATGCAATAGCCCTTAAAATATGTGAAAATTCCCTGGGTTTACAAGTGCCACCAGAAATGGGTGGGCATGGGCAGTGTGGGCGACACACAGTTGGCACAAGGCTGTAAGTGGTGAAAGCACTTGCAATAGCCCTTAAAATAGGGTGAAAAGAATTCCCTGGGGTAACAAAGTGCCACCAAATAGGATCACGGCAGTAGGCACTGTGTGATGTGAGGCTTGAAAAATCACTGCCAGAGCCACAGCAGGCAAGAGGAGCGAAATAGCCCTAATAAGGTTTTGGGTTTTCAGGGACTCTGTCCTGACTGCAGTGAGAATTGAGTAGAGGAGTAGACTGCAGATGACCTGAACTAGCTTAATATGTCCCTATACAGAACACAGCAGCAGCACACATATCTAAGCTACTCTTTTTCGCATCAAGAGTGAAATGGAGTTCTCCTCTCCTGTGCTGTAGGGGTGGCCCGTGAGGTGTGTGGGGCTGATGGCTGTATTGCCTGCTGACTGCTCCAGGTCAAAGTTTATCCAATCAAAAATTTTGGGGGGGGGGGTCGAACTTGCATATTTCGCGAACACGCGGCGAACTCGAACACCGATGGTAGCGAACAGTTCGCCGGCGAACAGTTCGGTCCATCACTATTTATGGGATTGTAGGACTTGACTATGATTGAACCTAGATAGGTTCAGGGTAAGATCTCTAACTATTCCTTCACCTCTGCTGGACACTGGAGGGGGGCTATTTATTGCCTTATAGGCTCTCTTCTTTTCCTTAAAAACACAATGTAGACTTGACTATTTTCTGCTATCCCAATGGAACCTAACCCCACTTGGTGGTGGGACGCACTTATAAAGCAGCACTAAAATGTATGACCCATCCTTCCCCCCAATCAGTGCCGCCCCATGTCCTTCCTTGTCCTTTGGATACTGAGTTTCTCTGGTGTGACTCCTGGGCGGACGGTAAACGCTGTGTGTTGACTCCTTGGTGACGCCATAGTACAAGCAGAGTTTGGAATCGGTAAGCTACAAAAAACTGTCTGATGATTCATTGTTATGTATTAAGGAATGGGAATAACTAAGACATAGAACCTTGCAAATTCAACTAATAGACGGCTCATGGGGACATGATTGGTGGGAGCACCCACGGACATAGGCCCATGCGGAAATATACAATGTAAATGACTAGTGAGATAAGAGAATATTGTGGTAACACTATGCTATGATTAATGTACTGAATTATGAGAATACACTTTATAAAACCTAATGATAATATGAAAAATTTGTTGTGATTTAGGAGACTTATATATGATTAAGAAATCTTGGAAATTGTTTGACCACGCCCAAAGGTCCCTGAAGAAGTCCACAGGGGGGACGAAACGCGTTGGAAATATCTTTGTGGCTTAAAGTAGAGACTGATGAAACGGACACTGAAAACCCAGTGTTGAAACAGCTCTTATCCAGGGTGACCTGACGGTACCATTGGTCAATGTCAGGATACACTCCGGGTTTGATGGATTTTCTTATTCTTTTCTATATATTTGCGTTGTTTTGACCTTTTGACATTTTATACGAATTTAACAAACATTGTGAATCCCATTCCTTCGACTGGAAATCCATCTTTGGTAAACACCCTTTTTCACCTAAAACATCCACGGAGGGTTGGCCACCCCCTATTTTGGGTTTAGTTCGCCCATACTTCCCTTTTTTCTAATTTCATAACCGGATGTGGTGAAAGTAGCACCTCTTTTCTTTATTGTTTTTTTAACAAATACACTTAATCCACATACATGATGAATGTGAATTTCCACAAGAGCCCACCCAAGTGGTAGGGTTGTAAATCTCTAGCTACTCTACTAATATGTTAATAGTGAAAGGATATATATCACTAAATTCACAGAAAATAAGGATGTAAAAGGTTCTTTCTGGCTTGAGAAGTGACCATGGTAAATGGAAATAGATAGTGTTTCAGCACCAAATATGGACAAAGCTCAGGAGCCTATATAGAAAAAAAAATAAGCCATTATTTTATTTTGGGAGTGTTGTATCATAATCATTCTATAAATGTGTTTCTCAAGTATAAAAAATTACTTTTAAATGATACATTTTAACTCCAGCGTTCCAGAAGCCACAAATCCACCTGACGCTTTCCTAAAAAGTGTTGCATCCTACAGCAATTTCAGGTGAAGGATCAATGGAATTATGGGAGAAAAAGTTCGGCACATAACTTTATAGAAATCAATAAAAATTGACATGTTTACTGTTCCCAGTCTATGTAAAGCCTCCCATACACCTTTAGATCACTCCATACAATTTCCTTTAGATCTACCAACAAATATGTAGTATAGTGTCCTCCCTGATAGAATAGATACTGATTGGAAGGTTTAGAAAGCTCCTCATATCACATGGTTTTTGTAGAAGAAAAGTTGACTGTACAGAAATTGTATGTAAGATTGTAAGGTTTATGGGGGCTTTAATGTTGTAAAAATGGCTCATGTTCCACTCAATTGAAAGCCTTGTCATTCTGTTTAGTTAGTGCCACATCTCTGCTCCAAGAGATGAAAACCGTGAAATTTGTTCAACGCTCGTGAATAGAGTTGAATGGACACTTGGATGTCTGTGTTCGATGAGTTCGGCCAAACTTCGCTGAAAAGTTCGGGTTTGGGACTCGAACCCGAATCGATTATCGTTCCGAACCCCATTGAAGTCAACAGGGACACAAACTTTTCAGCACTTAAATTGCTCTAAAACACTCAGGGAAAGGGCTAGAGGGCTGCAAAAGGCACCAAAATGACCACGAGAACTGAACTAATGGTCTGCAAACAAATGTGGATAGTGAAATGACTTAAAAAAGCATCAAATAAAGACAAATTGTCATAATATTGCCATTGAAGCGAAAAATTAGGAGTAGAGGTCAGTATGGAGGAGGGGCAATGCAGCCCAAGGTGGAGTCAATAGTTGGTACTATTAGGCCCAGAAAGATGTCTCATTTCTCACCCACCAGGAAAAATGACTACACCACAGGCAGAGAAGGCTGCAAAAGCCATGTGTGGTACATGGAAGGACAGCATTTCAAATGGCAGCAATTTTGAAATGCTGGCCTTTAGGGCTTCCTCCCAAGTGCACAAAGTCCTCTTGGAGACAGTACAGGGGGCCTTAAACCTCAGCTCCAAGAAGTACACACATTTGTAGCATAGTTGCCACTACACCAACGAAGGGGAAGACCATAGTACAGTAGCATTGATCAGGTCGAAACAATTATGTGGGTCTTTGCATACCATCCACTAACTGGATTAAACCCCCCATACACCTTTAGATCACTCCATACAATTTCCATTAGATCTACCAACAACTACGTAGTGCCGGATCCTCGCTAGTAGAATACATAGTGATTGGAAGGTATATATCACTGCTATGCAGTGCCAGGTCCTCCCTGATGGAATACATAGTGATTGGAAGGTATAGATCACTGATATGTAGTGCTGGGTCCTCCCTGATAGAATACACAGTGATTGGAAGGTATATATCACTGCTATGTAATGACGGGTCCTCCCTGATAGAATACATAGTGATTGGAAGGTGTAGAAAGGTCCTCATATTACATGGTTTTGGTAGAACAAAAGTTGATTGTACAGAAATTGTATGGTAAGATTGTAAGGTGTATGGGGGAGCTTTAGAAATGCTGGCATTCAGCGCCTCCTGCGAAATGCCCAAAGCCTCATATTGTTTTACCTGTTAGAGACAGTAAAGGGGGCAAGAAACCCCAGCTCCAAGAAGTACGCAGACTACGGCAATGCAACAGTGGAGTTGGCCAGCCGGAAACCACAGAAATCCTGGCATTCAGGGCCTCAAAGCCTTGTTTTGTATTCCCACTTGGAGACAGTAAAGGGGGCATAAAACCCCAGCTCCAAGAAGTACACAAACTACGGCAATGCAACAGTGGAATTGGCCATCCGGAAACCACAGAAATCCTGGCATTCAGGGCCTCAAAGCCTTGTTTTGTTTTCCCACTTGGAGACAGTAAAGGGGGCATATAACCCCAGCTCTAAGCAGTACACAGACTATGGAAACACAAGAGTGGAATTGGTCAGCTAGAAACCACAGAAATCCTGGTATTTAGGGCCTCAAAGCCTCATTTTGTTTTCTCACTTGGAGACAGTAAAGGTGGCATATAACCCCAGCTCCAAGAAGTACACAGACCATGGCAATACAAGAGTGGAATTGGTCAGCTGGAAAACACAGAAATCCTGGTATTCAGGGTCTCAAAGCCTTGTTTTGTATTCCCACTTGGAGACAGTAAAGGGGGCATAAAACCCCAGCCCCAGCAACACACATTGCCACTCATCAGTCGCAGACAATTTTAAGAGGCGACAGCCGCCGGCACAAAGGGCTTAAACTTTTTTGTTTTTTTCTCCTGGATTGGAGACAGTAAAAGAGGCATGTTACCCCCGGCCACACAGTCGCAGAAAGACCACATAGCAGTCTAATGGGATTTTCCGAAAATTGGCCAGGCACCAGTCAAACTGGCTGGCAATAAACTTTTTTATTGTCTTGCTTTGGAGACATTACAGGGTAAGACCGCATAACAGTGTAATGGGTTTTTCCAAAAATTGTCCAGGCACCAATCAAACTGGCTGGCAATAGAGATGGTCGAAATTTTCGACTTGCTAAATTTGTAAGCTGATTGCAGAGCCCCTGGACATGGTATCATCACCAAAATTTCTGAAGATGTAGAGAAGGGCTGTGAGAACATTTTAAAAAAATTGTTACTCTAGCACATGTAGTTTTTGCATAAATTAAGTTACAAAATAAAGTTGAAATTCCGATTTTCGAAATTTTGACTTGAATTTAAACCTAATTTGTGCAACAACTATTTGTGTTAGAGACATACTTTCTTCTTTGGAGTATACTCCCAACCCTTCTCTATATCTTCAGCAAGTTTGGTGTTGATACCATGTTCAGGGGCTTTGGAATTAAGTCGAAATCGTAGAAATGGTTGAATTTTTGAAAAAAAATTTGACCATCTCTAGCCGGCAATGAACTTTTTTGTTGTCTTGCTTTGGAGACATTAAAGGGTAAGACCGCATAGCAGTCTAATGGGTTTTTCCAAAAATTGGCCAGACACCAGTCAAACTGGCCGGCAATTAACTTTTTTGTTGTCTTGCTTCGGAGACATTAAAGGGTAAGACCGCATAGCAGTCTAATGGGTTTTTCCAAAAATTGGCCAGGCACCAGTCAAACTGGCCGGCAATGAACTTTTTTGTTGTCTTGCTTTGGAGACATTACAGGGTAAGACCAAATAGCAGTCTAATGGGTTTTTCCAATTATTGGCCAGGTACCAGTCAAACTGGCCGGCAATGAACTTTTTTGTTGTCTTGCTTTGAAAACATTACAGGTTGCTAGGAACTCTAGGCCACCAGTTAACAAATTGCACATGACTTTGATGTAGGACAACTAAACGACAGGAATAGATGGTCCTTAAAGCAAAAATGTGCCGATAATACAGTGTCGTTTTTGACACCCAAAAATTGTCATTGATAATTTTGCACCACTAGGAGGAGTGGGATGAGGTGGTGCATAAGGAGTAGGAGTTTGAAAAGTTGGGAGAAGCCGCTGTTTTGGTGAAGCGGAGGTGGAGGAAGTAGTCATCAACAACGTGTTTAGTTGAAGTATCTAAGCAACTGGCATCTGCCAAAGATGTGTGTCAGGGCCTCTCGCTCTAGATCACAACCTGTATCTGTGCCACAGTTATCGGTAATCAATTTATCTTCCCACATCCTTACTGTGGCAGAAAGGGAAGCCCTGGAGCTAGGTCTAAGCTTCTGCCCTACTCAGGAACTTGATAAATTTGAGACCTTAAAAGATCTACACCTATTTGGACGTAATCTTACTTTCAAAATACAATTTGACAAGAAATTGCAACCGGAACCGCCAATAGATTATTCTACGTGGTCAACGGCAGAATTTGAAGCCCTACGTGACCTAACACAATTGTTACAAGAAAACAAGGACTATGAATCTGAATCTGAAGAAAGTTCAGAGAGTGAAGAGGAGAGAGACGAGGAACATCTAACGAGTTTGGTACCAAAAGTAAAAAAACGGTCTCAGAAATTTCCACCTCTTAACCCCATAGTAAACAAATTTGTACAAAAAGTTTACATGGATATTGAACAACTCTCCATTTTTTCACGTAAACATCCCAGAAACTTGGAAAACCATCACCATAAAGCAATTCGCACATTAGAGAATAACTATGAAATTACAATTAAACAAGCTGACAAAGGGGGCAACATAGTCATATTAGACAACAAAGACTATGAAGAAATGTGTCAAAAAATTCAAAAAAATCGAGAATGGTATGAACCTATATCTCCATTGATGGTTCAAAAATACGCTACTGAATATAAAATACTAATCGGTAGAGCATTCCACACAGGTACCATTAACAAAGATACCTTTGAATTCCTTTCAAATCCAACTTTTACAACACCAACCTTTTACGCACTCCCAAAAATTCATAAAAATCTGCAGCAACCACCAGGTCGTCCCATAATTTCAGGAATTAACAGTCTAACCTCCAAGGCGAGTTTCTTAATAGATCAGTATTTAAGACCTCATGTGGAGAGCTTACCTTCCTTCCTTTGGGATACACGACACCTGCTCCAAAATATCGAAGGAATACAAATTAAGGCAAACTCCTTGTTGGTGGGTCTAGACGTTGAAGGATTATACAATTGTATACCCCATGAAAGGGGCATTGAAACAATATCTGAATTCTTGAATGAACGTAGTGAGGAATTTATCACTTATAACCAATTCATCTTAGATCTTCTGAAATTCACTTTAACAAAAAACTTTTTCATTTTCAAAAATACTCATTACCTCCAGATACAGGGGGTAGCTATGGGGACCACCTGTGCCCCTAGCTATGCCAACCTGTATCTGGGGGGGTGGGAACGCTCCTTATGGAACAATGACCTCCTGATAGAAGACATGAACAAAATCCCATGCTGGTTTAGATTCATAGACGATGTCTTCTTTATATGGGAAGGGACACGTGAGGAATTAGAAAATTTCATTAAAAAACTTCACTATAACAAATTCAATCTAAAGTTTACGTTTCAGAGTGATTTGGTCAAAATACCCTTTCTAGACATCTGGATTCAAAAGAACGCAGACAACACCTTATGCTCATCACTATTCAGAAAGGAGACTGCTGGCAATACAATATTATCAGCCCAAAGCTCTCACCCCATACCTCTTATTGAGAGTATACCATATGGACAGTATTTAAGGATTAAAAGAAACTGCACTAACGATATGGATTACAAAAAAGAAGCTGACCTATTGAGACAAAGACTAAAAGATCGAGGTTATAGCAATAGCTGCTTGAAAAAAGCTTATAAAAAAGCAAACAATCGAACAAGGCACGATTTGGTCTATGGCAGACCAAAACCAAAGAAACAACCCACTGTAAAGTTCATTACAAGATATACGGCACAACATAAAATTTTGAGAAAAATAATGCAAAAACATTGGTCAATTTTACTTGAAGACAGTAATGCTAACACCCACATCAAAACTAACCCAGAAATAGTTTTTAGAAAGGCACGCTCCCTAAAAGATCGCTTGACTACTAGTTATTATAAAGGGAATCAACGAAATGACAGATGTAGACACAAAGGCACCTACCGTTGTGGAGAACGTTACTGCAGATACTGTGACTTTTTAATCACAGGGCAAAATTACACTTTACCCGATGGCACATTATTCGAAGCCAAACACTATGCAAATTGTAAAACTGAATACATAGTATACCTGATGGTCTGTCGTTGTGGCTCTTTTTACATCGGCAAATCCAAAAGACCACTATGTAGCCGTATGTCAGAACATCTGAGAGACATAAAAGTAGGTAGACTAACCTCGCCAGTAGCGAGACATACATCAAAAAAGCATAATTATAAAAGAGTGGAGAATTTCTTGGTTCTTGATAGAGTCCACCCATCAATACGCGGAGGAAATGCTAATAAGCAACTCCTCCAACTGGAGATGAAGTGGATCCATAAACTAAATGCAACAAAACCTCCAGGTTTAAATGAGGCGTTAAATTTTAAGTGTTTCCTCCAAGAATAAAGGATAATATAATCTGTGAAAAATTTCTCTTCCCTGTTTCCCCTTTCCCCTCCCCCCTCCCTCCCCTCTTCCCCTCCTTTCCAGGATAACCTAAAATCTAAAGTAAAACCATAAACCTAAAACAATTCAAACAAACTTATACTATGAAGAACAAAATATTTTCAATGCATTGTCTATGATTGTATTTGAATTGTACTGTCTATGATTGTATTGTAACCATACTGATATGTAAAATCATGTTAAATCGTAATCACTATGTTTGTTATGTATATACAATTCATTCTGTATCTGAGAGAGAACAAATATAAAAGGGATATAGCACACCAGAAGCAAAATAGAAAAATTATTGCGGTGTCATAAATTAATTTAATACTAATAACATATACTATACTACTAACAGGGAAACTGGCACTAAAAGGCGTGGAGAACCTATTAAACGGGGCTGCGGGCACGTGTGATATCCCCAAACTTTAACATCTATGGTCTGGGGAAAAGAGGAGATGAGGCAGGGTACCATATAGGTACAATGCTTTTCAACTCTCCGCTCGTTACAGTCTCCCTCCTTTTTTCCATCTTAACGGGCAGAGGCTCTGAAGACCGTGAACGCTTCATAGAAGCCCGCTGTCAGTTCCTCTCTACCTGTGAGAGAGGTTAGGGAGGGGTTTGAGGCTCCAGTCCGCTCTGACACGCCCCCTCTACTTGAGGGGAGTGCCAAGGGAGCTGTCAAGAGTGACATGAATGAAGATTCATGTGCACTAAGAACGAGCGCGCGCACGCGGCGGGGGGTCATAAAAACTGGGATAAGGAAGCAATGATATTGCGTCCTCCCAGTTGGATACATTATAATACAAGGATCACTCCTAAAAATACAGTGAAGAACTAGAGGAAACGCTAAGACAACGGTGACAAGGTAGGCTACTAAAGGTTTTATATCCAAAAAGCATATACAGCCATTTAAAGCAACACAGGATAGCAAGGTTTTTATTTTAAAGTTTGGTTTGGTTTTTTCCCTGTATTCCCTTCCCCATTTTTAGTTTGACCACAACATTTTATAAATCTTTTTGACACTTTTATAACACATATTTTTACACAGCAATATATATATGCCACCACATGTATATTCCTCAATAATCACAATAACGAAAAAAGTTAATTCACATCTCCACCACTTAGGAGAGAACCCACACTAACGAAATCAGACAACATAGCCACTATAGTCTTACTCAATACACCAGTCACATCATACACACACTCACTAGAATCACCTTTCACACATTTTAAAACTCACATATTTCACCAATATTAGCGTAAACCTAGTACAGATACTAAAAAATTAATAACTAATAGGAAACATATCAATCTACTCACACAAAATTCACCCCCCTTTTTTTTTTTTTACACAAAATTTACAGACACCACAATAAGATATATTTAAAAACATAATTCTCATAACATACTCGCATGTTTGTACGAGTGCCCGAACAATAAGGATAGTATAAACCCTATAGCTCTACCTACAAACTATCAATCATAGAGAAAATAATAGATTATAAAACTGTAATATTAAAACAAATTAATATTTACTTAGTGAACCGGTGGAAACACACCCCCGTGCCCCGAAAAAGGCGCTCACCCAGAGTGACCACCCTGGAATATAATACAGAGGAGGATTCTTCTATATTGAGAGTCTTCTTGAGATCTTACTCATAATCAGTAAGTTTATAAAATTAATTTAAATATTTAAGAAATTTATCTTAGTTTCAATACTTATCACATTCTATTATGTTCTCTCACAGAAACCATTGATATCCTCTGTTTACCTCCTGATGAAGCAGAAATAAGAAATGCGAAACATGTTGAGAGTTGGAGGAATTTTATTGTTGTTTTGATGAACTGGTGATATGACAAAAAATTGTATCAAAAAAACTTTTTTCTTTGAACATTTATTGTACTGATAAAAGAATAAATAATTTAAATTACGCATGGTACTGCCAGTAAAGTCCCTTAATCCCCTATCAATGTGACAGGGGAAACATACTTTTTTGTTGTTCCTGTATCTGTGCTACACCCTATTCTATAAGGAATACAATTAGAGAGACATGACAGCTTGGGCTTTAAGGGCACATACCTTAAGACAAACATAAGATCTAGAAGTAAAACGGTCTTTATTAAACATTGGACGAGACCCTTCGGTCTATTTAAAAACAAAGAAAAGAATATATCATCATCTGTATACACATGAACGGTTATACATTACATTCAGCAATAATGATATAGTGATCGAAATGGTGAGCTTCACAGATTTCTACGCGTTTCGCCTATTTCAGGCTTCATCAGGAAATTGGACAAGGAAGCATCACTAAAATATCAAAGAATATGACAATAATCAATATGCTGCATTTGCCATCTGTCCCCATATGTCACCGTGTGGTCCAACCTACCCAGATGTCCCTGTCAGGAAAATCCAGGCAAGGATCTCAACCTGCTGTCGGACGAGATCCGGGCAACGCACACCTGGTCCCAGGTCAGAGGTATCCCAGCCGGTCGCAAGGAACAGCCCCCAAACCGCCGGGTCCAACCCGGTCAACGCAATGTAAGCCGCCCCATCAGGCCCCGCCTGGGGGTATACAGTCCCCCTATAAAATATTCATAATGAGTAAATACCAGGATAATAACATGATATGGGAGGGATCCTCATGAGTGAATGGTCACCAGACTCACCGTGAGTTGCTGTCAATAGGGATAATGTGGAGATAGGTTCAGTCAGTGGAATCAAATGCTTGGGACACAGCCCCTTCAACTTCAGTCATCAGTCATCAGTTAGCCTGAGAACACAAGTTTATTCCTTATGAGCAACCAGTCAGCATCTAAATAAAGTTAGGAGGAGTATTTCTAAGGATAGGGTACTCACAGTCAGAGCCAGCATGTCAGAGATCGTCCATCAGTGGGAATCTGCCTGAGAGTGAACCCAAGGCAGGCTGAGGTATTTAAACCCCCAATCATTAGGGGAAACGAAAACACTTGGCTGCGGACAGGCGACTGTGCCTGTCAGTGATGATGCCCCCTGCAGTGCTAAACACACGTTCCGACAAAGCACTTGCCTCAGGGCTTGCCAGAACCTCCAAGGCATAAAGTGCAAACTCGGGCCATGTAGACAATTTAGAAATCCAGAAGTTGAATGGGACAGACCCATCAGTCAGTACCTGTAGGTGTGTGCACACGTACTCACCCACCATGTTGATAAAATGCTGCCTCCTGCTAAAACCTTTGTTATCTGCTGGCGGTGCCGGTTGCTTTTAGGGGCCTAAAAAGGTTTTCCACATGTCGGCCATGCTAACCCTGCCTTCAGTGGTGCTGGCCATGCCCCGTTTGCGTTGGCGCTCCCTCCCTATCGCCTGTTCCGCCAGTGGCAGTCGGGAATGCCACTAGCAGAGCCTCCACCAGCGAGCGCTTATACTCTCGCATCTTGTGCTCACACTCCAGTGATGGAATTAAAGAGGGCATGCTGTCCTTGTAGTGTGGATCCAGCAAGGTGTCCACCCAGTACTCAGGACAGGTGATGATGTTGGCAACACGTTGGTCTGCACTGCAGCATGTAGGCGCTCATGTGTGCCAGGCTGCCCATAGACAATGATGAGATGTCCTCTGTGGGAGGGGTATCATCTATATCCTCCATGTCTCCCCAGCCTCGCTGCAGTGATGGTCCTGGGTTGCTCTGGGTGGCACCCTGCTGAAAAACCAAGTTTATCCTCACCCTCCTGCTCCTCATCCTCCATAACTGTGCCATGGAGAGAGGGTTGTCTACCCTCCGAGACACTTGGGACTGACTCTCTCGATAAGTTTCGGAATGATGACAACATTTCTTCCTCATCCTCCTCCTGCTGCTCCTCCTGTACCACATCCTCTTCCATCAACGCTTGCAGTGTTTTTTCCAAGAGACAAGTGGGACAGCATTATCGGCACTGGCCATGTTGGTGGAGTACTCGAAACAACGCAGCACATTGCACATGTCCCGCATGGAGGCCCACTCAGCGGTAGTGAAATGTTGCTGTTCAGCAGACCGACTGACCCATGTGTGATGCAGCTGAAACTCCACTCTTGCCTTCTGCTGCTCACACAGCCTCTGCAACATATGCAAGGTGGAGTTCCACCTTGTGGGCAGGTCGCATATGAGGCGGTGAGCAGGAAGGCCGAAGGTACGCTGCAGCGCAGATAGGCGAGCGGCAGCAGGGTGAGAGCGCCTAATGCGTGCACAGACCCCCCGCACTTTATGCAGCAGCTGAGACATACGTGGGTAGTTCTTTAAGAACTTCTGCACAACCAAGTTCAGCACAAGGACACAAGGGATGCACGTCAAACCGCCTAGGCCCAGAGCGGCAACCAGATTTCGCCAATTATCGCAGGCCACCAGGCCAGGCTTAAGGCTCATTGGCAGCAGCAACTCTTGGGTCTGAATTTCGATGGCGGTCCACAGCTCATATGTGATGTGTGGTTTATCTCCAGAAGACAGGAGTTTTAAAACCACCTGCTGGCGCTTACCCTTGGCTGTGCTGAAGTCAGTGGTGCAAGGCATGCAATGCTGACTGGAGGAAGAGGTGGCAGAGGAGGAAGTGGAGTAGGAGGAGGAGGCAAATAGGAATGTCCTGCTATCCTGGGCGGGGGTAGGACATGCGCCAAACTGGTCTGTGCCTCCTCCCCATCCACCACTACATTTACCCAGTGCGCCATTAGGGAGATATAACACCCCTGCCCGTGCTTGCTGGTCCATGTATTGGTGGTTAGGTGCACCTTGGCACAGATGGCATTGCGCAGGGTACACCAAATTTTGTCCACCACTTGGTCGTGCAGGGCAGGGATGGCTCGCCTATAAAAGTAGTGGCGGCTGGGAACAACATACTGTGGGACAGCCACAGCCATCATTTCTTTAAAACTTGGTGTCTCCACGAGACAGAAGGACAGCATTTTAAATGCCAGCAATTTTAAAATGCTGGCATTCAGGGCCAGGGATCGCGGGTGGGTAGGGGCAAACTTCCTTTTCCTATCCAGCGTTGGCGGTGGTGTTGCTACCTGATGGACTGCTGGCGGGGTGACAGGTGCAACAAAAGAGGTGTTTAAAGAGACTGCAACAGAAGAGGGAGCCAGGGGAGCAAGAGATCCTTCTTTGTCTTTAAGAAGCTGAGTCCACTGCAGCTCATTCTTGGTACTTAGATGCCTAGTCATGCAGGTGGTGCTTAGGTTCAGAATATTGATGCCTCGCTTGAGGCTCTGATTGCAAAGCGTGCAATACACTCGTGTCTTGTCCTCAGGAGATTGTTTGAAGAAATTCCTTGCCAGGGATCTCTTGGGAGCGGCCTTTGACGCTCTGGGTGCCTGGTTGAGGTTGACAGTAGTGTTGAGCTTGAATATTTGAATTGCTAATATATTCGGCGAATATCGGCTATTCGAGAATTTGCAAATGTCGCGAATATGGCGGTGGATATTCGCAATTTCGAATATTCACGATATTCCCCATTGGGATGCTTATGGACATGGATTGCGAATATATATTCGCAATGCGTAAATAAATAGCACATGACCATTCATTGTGAAGGTAATTACGAGGCGATTGATTGCTAGTTACGCACTCACGCGCATTAGAATAATTCACAAAATATAGCAAATTTGAAGATTGCCTATGCTGCTCATCACTAGTGGACAGCAGCAGGCCGAGCAGCTAGGCCACAGCCTCTCTGACACTTTTTCTGTGCTGGGGGCTATGTGCTACCTCCACCTCTTCCTCCGAAGTGCACATGTCGGCCACCTGACCCTTATGCCATGTGTCTAGGATCTCATCATCCTCGCCATCATCTTCCATGAAGTCTTCGACCCTTCTGCTCTTCTTGGCAGTCTCCACATTGTAGAAAGGCGCAGCTGTTGGTATCTGTGTCTCGTCATCATCCTCATCAGACACCTGGTAAGCAGGTCCTTCCTTCCACATCTGGCAAGATAAGCATTTGAGCATCGGCGCACTCTATCTCTTCCACTTCTTGGGCAGGGCTAGGTGGACGGCCCATGGAAAAATGTGCATCCGTGCAGCTCAGGCTGCTTATCAGTTTCACCAGAATTCATGGAGATGGGTGGATGTCCAGCTGCAGAAGGTGCAAACTGTGCGCTTTGAGATGAAGACCGGGTGGCAGAAGTGGAGAAAGAGTTGGAGCCGCTGGCAGCCACCCAATCTAATATGGCCTGCACTTGTTCTGGCCTAACCATTCTAACAGCGGTATTGAGGCCTACAAAATATCGCTGATGGCTCCTTTGAGCAAGCGAAACAGAGGAAGATGGTTCAATTCTGCTTGTAGATGGCAGAGATGGACCACATCCCCTACCTGCACCAGCAGGTCCACCACTAGCAACACCACGACCACGGCCACGCCCACGTACCTTATTTGTACCTCTCCTCATTATTTCTGTAAGGAAAGATGGACCCAAAAAATAGAAAAAAACTATTTTATTTTTACCTTAAAGTTTGGGAAAAATTACTGTGACTACAGAAATGTGGTATTTCACCCTGAAAATTATTTCAGGTGGAACCCAAAAATGTGAAGTCCACTTAAGTAGGAACAGTTACAGTTTTGCAACTTTGATGTTGGAAGAACTATACGAACCAGCCTGCCTAACAGGTCCCTGTTTGAATGTACAGCAACGATTTCTGCCTGCAAAACTCTCCCTTCCTGACACACAATGTGCCTCTCTATCTGTCCCTTTCTACCTTTTTCTCTTTTAACACTATCAGCCTATCTCTCCCTACAACAGAAACACGTCTTGTCCCTATGCCTGCTCGTTTTACAATGGCAGCACACCGGGACTCGCCTTTACATAAAGACTGGCTCACGTTGGCACTGGCCAATCACAGAGGGCATGACAGTGAGACATGCCTAGGGCTAAAATCTAAAAGGCTTGCTGATTGGCTGCACTGCACTGTATTTATGGCGTGAACAGCTTTGGGTTTGCTCGGGTCTGCTCAAATCTACTCGTGAACATAGTTGACTAAATTTTAATTTTAACTTAATGTATGCCAAAACGACATGAGCTAAAGCAATACATTAAAAACTCTTAAATCTCCAGAAATTTTGCTAATAATTCCATATTCATGGACCTTGCAATTTACTCACAAATCATTTTGTTGATTTTTAAAATTTAAGTAAACTATGTTCTTGGTGTAGTGGTATAAGCAGAATTTCAGCACATTTTAGGAGTTTATACTCAAGTATATACAGTATTTACTTTTTAAAACCCTTTTAGAACTTTTTAAATAAATATTTAATTATATTAGTAAACTGTTAAGTCTGTTTATCCAGATTCTTGCATAAGCCCAGTTGTTACTTGTTCTCTTTTATGTAATGCCTAGATGATTACTTCTTTATTGTAGGAAAGTGTGTGATTCAGAACATTTGTTCACTGGTTCCTGACTCCCTCGTAACAAATCCCCACCAGCGGGAAAGGGTATCATGCCGTCACCTACGCAATCAGCCCCACTCTCCTAGAAGCAATTCAGGCCAATGTCACCATGTTAAAAGACACAGAAAGAATTCACATTCATTAAGCAAATATTTCCTCTTGGGACTGTTAACCTCTCCATAGCCATAGACAATACTGGGGCTGGAGGGGAAGCAGGACATTTCCTGGAATGCGTTCATTGGTCAAGTCCTGTCAATTCAAGGAACATAATGTCTTATTTGTGTGTGACCCCAGTCATGTACTGGGCAGATTAAAATGCCACAAAGTCAGCTACTGACAAATCATTCAGAATTTAATTTTTTTTTATGTGGTTAAACGATCAAAGCATAACTTTTTATTTGTATCAAGTTTAACTTCATTAGATACTGTGGAGAATAATATCACGTAGATTGGAAAAGGGAAAACAAAGAAATCTCACTTCAAATTTTCATATATATATTTAGTTTTTTTTGTTTTTTTTTTGCTAGTAGGTCCATTTTGTCTTGTTTTTTTCCATTCCCTATTATGGGTTTTTATAGTACTTTTGTCACAGCAGGTGGTGGGTCCCTGGCATTGCCCATTAATAAAATGGCTGAATTCATGTTTATTTTCCATCTGTTATCCCCCCCCCCCCCCGGATACCCTCATGCTTTGGGCTGCGCCACGCTGAGACTTGCTGATCAGCATCCGCCTGTTGGTGTCTCCTCCCACTCGTCCTCACTGGCTTACTGGTCTGGTGTGCTCTCTGGCTGGAACTGTTTGGGTGAGTTGACATAATCTGTTTATGCATCTTGAAATATATCACTCTGTTGATAGTACTTACCTTTCGCTGTTGATAATATATGTTTATAATCATGAATCCTATGTATATTGAATTCATTCTGTTTGACCTACATGTTTTTTACATATTGACTTATATGATTAATGTGGGAACAATAGATTTACTTACCAATTACATTGTTATAACCAGGAATTTGTATTGTAGATTCATTCCTCCCTGAGGAAGCCCCAAGGGGGCGAAACATGTCGGAGGGCAATCTACAGTCCACTCAGTCCATGTCTGTATATATACCAATGAATAGCCTGTGATTAATGTTTTTACTGACAACTTTGGGGGTCATCCCTATGTGTGTCGTGGCTCTGACCCCTGATCATGTACTGTTTGTGAATTTAATTTTATATTTATATTTTTTGATAATCACTAATAAACGTGATTTTTACTATATACAATTCAAGTGCCTAAAAAAACCCCACTATTTGATTGATCCCCTCCTGGACTCATCAATTGTTGTTTTTCTATGGCTAAATTAATGGAATTGGTGACATGCTAGTGGTAGGTCAGTCACTAGATTGTTTTCATGGGGAGCTGTTAATAAGGTCAATGACCCAGTTGGTAAAAATTGGTCTCATAATTTTAAGGTACCCACCAAGCTGGGGGTTTATGTGGTTGAATTGTACCAGTGGTAATGTGTTGTTACGATGGGTGGGCACTGTCAGGGGTTTTCTTGTATTGCCTTGTTATATGTACAGTTGCAAGAAAAAGTATGTGAACCCTTTCGGATTATGTGGAGTTTTGCATGAATTGGTCATAAAATGTGCTCTGATCTTCATCTAAGTCCCACCAAAAGAAAAACACAGTCTGCTTAAAATAATACTACACAAACATTCTATGTTTTTATTGAACATAACATGTAAACATTCACAGTGCAGGGTGGAAAAAGTATGTGAACCCCTAGCCTAATCACTTCTCCAAGAGCTTATTGGAGCCAGGAGTGAGCTTGGTTTGCTCAAGGGGGAGGTTCAGCCCGCTTCTGTAGGAGGGACATCTCCGTCTTTAGTTGGGACATCCCTTCGGCTAACTGCTGGATAGCCCTCTCCCACGGGGCAGGTACCAAGGCCGCATTGGTCCTCACAGGGTCTCGATCAGCCGCAGAGAGGGGGAGGACCACATTTTCTACATTCTCGCGCTCTTCGAGCAGGACGGCCGCCTCCAGTAACTCCTGGAAGCCCATGTCCGGGGTGGCGCGGCTCCTGTTGTGGAGTTCCGTCCGTAGCACTCAGGAATGTAATCCTTCAATAAACTGCTCCTTGATCCAGCTCTTGTCCTCCCCCATCTTGGACTAGCCTCCTCCGGCTGCTTCTGACATATCTGGACTGCCAGTTCTTGCAGCTGCATGGCATACTGGGTAATAGAGTCTGCTGTGCCCTGCCGCCGGCAGATAAACTGCTCCCTCAGGGGGTGTAGGCTGCCTGCATGACTGTACATAGCCTCCAGCATCGCCAAATCTTTAGCATCACTAGTTTGCGTGCTTCTCCTGGAGCGTTAATGGCCAGTTTGGTCTATTGTGCCGGGGGAATCCTGCAAGCCTTGACCAGGCTCTGGAGATGCTTAGCCCAATCCTCCAAGTCTTGGCTGGGGCCCAAAAACTTGGGAAGTGGCTGTAGCATCCAACCTCCCATCACAAGGCGTAGCCCGGTCACCGACCAGGTGAGGTTTGGAGGAGGACACGAAACACATCATTGATGAAGTTCTGGAAGACAGCAGGGGCATTGCAGAGGCCAAAAGGCAGTAGGTTATAGTTATAGTGATAGTTATGTTGTTGAGACCCGGATAATCTATGCAGGGGTGCAAGATCCCCTCCTTCTTTTGCACAAAAAAGAAACCGTCTCCTGCCAGAGACATAGTCATTCATCTGAAACCTCTCTCCAGGTTTTCTTTGATGTACATCGCTTTGGTTTCAGGTATGGAGAGAGGGTACACTCGACCCTGAGGCAGGGTGAAGCCTGACAGGAGATCGATTGCAGTCATATGGGCGATGCGAAGGCAACGTCTCAACCTGTTTCTTGCTGAAGACATCAGCGTATTCCATGTATGGCTGTGGAAGGTTGGTCACAGAGGCAGTACTTGCACAGTAATCAACCAGACGACAGAGGCAGCTGTTGATGCTTCAAATAACTTTATTGAAAACTTAAATACGAACAGGGTCTCAAAACACAGCATAAATGGTGCTTAACCTTCTGAGCATCTAGCCTGAGTTAACTCGGGCTGAGTTTCATGCATCATGAAACTCAGCCCCAGTTAACTAGAGCTACGCTCTAGGTCTCGCCGGCTTTCTGCGGCGGTCGGGAGCATCGGCATGTATGCCGATGCTTCCGGGTCCGCCCCCGATCGCGTCACCGGTGACGCGAAGGGGGCAGGGGTAGGCGGCGCCATAGACCTCCGTCAAACTGGAGGGGCGTCGCTTTCTTACAGCAGAAGTCCAGCGTCTCCAGTGACGCCGGACTTTTGTTTACATCCTCCAGCTGAGCAGGAAATCGCGGCGGAGCATATTGTGCTCCGCCGCGATTGCCCGTGGCACGGTTATGAAAAAAACGTGCCAAGGGCGAAGCGCTCAGTAGGTTAAATGTCCATAGCAACCTGGGGAACCATAACTCAGCAACAGGCTAAAGTTCAGCAATAACGTCCAAAGTAGTAGTTGCAGCTGACTGAAGATCCACCACCCAGCGCAGGGGGGTAGTTAAGCTTCACCCAGGGTAGGGCCATGGAGGGCAAGCAAGTCCCCAGTGGCAGCTGGAGTAGGCCGGATGGCGAACTAACGGGGCAGCTCCTAGGGAACAGGAACAATAAGGCCGTGAGTATGCCACCCCACTTTGAACCAGGCAGTCTCCACTGGAAGCAAAAAGGGTGTCAGGCTGTTCTGATGACCACGTGCTATTGCCACGCTGTATGTACGTGGCCCTGTAGGTAATGTTAGGGTCACTGGGGGAGAGGGGCACAGTCAGAACCTGAAGGTCTTTCTTCCTCGATCCCAAGGGGGCAATTAGCTTTATAGTAGCCTTTCCCTGCAACAAAGGTTGCTATTCCTACGCCTGGTGTGTTCCTCGGGAGTGAGGCATGACCGATCCACATGCAAGAGCTCTGATGGGGACAACATTGATGTCTGGATATTGGAAGCCGCAGGTGGCAGATACAGTTGTTGAATTGAGGAGCCAGATTCCACATGTGGCTTTCCATTGTTCTCGATGTCCTGCGGGCGACAAGACCACCCCCCCCAGGACCGTGAGAAAAAACGGACATAAAACCGAGACCTGTGGTTGCTGACCCCTCTGAGGTAACTTCTGAGCACGATGACAGGCCTGCGCACCATGTTCCCCAAAGTGAAAGCCAGGGTAGGGAGTCCCAGGTCCAAACAAGAGAATTCCAGTGGAATCCTAACTTCCCGGGGTCGGCAAGCTCAAGTGGGATAGGGTGTAATGTCACGTACATTTCAGTGTCCTGTCCCCTTTAATTCCACAGACAATGTCCCCCCTGGGTTCCCGTGGTATATAAGGGGCCACCCTCCAGTGGCAGCTCAGCAGGAAGGCAACTGAGGGAGTGGTAGTAACTGGGCATGTTACCCACCCTGAGACCCTTATCCTGTCTCAGTTCAGTTGGGAGCAAAATAGCAAGCACCATTCCTGAAAGCCCCAGTTACGAGTTTCAAAGAAAAAACCCTAAACCCAGGTTAAAGGTCCTGGGAAGCCAAGCTAGTAGGGAAGGTTTAAAGGCACTAGCAGAGTCAGAAAGTTATCATTAAATATCTTTATTGTTCTTAGATCTAAAACTGCAATTGTCAATTGTCAATTCGGATGACGGTTAATCCTTGTAAATAAAATGATAACCATGTCAACAGAGCACATGGACATACACTTTAAAATTACATATACAATACATTCACCAGATATACAGTACAGGGATATGAGCGGAGATGGTCCTTAATATATTATTGGTGAGTTCACTTATGTCTCCGACGCGTTTCGCCCCTGTCGTGGGGCTCTTCAGGGAGAGTGGGTCACTAGGAAAACTGAACATACAGTAGTCAAATATTGTTATATTGGTTCAGATACCGTTAAAAACAAGTCAATCATTTAGTCTCTAGTCATATAGGCTTATCAAAAATCAAGCTCAGTTTCATTAAGGAACACCTGTCTCCTTATTCTCTTATGTGTAATCACTGTATCTAGCATAATGGCTCTACTATCAGACAAGACAAACGTTTTAGATATATATTGCATCCTCTGTCACTTAGTCAATTTTTTCAATTGTTATAATTTAGGGGGAAGACCCCGTGGTAGGGACCCAACATTGGTATACAAATAACAAACCTATTAGATTCCTGTAAGGTCCATGATGATTAAACCATATAATTTAACAAACATGTTAACCCCCTCGGCACCTGTGGTTGTAGTTGTGCCAATGCCAGTGTTTTGTGGTGGGCGGGGTGCAGACGGTCTTCCCCCCCCCCCCCTGCGTGCAGGCGGGCACCTTCCCTCCCCCACTTCTATCTGGTGGTCCCCTTCCCGCCTAGACCCCCTGTGGCCAACAGGGGGTTAACTAGAGGATGAGGTCACATTGAGTTTCCGATTTGACGCGGATTGATCCATCGTCACATCGCCACTGCTGATGGGGGCTTCTTCTCTGGGTGGACCTGGGGGACCTTGAGGCGCCTGGTCGGTTTTTGCGACCGTCGCAGGGCGCCCCCCTCCTGATTCACTGAGGTGGACATGCGTCTGGCGCATCGCGGCGCATCGGGCCCCTAATCCCCTCCCCCTCCTCTCCTGCCCTGACACCTCGTCTCAGCTGTGAGGTGCCCCGCCCCCATCAGCAGCCCCATTGATCGGATCGGTCACTCAGCCGTACCCCTCCCCTTTGGGAGGTTCACTCAACGACTGCAACGTACCCAAGTTCTTTCTGTGATCCAGCTAATAGGGGGACTGCACCGGGTCGATATATGTCTGGCTTGGAGCTGTAGGGCCATTGCTGTTTGCTACATTCAGAGCGGTTACCCTGGCCGCTGCAGAACCATTGAAACCCCCCCCCCCCTCCTATGAAGGCTGTGGTGTGGCACTGGCTGTCATCTCGTGTAGCCCCCCCGGCCCCCCCTAGGATGGAATTCCTTCTACGCTCCACAAACCATCATCCATGCCTGTCTGGCGGGATACTCTGTGTTGTTCATGTATGTTAGATTGAGTGGGGGTTGTCTAGGTGATGCCTCATTGGTTTTTACAGCCCTGTTTCCTCTCCTTCCTCCAGTTGCTCCTGCCTGGTCTCCCTCACGGTAATTGGGTAACATCAGAACCCCCACTCCCTCTTCACGGGTTTTGGGGGAGCCTTAAGTGGGATAGCCTTGAGCTCCGATCGGCCTGCGTCGGGCTTGCGGCACACCTACGACCTGTGCCACGGCTGTAATGCCGGTACTTCTGTCAGACAGGGGCATTCACTGCCCTACTTAGTGAACATGTGAGTACTATGTGATCACATAAATATGGTTTCTGTTCTGATACTGTGTATGTGGACCTTTATCTGTAATGCTTTCTTAATATGTATTTTGACCTGTACATGCAATATATATCTAAAACGTTTGTCTTGTCTGGTAGTGGAGCCATTATGCTAGATACAGTGATTACACATAAGAGAATAAGGAGACAGGTGTTCCTTAATGAAATTGAGCTTGATTTTTGATAAGCCTATATGACTAGAGACTAATGATTGACTTGTTTTTAACGGTATCTGAACCAATGTAACGATATTTGACTACTGTATATTCAGTTTTCCTAGTGACCCACTCTCCCTGAAAAGCCCCACGACAGGGGTGAAACGCGTCGGAGACATAAGTGGACTCACCAATATTATATTGAGGACCATCTCCGCTCATATCCCTGTACTGTATATCTGGTGAATGTATTGTATATGTAATTTTAAAGTGTATGTCCATGTGCTCTGTTGACATGGTTATCATTTTATTTACAAGCATTAACCGTAATCCGAATTGACAATTGACAATTGCAGTTTTAGATCTAAGAACAATAAAGATATTTAATGATAACTTTCTGACTCTGCTAGTGCCTTTAAACCTTCCCTACTAGCTTGGTTTCCCAGGACCTTTAACCTGGGTTTAGGGTTTTTTCTTTGAATTTCATAATGAAGGGTGGCACGTTCTCTATGACATACTGGCAAGTAATGAGCTGCACATTAAGAGTGCCGTCCAATACTAATGGGATCGGGCTAAAATTTACCGTCCTGTCGGATAACTCTGCGATCCGACAGGACGGTTGATTTTAGCCCGATCCTCATTGGTTGCTGCATCCAATTTTTGCACGACCCGATCATTAAGGGATGCAGGAGTGCGCACGGCATCGGATCAGGGATCGGATTGTGCAGAAATTGGAATGTGTATGCCCAGCTTTATAGAGTTTCTTGAGGTGTGGAAATTTAAAAAGAACTGGATTAAAAGGGGTTTTCCAGTAACAATCTCTACTTGTGCAGAAGACCATTATCACCAAGAGGGAAAGTGAGAGGAAATTCAAATGCAAATTGGTCTAATTGTCCCCAGTTGAGGGTTAACATTCACACCTGTTAAATAGAACTCTTCTCAATCTTAATTTCCCTAACTTCCTGTGACACTTTTGGAACAGGATGGAAAGACAATCTACCCAAGAAAGCAGAAGGCAGTAACTGAAAACTAAGTAACAACCTATACATATGTTTCTCTTCTTTCCTGGAGGCATTCTTTCTATCACAAATAATTTTTTTTGCAAACATTTATAAATCTTTCCTTTTTTTCTGTCCAGATTCCATTTTTTAATTCCCAGTAACTTGCTTGGAATTCTGTTTATTTTGGGAACAAAACATTTCTGTAATGTGACCGTACCCACCCTCAGCTTCCAGAGAAAACCCTCGGCTGGATAATTGAAAGCACATGGCCCTACTGATCACGCTGGGAAGAAACTGCTTTGACAAGTGTGAGGTGATGTCATGAAATAGTTCAGGTTTGCTGCAGGGAGACGTACTGGAGCGCTGGAAACCTCAGTGGCCCTCAGCTGCCAGTAAAGCATGAGGAGTTATGGCCCATTGACAGTTTTATAGATTTAGGATGGGAGATGTAAAGACTTGGGTCAGTTGTAGGTACTGAATGTCAGACTGCATACAGTGATAGAAGTCGGAAATGGTCTAAAGGAGTGTGATTCCACTTTTAACTCTGTTATCCATAATCCCACTGCTGCACTTTTAAAAATTATTATGGTAAGTTTCTGGTAACTTTCAAAGTGCTCTAACAATAGGAGAGGATGTTTTCATCCAACGATGCACCGCTGATGTTTGTATGCCCCTTCCGCTGCTTACCCAACCACTAATTATTCACAGAATGTAAGGAGTTATATGGCTGGCAAAGAAGAAAAGTGAAAAAGTACTATGGAATTTCTATGTTTAAAGCTGGGAATAGACGGTACGATTTACCGTGTATTCCTTTCCGATTCTATGCAGTAGCAGGCAGCGTGATGATGTCATCACGCCCGCCTGCTAGTAGTGATGGCGCAAACCCGGAACTAGCGCAAAAGTTCGCGAACCTGGCAAACCGGCGAACCCGCCATTGACTTCAATGGGAGGCGA
>CM070040.1:34116465-34129991 GCA_036250615.1 Ptychadena robeensis
TTCCTACACTTATTTACCTCAATATTTTTTTCTGACACATGACCCCTAGGGGGCTCCGTACTGGCAGAACTTTTCCTGGGAGAACTTACAAGCCCTTTCTATACAGTAGATACTTAGGAATGGGTTCTTACTTTCCAATGACACTGTTTTACTATTTCCCACAATATAAGTCTATCAGTCACTCGACATCTCAGTGGCTGTCTAGAGAGAATTTATTGAGAGTTCCATGAAGTAGTTAGTATAGAACTTTTTATATATATATATATATATATATATATAATCTTTATATATTTATAATAGAAAGCTAGCCATGTATGCTTAATCTGAGCACATTTCAGACAACAGTAAGGAAAACCTGTACTTAATACACACCTAAATTGCAATCATTTTGTTGAGTGACTTCAAAGTACTCAGATTGCTTAGGGAATGTCTGAACCCCTATGCCAGCCTTTGACACAAAACCAGCATTTTTCTCCAGCATTGAAACTTGAGCTATACCCGTTTTTAGTATACAAGATTCCTGTAGTTATACATGCAAGAGTAACATCAACAGGCGTTTCTGCAATAGCCCTGCCCATGCCTAGAAAAGTGAAGATTTACAAACTCAACTAATCAACTGCCAAAAAAGGGAGGGGGGGTGGTTAAATCAAGACGACTTCACCCTTCTTGCCATCAATGCGACTTTCCAGTAAATGTGATTTAACCCTCGCTAGTCAATGGCTTTTCACTTCCGCTTAGTGCCGTATAATTGGGTTAGCTAGCAAGTAGAGCATTTTACAGCTAGAATTCCTTAAGACGAATTTGTAGAAATTCTGACTTGAATATATGGACTGTATTTTTGCTTGCATTTAAGTGTTTTTTTGCACTCAACAGTCCTGTAAAATGTAACATGAGTGTACGCTTGGAAAAAGCTTGTGTGTAGGAAAGGCCACACATCCAATCTGGAGGGCAGAATGAACCACTCTGGGTGGCAGTGGTGGACAGATGCAGGACATACCTTGCAAGCAGTATAGTGCTTTGGAAATAATACACCTGACCAAATTAACAAGAATAAGAGATAATTTGCATCTCCCAAAATGTTTGATTTTAGGGCAAAGGGGCCCCAAAATGTTTTGGGGGGAAGATACACCCAAACAAATGCAAACTTAGAATTTGGCAGAGAAAATTGTTTCCTGTTCAAGGTTTGTACAACACTTCTGCGCTTACCCTAACTCGGTCTCTACTATCTGAATCTGACTGCCAATGCTTGTGCTAACGTGCTTTTACTCATTATCATCAGGTTGAGACTTGGGTAAATCATTTGTTTGCCTGAATCTATCTTATATGTCAAATAAGAGCTTGCTCTCTTTCCATGAAAAATAAGGACATGCTCCTACACATGGTTTGTAAGCTTCCCTGGCATTCATAGCCTCACATTTGCTATAGACAGCAGAGGAACAGGCATTTAAATATTTTCTTTCAAAAGTGTATCAATAGCTAACACAATTTTTTATTAGCTTTGAGTATATATTACATACAGTCAAGCCCATAATTATTCATTCATTCACTTAAAGTTATTTTTATTGAAACCAACAAGTTATTGTTTGGGAAATGACATAGGTATCTCCCAAAAGATAATAAGACAATGTACAAGAGGCATTATTGTGTAAAATAAACATTTCCTAGCTTTTATTTACATTTGAGCAAGAAGTGTTTAGTCCAAAATTATTCATATGCTTCACAAACTGTCACAGTCTCTGGGAAAATCCAAAGTTCTATACCATTCCAAATAGTCCAAGCTGTTCTTAATCATCCTAATTACCCTGATTAATTGGGAACAGCTGTTTTAATCAACTCAACAGGTGAAAACAGCAGCTGCCTGCAGTTGGTTTGTGGACAGTTATGACTAAGACAAAGGAGCTCAGTGAGGACCTGTGGCTGCGCATTGTGGCTGCTCACAAGTTAGGAAAGGGCTACAAGGCCATTTCTAAATGTTCCAGTGGCTACAGTGCATTATTAAATAATACAAGATGTTCTGCACAAAAGAGGACATGTTCGGAAGCCAAAAGTGATACCCATGCTGGCCAGGAGGATAGTGAGAGAGGTGAAAAAGGATCCAAGCATTTCCACCAAGGCCATCCTGTTCAATCTGGGCTCTGCTGTTAGCAATGTCTCAAGGCATATAATCCAACGGACTGCACACTGCTGGGTTCCACATAAGGCACACAAAAGCTAGCTTGGCCTTTGCAAATGCTCATCTGGACAAAGAAGACGACTTCTGGTCTTCTGTGTTATGTCAGCTGAAACAAAAATTTAGTTATTCGGTCACAATGATGTTTCCTTTATTTGGTGTAAAAAAGGAGAAATAAGAACAAGGACAGAGGCGCACAACCTAGTACAACAAATGGTTAAATAATGTGGAATAGGATAAGATAAAACAAAATGAAACAAAATAAGACAAAACATGGTTGAAAAAGAGCATCTGCTTGAAACGCGTCCCATTGTTCCTATTGAGCCCCCAGTATCTGTAAGCAGGAAGTGATCTCATCCCCAACCAGGAAGTGAGGTCCTCCTTGAAAACACATGGCCCTGAGAGATCCACCCTTGTAAACCTCTCTCAATGTGAGTATCTTGTCTGTTGTTTTGTCTCATTTTGTTTTATCTTATCCTATTCCTCATTAATTAACCATTTTTTGTACTAGGTTGTGCGCCTCTGTCCTTGTTCTTATTTGTCTGTTACAGGGGGCCACACTCCTCCATTTTGAGAGCTGCACACCTACACACAACTTAAACACCCATCCCTCATACTGACTCAATTTTACTCTGTGATCCTTGCTCAGGCCCCATACACCTACTGAGGGCCTTTCTGGCCATTGATAACACTATAGCTATGTAGTCACTGCTGAAGGTTGTGCGCAACTACCCATTATCTTTCTTAGCTTGTAAAAAAGGAGAAGCCTTCAATCCAAGGAACACCATGCCCACTATCAAACATGGTGGTGGGAACCTAATGCTTTGGGGGTGTTTTTGAAGCCAATGGACCAGGGAACATAATCACAGTAAACGGCACCATGGAAAAAAGAGCAATACATGAGGATTCTCAACGACAACATCAGGCAGTCTGCAGAGCAACTTGGCCTTGGGCACCAGTGGACATTTCAGCATGACAATGACCCAAAACACACAGCAAAATTGGTGAAGAAATGGTAAGCAGACAAGTCCTGACTCCAACCTGGAGACATGCAAAAAGCTGGTCTGCAATTATAGAAAGTGTTTGATTGCTGTAATAGCCAATAAAGGCTTTTCTATTGATTATTGAGAAGGGTATGAATAGTTATGGAAATTACACTTTATGCTTATTATGCTATTAAGTGATGACCGTACTGCCCGCAAGGCGGACAGTCTGGCCGCGAACATGCATGTTCGCCCTCCTTCTCACCGGCGAGTAGAGATGGTCGAATTTTTTTTCAAAAATTCGACCATTTTGATGGTTTCGAGTTAATTGCAAAGCCCCTGAACATGGTATCATCACCAAACTTGCTGGAGATGTAGAGAAGGGTTGGGGGTATACTCCAAAAAATAAAGTATGTCTCTAACACAAATAGTTTTTTTCACAAATTAAGTTCAAAGTCAAGTCAAAATTTCGAAAATCGGAATTTCGACTTTAACTTTGAACTTAATTTATGCAAAAACTGCATGTGCTAGAGCAAAACTTTCTTCACATTTTCCCCCAACCCTTCTCTACATCGCCAGCAATTTTGGTGATGATACCATGTTCAGGGGCTTTGCAATCAGCTCACAAATTTATCAAGTCGAAAAATTCGACCATCTCTACTGGCGAGCAGTAAAGGTGTTCGACCTGCCCTGTTCGCCGGCAAGAAGGAGCTCTTTATTCTTCCTCCGGCGGGATCAGGAGATCCAAGATCCCACTGGAGGAAGAATCATTTCACTGAAGGCTGGGTAGAGAAGCCAGTCTTGCAGTGAAAAGCTGGTTTGTAAACCCGGAAGTGACGTCAGAGAGGTCACATCCGGTTAGCACAACCAGGAACTATGCGTTCACAGTCCGCGCCACTCCACTTGTATTGGGTATCTGGGATGATACCAGCCCGGTTAGTATGGCAGGTAACTGGGTCTTATCCAAGGAATGCATGCTCTTGATAAACGGTGGAGGAAGACAAGTCTGAAGACAGCTGGCTAAGCTTATCAGCACTTGCTCCTCTGGACTGCCACTCCCCTTCCTGGGCCTCAGCTTTTTCCCCTTCTGGCCCCAGAGCGTCATGGGACATAGAATTAAAGTGGACAGCACCGGACCTATTTTGTGTGACTACACTACATTCCTTTATTCCGGCCCATTGACACTCTGGCTGCCTGCAATGAATGGAGATAATGCATATTATTATTACTATTATTGTAATTTTTGTATATATATTTTATGTATTCATTTTTTTAATTACTTTTTTCTTTTACACTTTTTACACTTCCCTGTCTTACTTAACAGCTCTACTGGCTTCTTGTGGTCCGAGCCTGTCAAATTCAAGAACCCATTGTGTACCATTGTGAAAAAGTTTGCCCACCCCTGATCTAATTGGTAGTGGATAACATATCCGTTATACAATTTCTATGTTGTATTTTCTGTAAGGAGCAGCAATGAAAGTATTCCAACATCAACAGCTATAAATGGAACAATAGGGACTGAGTTATAAAACACTGTTTGTGAGATTTACATTTAGCATCAACCAATCATTTAAGTTACAAAAATTTTACTCTAGTGTTTGAATACTTTAATCTAGTGAATCTTGCTGGTTCTAGAAGACATATTGTATCATGGGTTTTTTTCTTTCCTAAAGTTCCTTAAGTTAAAACCTGACATTTGTCTTTTTTCAACTTTGCTAACTATGTAATTGGTTTTATTTTGAATGTCATCAAAATATTTGAAGTTTCTGAAGAACATGCTAGCTGGACACAAACATGTCCCTTGGCTAAAGGGGATACCTGAGAGTTTTTTCCCCCCAGGAGCTGTAAAATGACGCCATGAGGTTTCCCCTCCTGCACAGAGACAGGCTAGAGAGGACCAGTGTGTCATCAGTGTGTACAGGAAAGCCATAATGACATCAGCAGTAACGATGGAATCTGGGCAAGGTGACAAACTGAGCTGGAAAACAACAATTTGAGTGTATGAGACCATAATGAATATTACTGTATATGATTTGAGTAAATCACCTTCAAAACTATTGTCATTAACCACTTCTAGTAGATGTTTTTTTCATAGCTTTTTAATTGTCATGTTTTTGTGTGATAATATTATTTTATCTTAATTAGTTATTTTATCAGTATTTTATATACTTTATGTACTGTGTTTATAGCTCATTTTGTTTTCTTTAGTATTGGATAGGTTGGGAAGGGATTCAAATTTGGGAGTTGTACTTCAGTTTAGTCGTACATGTTGTTTAGCACAGGTTACCCTAACTGAATTTAAAATCTAACCTTAGGGGTGAATGCTTAACCATCCAAATCAATGGTTTCTGCCATTCAAAACTAATTAGCTAGGAACTCCTTCATCTGTGACCTGAACCTACTACATTGTTCTATGCTCGTATGACTATTTTAAGGCTGTCAGACAATCATTAAGTAATATCCTTCCTTGTCTAAAGTGCATTTGTATGGGAGAAGAAATGTATTAAATTTGGGATGTGTGGTTGTCTAAGGTAGACTCCTTATCTGAGGACAAGTGTTCCAGGTATAGAGCCTCCTCCAAGCAGTCGGTACTGATCAGAAAAAGTCTGTTTGATCAGGGTAAGCATTCCAGGTATAGGGCCTCCTCCAAGCAGTCGGTGAAGACGGCTGCAGACAAGATGGCATCTCGGCAAATTGGGCGTCTCCACACTACAGCACTTAGCTAAACACAGTATATTTAACACCATCCTCCCCACCACATACAAATCCACTGAGCTTTTATGGTCCAATCTCTTGGGCCAGTCGTACGCTCACAATAAATTATGTATTAGCAAAAGCTTTTAGGTGCTAGCCAACACAACAAAAGCAGAGGAGTTTCCACCATGGCAAACTTTCACTGCAGTTGTTGTGTTGAGAACTCCAAGCTAGTACACACGTTAGAAACTCAACTGGAAGAAATGGCCCAGTGAACAATCAAGAGGGGCAGGAAAATTTGTCTGTTGGAGTCTAGGCTCTCGAAAGAGAGCTACTACTCTGACAGGGACAAAGAGCTACTCAGATTGTACACTGAGATAAATCAATACAAGATGCCCTGGTGGTTAAACTTAAAGAGGACCTGGCTGCAAAGATGCAAACCATTGCAGATTTGCAACAGGTCATCTTGAATCTGTCACTGCCTAATACTAATGTATTTTGTCCACAATGTGTTTTTGGAATGGCAGGGGGGGGGGGGGGAACAGTGGCAACCCACGGAGCATAAACCAGAGAGGCTTCCCACGGAGCATAAACCCGACACTCTAGGCAGTAGGGTATAGGTGGGGAGGGCGGATATAGCAACTGTCTCAGGAAGATGCTTGGATAGAGGAAAGGGGTTGGCAATACACCAATTCCAATCTGCCAACTCGGTCTGAGAGGCAGGAGGAATTTTATCCTAACAATACAAGTATGGAAAGGATACATTTCCTGTTAAGGATCTGCAAGGAGATTCCACAATATGATCCCTCTGTAGATCCATTCACGTCATGCGATATTTTCAAGGGTCTTTATAACAAATATTCCATGGCCCCTGAGTATCGCATGGAATTATTCAAACTGTGGTTACCTACACACCTTAATCAAAGGTATGAGGTAACAAGGATAACACAACCCAAATTGACTGTTTTATGATTTAAGGAGGAACATATCTACTTACTCATGAAACTGACAATGTGCCATTGGGACATCACTCCGGACATCCTTTCTAAATTCAAACCCACTATACATGATGAGTTATTGTCCATGTGTAGTCAGTTTGAGGCTAAGTATTGTAGGGTGACGAAGAATCAAGGTATCGCTATTCCGTATGTTTGTGGAAAAATTCACATACCTTGATAGTACAGCAAGGGAACCATCTCTCACAGATGCAGCTATGATTATTGAGCAGTGTAGACAAGATATACTGCACAATAACAAGTCCATCAAGGCAAGGGAACTTGTACCTGTATATGTTAAATCTCAAGATGAACATATACAGCACACAAAATCTAATCTAATTGTTCACCTCACGGCCCCACCATTGGACAAGACAGGAAGCATTCAATGCTATCTGTGTTTACAATGTGGATACATAAAGCAGAATTGTCCAAATCGTACAGACCCTGAAAAAAATGGGAATAATAATGGTTTCAAGATGAAACCTGCTTATGCCAAAACCGTGGGGGAAAAGGTTGAGAATAGTTGGGGATATTCACAGGAGCAGGAGCTAAAATGAGTGGATGTTGTCAAAACCACAGCCCCTACAGTTGATGGTGTGGAGTCTATACCCACCGGTGCCAGTATGTTCCTCACAGGTACCTAATGGGAGTCTGGTGGAAATTGACTGAAGGTCAGGGGTCCCTAAAGATCTGGCACCAGTACAGGGAGTGCAGAATTATTAGGCAAGTGGTATTTTTGAGGAATAATTTTATTAAACAACAACCATGTTCTCAATGAACCCAAAAACTAATTAATATCAAAGCTGAATATTTTTGAAGTAGTTTTTAGTTTGTTTTAGTTTTAGGTATTTTAGGGGGATATCTGTGTGTGCATGTGACTATTACTGTGCATAATTATTAGGCAACTTAACAAAAAACGATTTAACCGATTTCATTATTTATTTTACCAGTGAAACCAATATAACATCTCAACATTCACAAATATACATTTCTGACATTCAAAAACCAAAACAAATCATGACCAATAAGCCACCTTTCTTTGCAAGGACACTCAAAAGCCTGCCATCCATGGATTTCTGTCAGTGTTTTGATCTGTTCACCATCAACATTGCGTGCAGCAGCAACCGCACAGCCTCCCAGACACTGTTCAGAGAGGTGTACTGTTTTCCCTCCTTTTAAATCACACATTTGATGATGGACCACAGTTCTCAATGGGGTTCAGAATCAGGTGAACAAGGAGGCCATGTCATTAGTTTTTCTTCTTCTTATACCCTTTCGCAGCCACGCTGTGGAGTACTTGGACGCGTGTGATGGAGCATTGTCCTGCATGAAAATCATTTTTCTTTGAAGGATGCAGGCTTCTTCCTGTACCACTGCTTGAAGAAGTAGCTTTCCAGAAACTGGCAGTAGGACTGGGAGTTGAGCTTGACTCATCCTCAACCCGAAAAGGCCCCAAAAGCTCATATTTGATGATACCAGCCCAAACCAGTACTCCACCTCCACCTTGCTGGCGTCTGAGCCAGACTGGAGCTCTCTTGCCCTTTACCAATCCAGCCACGTGCCATCACTCTGGCCCATCAAGACTCACTCTCATTTCATCAAGTCCATAAAACCTTAGATAAAGTCTTGAGATATTTCTTGGCCCCAGCTTCTTGACGTTTCAGCTTGGTGTGTCTTGTTCATGTGGTGGTCGTCTTTCAGTCTTTTTACCTTGGCCATGTCTCTGAGTATTGCACATCTTGTGCTTTTGGGAAACTCCAGTGATGTGTTGCAGCTTGAATATGGCCAACTGGTGGCAAGTGGAATTTTGGCAGCTGCACGTGTGACTTTTTCAGGTCATGGGCAGTTATTTTGCGCCTTTTGTTCACCAGCTTCTTGCGACGTGTTGACTATTTTGAATGAAACGCTTGATTGTTCGATGATCACGCTTCAGAAGCTTGCAATTTTAAGAGTGCGTGCATCCCTCTGCAAGATATCTCACATTTTTGGACTTTTCTAAGCCTGTCAAGTCTTTCTTTGACCCATTTGCCAAAGGAAAGGAAGTTGCTAATAAATTCAACCTAAGATATGGTGTTGATGTCATTAGAACCAAACCCCCTTTCTCATACAAGATGCATATCACCTAATATGCTAATTGGTAGTAGGCTTTTCGAGCCTATACAGCTTGGAGTAAGACAACATGCATAAAGAGGATGATGTGGTCAAAATACTAATTTGCCTAATAATTCTACACTCCCTGTATTCCCATCATACGGGATTCTTCAGAGAGACCCACATAGAGCCAGGATAAAAGCCCAAGATACCAAAATCATGCTTGACATTGGTGCGGAAATGCTCTATAATACCAATGTGGAACATGATTTACACCCCAAACGTCCACAGTGTTTTGGTGATATCGGATTTGATCACCAAACAACGGGGGGACGGGGCTCACAGAATAGAGGATGTGTCCAGTTCCATCTCCGGATCATGATCCTTAGGATTTGGTATTACCTGGCTCTAACAACTAATCAGAACCAATGTAATGACTCAAAATGGGTGGATCCTAGATCTGGCAAACGTATGTCTGGGATAAGGCCCCAGACGATCCAAGGTGTTTGTCATTAAACAGCAGTGTCGACCCTGGGTCGAGTTTAATTTCTTAATTATTTTTAAGATTGATTAATGACACCAGGTGAGCCAATCACCTTCCACAACACACACACCTGTGTTTTATACCTCCTAAGGCAGTGGTGGGTTGCAATCTGAGTTGATAACTGGTAGGGCCACAGTAACGGCCCTGGCATCACTAAGGGCCGCACATAACCTCGATCCAGACCCTCAGTCCCCGCACAATATCTTAGCAGGCGGTGGACCATATCCCGACAGGCAGTCAAAACCCGACAGCACCCACCCTCACTCTTCTTGCCCTGGCATTAATTATCATTAATATGTAGGACCACAAAGTTGATTAGGTAATGCTTGGTCAGCTGTGTGACCACTTCACAAGTGATTTGCATTGCCCTGTGCTTTAAACAGTTATGTTTTTTAGGGCCCGCATGTTGGACCACCGCCAAAATAATGCACTGCACATCGTGGAGGACATTCTACATTGCAAAAACTAAACGCCAACTGCACCAAAGGGTATAGGTGATCACATCAGATATGCCACCATTGGTTACATTCCAAACCGCATTGGAAGGCAATTGCCTTAAAACAACAAATTTGATTGCAGCAATCTGTCGGTAAGGTCGCTGGATCGCGTTCACAATCACATCCGAGGGGGAGACCTAAACAAACCTTGCTTTAAAAAACAGAGGCCAAGGTGGATCTTCCGATTATGAGAGTCCCTACAACCCCTGGGCATAAATGTAGCAACAGATATTTTGAATGTTTTTTATAATAGTGTTTTTATGTTAGTATTCGATCTTTGGCGCGTGGTTAGGCTTGGGGTACTTTGTGTCAGTCCCACGACCCGTAGTGATGTGCGGGTATAACCGTTGATGACAGGTCTTAAATGATACATTTTTATACCTTTAATATAATATTTATACTTGTTTAATACAGAATACTTTTCACCTTTTGTTTTTTCACCACATGGCTGTGGCACCCACTTTGATTTTATATTATGCATTATATTTACAAATGATATTAATGATATAGGAGCCTCCGGGTTGCTGGGGTGATCATGACATTGATCGATAACTTATAATCTTGATTGATCACCCATTTATCATGTATTTTTGATTCCCATTTTTGAACTGTCACTTGCCTAAGTGGAGGGGTCCATATGGCGGCATCTATAGTGCGCTAACTTTAATACAACCTGTGTGACTAAAAAATGCAAAATTCATAGAATTGGACTGTGTGATTTAATTGTATTACGCCTATGTTGTCCCTGATCGGGGGCGCGTTACTTCTGTGGAACCTGGGTCTTTCCCACCGGGGGGGCTTCTCTTAAGCTATCCAGCACACGTTTCGATTTGGTTTCAATCGATGCTCGATCGATAAATTTTTTCAACGATTGAACGAAAAATGAGGAATGCCCACATGGGTACGATCCGACGATAATTGTTCGATGAAGGCATAAAATCTATCGAATTTTTATCGGCCATGTTTGGAAATCAATTGTCGATTGTGTCAAAAATCTTTTTATATAATCGTCTATGTTTGTTGTGTTTTCTCCTGGAACTATTAGATTAATCTCCATACTATGACCACTCAATCTGGAATTTCAAAAACGTTTCAATACCAAAAATCGACGATTTTAGTAATATTTTGGAATCTAAATCTCACACCACAATCGCACTCAAATGTGGGGTGTCTGTTGATTCGATTAAGATCGATTTTCCGATTAGACGATGAATTCCCTCGATCTAATCGAGCTTCGAATTGAACCAAAATTGAACCATGTTGGCTAGTCTTTAGTAGTCAGTGGGTTGGGATGCCAGCGATCCCACCTAAATGTGGAGCGATCGCCCTGATCCGCCCTAGGTTTTCCTCCTGGGGCTGTTGGGCGGTCTTCGTGGGTGGCGTGGAGGCTATTGGGCTTTTTTGTCACACCCTCCTCGCTCCCTTCTCCCCTCCTCCCCTGTCCTTGCTGGCTGGACCTTTGCCATGGTGGCGGCCCACGCCCCCATGGCATCCGTACGTCGCAGCCCGGCTGGGCGCGCACCCGGTGAATTCATCGGGCTCACGCTGGCGTGCATGGCGGAGGGCTCCCCATTTAAACCGTCTTTTGACGGGGTGGACATGCGGCTGGGGCACCCTGGGGAATCGGAGTCTACCCCCTGGCACCGGCATTGATCTCAGTAAAAAGATAAGACCTTTAACGATTTTTACACAACCACCGTCTGGCTTTTACCCATGTCCAAACTCCCTGCCCTATGATCCTTATATACCTACCTTATCTAGCTTGACGCGTATCTTTTACTATGGCTGTATGATTTTACCAGGTATGATACTGTTCTTTTAAATGGTCAACCTAACCTATGCTCTGTCCTTTTAAATATATACCTCACACTACTCTTATTTGGACATCACTTTAACCACAGCACCTTATCCTCCTACCCTCCTTTTGCACAGTTTGCAACAACCCTGGTTTGAGTTTATATGGAGACATTGTTATGCTGTGGTTTGTTGCGACATATATTGTCGATCATGTAAGTGCACTTTTCACACTGATACTGTAATGCCAATACTGGATACCTTACTATGCACAGCACTTTACTATTCACCATTAGTGTTACCCACTCTAATTCCACGTCACATCCTTTTGTCCCCTTGACCAAAAACTACTAACATTAGTGTCCTTACCTTTCTATCCACCTCTACTCCATATCGAATAGAGTACCCTATACGCAGTCATACAAGGGCCTCCAGTGATTCCTGAGGGTAGCCCTCCGTTCCTTCCTCCCCACTCTTGGCTGCTCTGGTGGCACCGGGTGACATGCTGACTGATAGGCGTCCATACCCAGATACAATTTGGGGTAGCTCGTACCATTGTAGATATTGCCACAAATAAAATCCCCTACCGCGCAATACCTAATACCATGCACTTTATACACAGGCACACCATTCATAGCAGGTTGACCTCCTGAATAAGGAATATCGAAACATAATGTTGGGGGTCTTCCCCCACCCCATCCATTTTGGATCTCATCTTGTGCCATCCATAGCCCCTCACTGAGTGTCCAGGACAGTTCACCCACGTTGTATCTGTACTCGGAACCATTTTTGAAGCAACCAAGAACACATATAGTTTTTAAACCCCAAGGACTCATATATTCAATTATTTTAATATATAAGTATTATTTTGTTTATGCATATGCGTGCTGATATACCTTGTAACTCGTGTTACTGTTAGCTTTATTTACTTTTATCTCGCTGACCGTGAAAGTCCCCCACGTCCCCCCACCCAGTAGGGAAATTTGCATCCCTTTGTGCCGCGGATGGTGATAAAGGCTTCGGCCCACCGCCAGGAAGTCCTAACCTTTGGCTTTCCTTTAGAATAAAATGCCCTGAAGGGCCGCCTGTGGCCCCCGGGCCTCGGTTTGGCACCTAGGTCCCTAGGGGTATATGCTTCAAACTACATGTAGTTATAAATAGATGGGGGTGTGGGGGATTTTTTTCTTTGGTTTTAACCCTACATATAACCATTACAAATGGAAATGATCTTAAGAATACAATATACAGATATTCTTCCAAACACAGTACCCACAAGTGTTGAACTGTTGCTAACCATAGTTTGGGACTCGGAGGTCCAGCCTCAGGACTAGGGGAGAGAGAGGGGGAATTGACGGAGGACACAATTTGGAGGTATCTTCGTTGTGGGGAGAGGCTGGGGCAACCTTTATTCCATAAGAGGTAGGATCCATTTTTTTCCTAATAGATGGTTAACTAAATTCGTATATGTTTCTACTTGTAATTGCTCCTTGAAAAGCCGACCAGGCGAAATGTGTCCGGAAACAACCACCCACTGTGGACCTGTTGGTTAAAAGTCTGTGTAAACCCCCTTTTTTGTTAGGGAGTGAACTGGGACCACAGTTGTGGAACTCATCCTTTCGCTCCAATATATGGGGACTTCAAGGAGAGCTGGGGCTTATCCAAAAATAACCGAAACACCAGAGAGACTTTTTGAATGCTCAAAGACGAGATTATTTATTTATCATTTATTAAAGGAGTTCTCCTTTAAGATATACA
>CM070040.1:34156536-34169416 GCA_036250615.1 Ptychadena robeensis
ACCAGAAAAAAGAACAGACCTATTAACGTCTGTCAGCCTATGTGGGGGGGGGGATCTAGAAAAACTAAATCTAGAGAGGGGGAGTGCGCCAAGGGGCCAAAATGGGATTGTTTAAGATGCCTAGACTGAGTGTTATAGCATGAGAGTAGTGCAAACCAACTAGGGAGTATAAGCACACAATAGTAGTAGTAGTCTCTTAAGGGAGCGGGGACAATGTATCTAACTGTTAAAGACTATATAGACATTCAACAATGTGTAAACAGCAATGTGAACCTGGATCATAAATGAACTTTCTGAACGTCTCTTTAGTGTTGTCAGCGAGGGGGAGTAGGTCTCTTGTCAGCACTTCTCCTCTTGCCAGATTGCCACGGGTTGAAAGCTGGAAGCGTGGGTAGCGGTGGTAGTGATGGGTCCGGCCATGGGTCTAGTTCAACCTCCCCAATTCCAAGAGCTCGAACGAAGGAGGGTAGGTCAGATGGTGATCGAAAGGATTAGCCGTTTATCCTGGCGGCGAACTTGGAGTTTGAAGGGGAATCCCCACGTATATGTGATATTTGCATCTGCTAACGCCTTCGTTAATGGGCATAGGGATCTGCGTCTGGCCAGAGTGCATCTGCAGAGGTCTGGGAAGAGAGAGACTGGGAAGCCATCCATATCGATTTGACCCATAGCTCTCGCCTTTTGCATAATCTTCTCTTTTAAGAGATAGAAGTGTACTCGGCACAAGACATCTCTTGGTCCAGATAATGATGGCGTGCGAGTACCAGGGGTTCTATGAATTCTGTCCAATTCGATGTTGATAGGTTCGTCGTTGCCCAGGATAGTGTTAAATAGCCGCACCACAGCAACTTTTAGGTCAGGAGTGCCCACTGTTTCTGGAATACCTCTTATGCGGATATTATTTTGCCTATTCCTGTCCTCGGAGTCATCTTCTTTTACCCACACGTCCTGAAGGTATGTGTGATGTGCCCCCACGATGTGCTGCTGTGGATGATTCAACAGGGTCGATACGCAGATGTAGACTGGTGAGGCCATCTTTAAGTTCCACCATGTCCTGCTTGTGTACGTTTTCGAATTTCAAGAACATCTTTTCAATGTCTCGTTTAAAGAGGGAGAAGTAACGTCTGAGGGAGCGAGAAGATTTGGGATCATCATGCCCACTTTCGGAAGCCCTGGATTCCACCTCTTCAGCAGAAAAATCAGAGTCTCCACCATCTGTCGCTTGGGTGTTGCGTGGGGAGTCAGCATGGTCTGAGTTGGGCTTTTTAGTAGCAGAGGAGGGAGTCCTAGGGACCTAGGGAACTCCTGTTTTGTCTGAAGAGTCGATCAAAGTCTTTTTTAGACCTAGAAGTCGAGGGCGTTTGCCTTGTGGTCAACATTTTCCTTGTGGTTGAGGGTCCCATGGGGATATCTGATGATGAGTGGAAGGGGTCTCAGGTTTTGAATCTCGTGTCCAGAGCAAAATTCATATCAAGGGGTATATGATGCAGCAGTGAATTAATCCAACGCCAATTGCACGAATCAAGTGTCTGTGGCAATGTGAACATGAGGGACCTCTGTGTCTCCAAAGTAGTAGTTGTTAAGAGTAGAGAGAGTCGTCAGGGATTGTAGTATATAGGTATACACAGGCACATGTTATAGTATCAAACAAATATGAGATTCCGCAGATACGGGTGTCACAGCCAGAGGGTAGCGAAGCGATGAGAGTCTATGTGACCGCAGGAGTATGTCCAGACCAGGGTCTAGAAGTAGTTGGAATACAGTTCCAGGCCAAATATACTTATAATGTAAATTTCAGGCTAGGGGTATTAACCCTTGTGGTTCTGTGAATGTGTGAGAAGATGGGGCTGAGCAGACAGGGCCCAGAGCAGTACTGTAATGTTCCACGTGAGTAGGCCTGAGCTGTGGCCTAAGCCCCCGGCCACCAGGAACAAGATTTATGGGCCTTTTGGTGAGTCCAATGCCGAGCTAATGTCCAGAATGGGTCTTTAATGCACCAGGGAGTCCCCTAGTATGGGCAGTGTGTCAGGCGTAGCCTTCTGGGCCTGATCTGATGGAGAGGCCGGATCTGCGGCCTAGATTTCCAGGGGCCCTGGTTTTTGAAGGTCCTGGAGAGGGGCCTAGAGAGGCTCAGGGTAAGTGTGGGGTCCAGTGCAGGCCTCCGGATGTAAAGGGAAAGCTGCAGTCTGGGTGGTTTGTAGGCCGCGCAACCGGGCAGGTAGACAGCAGCCGCGGACTAAATTTGTTGGGCGCCGGATTGGAAAGCAGGTCTGCTGGCAGTGTGACGGGGTTGGGGAGGATGAAAAGTCTCTAGAGGCCCACCGGATGATAAGTAGAGTCTCTTTGGCCGTTTTTATGGGGGATCCTTGCAAGGGATCCGGGCCGCTAGGCCGAAGCCAGGGAGTAAATTTTCGGGTCGGCGGATTGGAAAGCAGGTCTGCCGGCGGAGTGACGGGGTTGGGGAGGATGAAAAGTCTTCAAAGGCCCACCGGATGATAAGTAGAGTCTCTATGGCCGCTTTTATGGGGGATCCGTGCAAGGGATCCGGGCCGCTAGGCCGAAGCCGGGGAGTAAATTTTCGGGTCGGCGGATTAGAAAGCAGGTCTGCCGGCGGAGTGACGAGGTTGGGGAGGATGAAAAGTCTCCAGAGGCCCACCGGATGATAGGTAGAGTCTCTATGGCCGCTTTTATGGGGGATCCTTGCAAGGGATCCGGGCCGCTAGGCCGAAGCCGGGGAGTAAATTTTCGGGTCGGCGGAGCGAAGGCTGGAAAAAGGTCAAAAAGCTCACCGATCTGTTCCCCACGGCTCAGGGACGTTGTGTGGTGGAGTTTTCTCTGTAAATGGCTCAGCCAGGCTGTGGATGGACGGTGATAATGGCCCCTTGGCGCGGAGCTCCCCACTCAGGCGTCCATGCAGTACGGCGCCAAACCACGCCCCTCCGACTGACAAAGTTAACCCCCTCGCGTCTGGCCGATTTTTACAAGATGGACCCGGTCTCTTCAAGGGGTCTTTCCTCTCCAATTTTCGGGGTCACCTGCTACCCAGAAATCTCGGACGAGCCCCCATATGTAGCGATGACACCCGTGGGTGCCGCTGTGTAGAGTGGGATACCGGGTAGCAGAAATGACCAGGGAGACTTACTTGCAGTTTAACTTGAAGAAAAGTTTATTGTCACATGTCATCAATGGGAGAGAGGGTTAGGGACAAGGCTATTCGAGCAACCGAGGTCCTAGCTCCACACTAGGCAGCTTTTTCCTCCAGCAAACACGAGTGAACACAGTTAGACACTGTCCTAGTTCCCACTAGGCATCTTCTTCTTCACACCACGAGCACAGCACAGCTAACACTGCCCTAGTTCCCACTAGGCAGTTTCTTCTCCAAACAATGAGCACAGCACCGTCTTGACTAAACCTCTTTTGGGGAATCTTGGAAGTAGACCTCACTCTCACTGATCCGTCTGCTTCTGGACATACAAGGTCATTCCACCTCAACGCCAATATCACCTTCTGCCAGAAGCCACCCATTCAATCATGGATACGATCCAGGACTTGAAAGCAAGGGGTGTGGTCCACCAATGTGGAGAGGCTCACAATAGACCTCCATTGAGGGGTCTGTTGAGGGAGCTGTTGGGACTCCTGGCGAAGTCTGGACTCAAGTTGAGTCCCCACAAGGCAAATCTGGCCAGGGCAGAGGTAACTTTCCTTAGGGTTCAGATTTCTTTTAGAGATAAAGGAATTGTGGCAGCATGAATGGAAGTCATGGTAAACTAACCTAGGCCTGGCACTTTACAGGAGTTCAGAAAATTCCTGGGAGTTGCCAACTTCATGAGAGAGCCCCTAGAGGATTTTGTTGCCAAAGCAAGGCCTCTCTATGAGCTCCTCCATGGAGAAGAACCCTCACTCAAAGGATGGGAGTAGGAGGAGGCTATGAAAAGGGACCTCTCCTCTGGACCAGTATTGGCCACTCTACATCCAGAAGGGGAAATGGCCATACAGGCGCATGCAGGGACGGAGTCTATATCGACGGTCCTCATACAGGATATAGGGTACGAGACCAGACCGCTGGGATAATTCTCCAGGCTACTTTCGCCTGTTCGATGAGGGTTCGATAAGCCAAACAACTAGAAGCCATACATTATGCCATTAAAATCACCGAGCATATTGTAGGCTTTAGGCCCCTCACCTTGCATTCTCCTTTGGCCATTTTGCTCCGTGATACACTCCCAGGAGTCTCTCAACAGAGATTCGGGAGATGGATCATGGATCTCAGTGGGTGGAATCTGAAGGTGAACCACAAAGCCAAGTATGTTCCGTCCCAGTTGCTGAACATGACTGGGACTTAACATGACTGTGGACAACCAGCGCAAATCAATGCCTGTATTTCGCTCTCTCACCCTGCACCTAGATACAAGGAAGAGACGAGGATTTGTGGACAGCCAGAACAAACATATGGAGAAAGCAGCCATCATTAAAATCCCTGCGCACCAGAGAGAGGACGAACGATGGGTAATAACAAGGCGGACGAATTGGCCAAACTTGCAGCAGTGTCTGGGACCATACAGGAACCAGGGACTAAGCCGTTAACCGCATACCGGATTGCCATTAAACAAACCCATTTGAAAGATGGCTGGTGTCATTTGAGGAGGAATAATCCAAATATCCTTTGTGTCTCCGGTGTCTGGTATGTGCACAGGTTAACCCAAGGGCACCAGCCTGAAGCCATGGTGCAGAGAGTTCCTCCTGCAGATGACCTGTGGTCCGCAATTCATTGTCATAACATACTGGTGGTAGTGGATGTTTTCTCTAAATGGATAGAGGCCATCCCTGAGGTCAATGGTTTGGCTACAATTCCTGCCCGTGTTCTTTGGGAACAGGTTCTGTCACAATGGGGCTTTCCCAAAATGATAGAGTAAGACAGAGGAACCCATTTCACAGGTAAGGTATTGAAAGCGCTTTGTGGCCTTTTGGACATAAAGCAATGGTTCCATGTACCTTATCACCCTCAGTCTGCGGGCATTGTTGAACAGATGAACCGGACCACGGAGAAAGGTTCTTCCAGCCGTGCCAATGGGTTTCCGAGCTACCGGCAATTGGTTCCGGTATCACCTCATTTTGAACTCATGACCGGACGTACCTGCCCAACGAACCTATTGTGTTGGAGCTCATAAAGAACACCATGTTTCTCCAACAGGTTCAACAGAACCTGAAAGAGTTACTGCCTCATACTGCTGTATGGCTGCACAAACCGTACCTACAGGGGGGAAAGCCACTGCCCTCTGTAGGAGAGCTGGTGATGGTGAAAAACTTCAGTCAGGCCAGTCCTTGGGATGCAAACTGGGAAGGATCATATCAGGTCCGCGAAGTGTTGGGTGACACCATGCTAGAGGTACAAAGGCAGATAACCACCAAGAAAAATTCTCGTAGACGAAAAGGAGTTATATAGATCCACATTGACCAGGCCAAGGCCACCAAAGCCTCCCAAACCCAATAACATGTTTTCGTTTAGAGTTGGGTGAGGGGGTGTGTGGGTCAAGGGTGGAGCTATATATATATATATAGCCAGGAAAGCCAGGAAAAGATATAGGCATCCCCTGAACAAGGCATGTCTCTAGCTTGTGACACTAGGGGTAAGTATGATTATGGCAGGCTCAGCCTTTTTGGGAGAGGGCCTGAGGAATAATTATAATATGGCCATCATATTACCTAGTAGACCTGGTCTTTTAATGGTGGAGTGTTTGAATGGCAAAATCCTGGAACCATACAATAACATCACCTTTACACCGGGACAGTGGTATTTGTATGGTTTCCAGAGGGAGGGTTTTGCCAATGGTGTAATCCAACATTATACCCCAGTGGAGAATGTGTCTGCCATACAACATGACTTGCATGCTCTCTTCCACAAGTAATTTAGACATTTACAGGATTCAGATTCTACACCTATCAAGTCTTTAAGATGGGTGTCTAGGGACCATCACTTGCACCCATACAAGCAAGTGGAATCCCAACCACCACGGTGTTGTGTACTAAGGAAGGAGTTCTGAGTCCTGAAGATGGTATAGTGACTGGTATATTCTTAAAGCTACCTTCACTAGGAAGGATAGCCACAATTGTTTGAGAGTACGGACATATTTTGATATTCACCCTCAAAGCTTATTGCTTGTTGGGGCATTCCCAGATGATTATCACTAGGGAATCCAGTTATATCCAGGGACATGTGTCCACAGATTGTTTACGAACCAGTATAATGATGTTAAAGTTAAACTGTAGCAACTCTGGCCAGGTCCTATGGAATGTCCAGAGCGGACCTGTAATACTGGAAGGCTTGTATCGAGCGACAGTTTTGAAGGTACGACCTAATGTACAGGATGGTAGGTATACTCGGTTATAGTGGTCTCCATCCAAACGATCCTTTATGATCACTATCATGAGAGATGACTGTATCATAGGTGACTATTTTGTCACCTACACTCACTGGGAACAGGATACTCAGATGGTCAGATGTCAGACACTAATTCCTGGAGGTGGGATTTGGTGTGCAATGGGGTGGATACATCTACAGTGGATGTATGGATGGATGGTATTCCCTGACCAAAAAATACCGGAACATATATGGAATTGGAAGGATCCCAGAGGCAGGGATATTAACTTTGACATCAATATAGATGGACCGGTTAAGTGGCCTTTTTGTGAGGGGTGCTGGACATTTACACAATGGGTCTATTTGTCCAAATCCAAACCCATAGGAAAACTATCGTTACAGGAGAGAGTGACCAATGGTATCCTTTCAAAGGTAGAGGGCAAGTGTGTGTAACGGTGGTGAGGATCCCCTTGTGATACAGAAGGTCTTAAACCTGTGATACAACACCTGGACTATTGCAAAGTAGAGATGGGCCGAACTGTTCGCCGGAGAACAGTTCGGCCGCGAACACGGCATGTTCGCCGTTCGCCTCGCCGGCGGACAGTACGGGTGTTCGACCCGTACTGTTCGCCGGCCAGAAGAAGGTCTAAATTCTTCCTCCGGCAGGATCACAACCTGTGTAATCCTGCCGGAGGAAGAATCTTTTCACTACAGAAGCCGGTCTTGTAGTGAGAAGACCGGCGGAAAAACCGGATGTGACGTCAGTGACGTCACATCCTGCGGCCGTAACCAGGAACTATGCGTTCCAGGTTGCGGTCCACGGACCGGATGTGACATCACTGACGTCACATCCGGTTTCTCCGTTTCAAATTCCCCGCCTAGAGGCGGGGAATTTGAATATGTCCGCGAACAGAGCGGACGGCGAACATCTTTGAAGTTCGACCCGCCCTGTTCGCGGACACCCCAGGGAGGGTTCGCGCCATCACTATTGCAAAGCCCCTGTTCATCAATTGGCAGATCTGGTAACTCCTCAACTGTCGGCCCCATGGAAGATCATCACGGGAACAAAGTTTGTCCTTTACACTTGGCGAATTTCCATGGATGACTTCTGAGTTGACCATTGGGATCATAGATGTGAGGAGTTTGTGAGGAACCAAATTGATATGCTAAGAGGTTGGATAGAGGCAGGACAAGAGGTAAGGAAAGTGCTTTGGGAGTGAGCGCCCTGAACACTATGGATATGGAAGTCCTGAGAAGTAAACTTGGGGAAGTTGCGCGACACACTGGGGAAGGATTCAAGACCCAGATTGATGTAAACCACGTCCTAGAGGGTTTAAAGCATTTGCACATAGATGCCACTACCGCTCCATCTTCTGCTCTATGAGAGAAGATTAGGAGGCTAGTTGTGGGTCTCCTGAAGGAACAGGATAGAGCTCAGCTTGCCCGCTTGTACGCAGGTTAAAGTGAACTCTCGGACAACCTAAAACATATTGTATTATCTTTGTACGGCGGCCACTACCCATTCAACCTCCATCAATGGGTAAGCCCCCTCATCTACCCTTTTGCGGCCAATCACCCCAACTGGTGGGTGATCCAGTGGCAAGGATATCGGAATCTTACATGTACAGCTTCATCATTGGCACCTGTATCTGGCCACCTTAGACGGGGATACAGGGCCCTAAACCTAGGAATCGTTATGAATGACCGGACGGTACATCATCCACAGCTTCTCTCGGAAGTTCTGACTTATGACGGAGGCAGTCCCTATCTGTTTGACACAGAGGAATGTTGGAAGAAAGAGAATGCCATCCTCTGTCAAACTAGCCAGGATCGGGTGCTTAGACATCGAGGGGTCAGGGGTATTAGTGTTGGTACCAAGGGCAAAATATGTCATATACGATTTATGGAACTTATTACACCGAAAGAGGAGAACTCCTCCCAGGAGCTTATTGCACCCTTAGTCCCGTCCTAGGTTTAGACGTCACAGAACAACAAGGAAGAACCCTGATCACCCCGGAGAAGAGACTCTACATCTGCCATGTGAGATTTCAGAAGATTCCTTTCGGCTTTGGTAAAGAGCTCAATAATCTCCTGCTAGACTTCAGCCAAGAAGACAAGATTCCTCAGGAGCTTTGAGAGACGGCTAATCGGACCACTATTCAACTCACCCATGACCAAGTGAGTCATTCCTTACAAACTTTTACCACTCTAACCCTAATGGTAAAAGTTTGTAAGGAAGGGACTGAGTGTTGGTAAGTGCGGTGTCCTTTCCCGCAGGTAGAATTTGGGTACTTAGACGAGGTGTCACGAGGGGTGATGTCTGGATACCTAAAAAGTCTGGAGTATACTGCAGTCCTTTCTGAGCTGGTGCCAACAAGTGGAGTTCAAGAGGCAAATGCATCCCAACCCTTCCTCCAAAACTTTAATGGTGTTTACTCAACAACAGGGGGAATTTAGAAGGAAGGGATAGGTCCCCCTCCCACTGTCAGATTCACCTCCTACGGGTGAATGCCGACTTGTATGCAGGACAGGACAAAGAACAAAGAGAAGAGGATTATAAAGACCCTCCATCCTTTGTTTAAGTAAATGCGCTTAGGCACATACACACTCCCGATGGCAGGATCAAAGTAATCCTCCTTGCTGGGGGTGCGAGTGCACGTCTGTGACATCACGGAGCCCAGGAGATTTAAAGGGCAGGATGGCTGCAATTGGTCTCTTAAGTTTCCTGTAGCCCGCTGTGTCCTGCCTCCATGAGCAAGACCCCCAGACCCCAGAGCAGACCCCTGCCCTGCAGAGACACCTACTCTGCAGATACCCTGGCAGCCACCTACTCTGCAGATACCCTAACAGCCCCTTAGCAGCTGGCTTAGTATCATGTGTCTCATGCCTTTTCTCTATTAACCCTTTAATGTCTGCCCAGTATTTCCCTTCCATTAACCCCTTCTGCTCACTGCTGTATTTCCCCTTAGTTAACCCCTTCCTTACCAATGATCAGCAGATCATTAACCCCTTCAGGTCCCACTTACCCCTTTATCCACTTAGTTAACACCTTTACTCTCATCCAATATTGACTGCCCAGTATTAACCCCTTCACCGCCATCGACCATAGTCAACTCCTTAATTCCCGGCCGTATTTCCCTACGTTAACCCCTTCACTTCCACCAACTATTGTTGACTCCTGCAATATCCCTGTGTATCTGTGTCATTGTATTGTGATCTGTAGGGTCAGGCTAGCGCTAGGAGGGAGGGTATGTTTATCATGTGTGTTGTGTGTAATTTTAGTGAGATTTAGGGAGGATTTATTGGATTATTGTGTTAGTGTAGTTGTGTATTTTAGAGTATTTTGATCTGTGTCTATGTGTATGTATATCTATGGCCATTGATGTGGATATATATGTTGATTGTACCAAATTGTATCAAATATTGTGTGCCACACCCTGCATACATTTAGGTAAGAATATAGACAAAAGGGACCCGACTCAGTAGCATTGAGGTGAGTATCTGTTATAGTCAGGAAGAATGGGGTTTTAAGGCACCACGAAATACCAACAATAAATTAAAAATGTTTTTTACATATTTTATTAATACATTAAGTCAAAAAATAAATACAGAATAAAAAAGGACACAAATTCATCTTCCTACAAACATATTACACATTTCTATGCTCATCATGGAACAAAGCCCTCATAATACACTAATCGCCAAAGGTCAGGAATTTTGGGGGGATACCCAGACCCTGAGTTGCATATGGGAGGAGAGCCCTCTAAAGGTAGCCATACACGGGTCGATTCCGCACACGATTCCTGGCCGATCGATCACCGGGCACGTGCACGCCGATCGATCGGCTAAGAATTGAGCGCAGCCCACCTTGCCCGATCGTCCCTGCCCGATCGACATGGCCCCCTGAATCGGATCGGCCAGAGAACCAACCTGTTGGTCTTTTCTGATCGATTCAGCACACATCAAGGGGAGTTGCCATTTGTGACGCGATCGATCGGGCACGGAATCGTCCAGGAATCGTTGGCCTAAGGTGGTAGGCACAGACGTAATTGGGTGATCGATTGTTCATTGAATCGACACATGTATGGCTAGCTTAAGGCATCAGAGACCCAGAATGCAGGGAACACCAGTAACTAGCGAGATTAATACTGAGAAGAAAAACCAAGTCATAATCAAATTGACCCATCTAAGCATTAACTTCTAAGGTCCATGAACAAAAATGTTACAAAAGGGTACCTTCAGGGGATGAGAGACTTGGCCTGAAGATCACATTAATGGTGCATCTGGAAACCTAAATGGAGGATTGGATTTGAACCCACACATTCAGGAATGGGTAGGTAGTATTCTATTGCCTTTAACCTCCCTAGCGGTTGAGACAAACCCTGTTCGTTCGCTGAACAGGGTCCTCTCAACCGCAGGGGAAGCCGGCGGCGGGGAGACCCTATGCCTCCCCGGAAAGCTGCAGCGATTGTCTTCATCGCTGCAGCGTTTCCGGGTTGGCGGCCCCGCCCCGATCGCGTCACGGTGATCGCCTGTATTGCGCCATTGTAAACGGGCGGTGCGCTAGGGAGGTTAAACAGATAAAAAATTTACCTGTATTTAATTGGGGACCAAGATACTACCAACTGCACTCAAATCCTATTGAATCCCATTAGCTTACTTGAGTTTTGTTGCTCTGTTGTCTGCGTTCCAGAGATCACAACTGACAGAGAGATGGATTAGAACATGCACGCCGAGTTCTTATAGTGGTATTTCCTGCTGGAGGAGGGATGAATGCCATGCCCTCACCCGCCGTGAGTGTGAGCAGTGTGGGTAGGGTGGTCCATGCCGGAAACCGGAAGCCACAGGGTCAGGGCAGAGTAAATAATCATACTTCCGCCATGCCTCTGACTCGTGACGAGGTCAGCATCGCCCCCTCTCATTGTAGAGAGATCCGTGCCAAGTGACTGCAAAAGTTCCACTTCCACCCACATTCTGTCCAGATCACTGCGTACCCTTGGTGGAGGGGGGAGAGAGAAACAGAGGGGAAGCAGGGAGTCATCCCGGGAGGCAATGGCAGTGACAGGACATATTAATATCCGCCAGCCCCTATATTAATTGAATCCCTTCCCTGGACGGTTCTGCAGGTGGCTACTCCGTCAAATAAAGGAGGGCCCAGCACCAAGGGGCAGTGCCACTGTCCACCAAGGGCAAACATCCAGTCTGAGATTCCCTGTTGTCAATACAGAGGACCCCCCACCCATGAACCATTAAATGGGAACTCAGAAAACCGTCGCTTGGGCCAATGAATACTGTCCAAGAGGCAAAAACAATCAAAATGTCATCGATATAACGATAGTACATTGTTATGTTTCTCATATATCTCTCTAATCTCTCACAGCTGATGTTCCCAATAGCCAGGTAAAGATTAGTGTAGCTAGGGGTACATTTGGTCCCCATAGCTACGCCTTGGATCTGTAAGTACAGTTGCTTATTAAAGAGGAAAAAATTACAACTGAGAACATATCTGAACATCTTAAGGATAAAGCCATTGTATTCATGTAGTTCCGTACTCCGTTCTTGGATAAAACTTTCTACTGCCTCTATCCCTTTGTTGTGTGGGATTGAGCTGTAGAGGGCCTTCACATCAAGACCTACTAGCCAGGCATCAGATGGAACATGTAAACCCTCTATAGATTGCAATAAATGCCTGGTATCCTTCAGGTATGATGGGAGGCCCTCCACATGAGGGCTTATGTAAGTATCAATAAGCAAGCTTACTTTCTCTGTAATGCTGCCTATTCCTGCCACGATAGGTCTACCCGGGGGACTTTTGATACTTTTGTGGACCTGTTTGTGGACTTTTGTGGACCTGATTGGAGAATGTTTCGGAGATGATACTATCATATGCCCATAATAAATTGTCAATAAGAAGCCTTGAGATGGGTCTGTACCAATCTTTATTATTAAGAACTTTGTAACACATGGCTTCATAATCAACATTGTCTATCAGGTGATTTAAATGGTGATATTGTGATTTTATTCTAACCTTTTAATTGCAGTTAAATGTTTTTTAAAGTCCAGTGTTACCCTATTGATAAAAGTATGTACTGCTGAGTTCAAATTCAAAGCTGGGAGGAACTTAGATTAAGGCTTAATGGGAAGTGCGTCCCTCCTACTAGTCAGGCTAGTCAGATAAAATTCCTCCTCAGATGTATCACTATCCACTTGTTCCGACTGAAGAAAAGTAAGTATTTTTAACATTCAAAACTCCAATGTGGACCATGTACTGGTGTGCATTTGGGTATCTGTTTCAAAGTTGTTAGACTTCTTATGGTGAAGGGCCTTAAGTATAAATTTTCTCGCATAAAGATTGAGCTCTTTAAGAATATAAAATCTGTCTAAACCCTAAGAACTGTGTTTGTTTAATTACAATTAGGTTTTGACTCATCATTTATATTGGCCACAGTTCACTTGGACAATGATCTGATATTACAATCTTTAATCACAAACACCATAGATTTTTATATATATATATATATA
>CM070040.1:34214370-34224667 GCA_036250615.1 Ptychadena robeensis
TTTCATTTCTATTCATATTTGGGATGTTGGCAATTTTACTTTTCCTAACGGGGTTTCTCTCACTTATTCCTCTTAACAGTTGTTCTAGAGATGTGTCTTCTGCACAACACAACTGCTGGACCCACCCCATTTATAAAGCATGACAATCCACAAAATAACCCTGATAAGGCACCCCTGTGAAGTGAAAACCATTTCATTCATCGAGAGAATGCCAAGAGTGTGCCAAGCAGTAATCTGAGCAAATGGTGGCTATTTTGAAACTAGGATATAAAACATGTTTTCAGTTAGTTCACCTTTTTTTGTTAAGTACATAACTCCATATGTGTTCATTTATAGTTTTGATGCCTTCAGTGAGAACCTACCAATGTAAATGGTCATGAAGTAAATGAGAATGAGAAGGTGTGTCCAAACTTTTGGCCTGTACTGTAAATGTATGAAGATGATGTAATTGATTATGTAATTTTTAGTGTATTTATGGGTGGTCAGTACAATAAAGTAAATTTTTATCTGTACTTACAGTTATCTGGAAGTAAATTTTGCCTTGAAAGCCCTGCATTTTTACCCCCAGAATTGTTTTATGTTTTGTCTAATTTACTAGAAGGGGTGTGGCACTCCCATGGAGGACATTGAGGAAATGAAATGCAGGGGGTGTATATAAAGCAATGTGTGGGATTATACGAAAGGGCATATAATGTTCAGGTAGAGACACAGTTTTCAATAAACATTTGGGTTCCAATAGCTTGGTCTGACCTGTTTGATATTTTTCTGGCATGTTTTGGTGTTTTGAGGGGAAAAAGAGTCACTTCTAATCATCATTATTAATAAATAACTGTCTTCTGTTATGGAGCAAATATCATTCCCGTGTCTATGCCTTTACTGTAAATTTGGCAGAATTAAAACATTTGGAGTTAGTTTCAAGGTTCACACCCCATGGCAACATGAATAAATTATCCACCTGATCTCTATGATAGTACAGTTGTTTCCAAATGTTTATGGCTTTTCTATTTGTCAGAAATTTTGGCTGAGAAGTTGTTGTCGCAACACGTGAAGGCCAGCTGTCATGGCCCCTCTGTCGTAATTAGCAGCTGGCCTCTTCCTGCAGAAACTATGCCAAGATCTCTCACAAGGAGTCATGTCACCTGCAGAAAATCAAAGAGAGACCCTGGGCTGTGATGTCTTTCAATGATGCCCCCTGCTAGTTCCCTTTCCCTCCAGGCTTGGGTGATCAGCACAGCAGATAGATTTCATTTTATTTTATTATAGTCCACTCTGTGGACCCATCAAATATATTCCATGTTTAGCAAACCTCCTATAGAGTACTGAAGCTTTAGAGTATAATTATTTCAATCTGTTAAATGTCCTGAGCTGTAATGCATAAACAAGAATTTAACCTTAATTCCAAACTTAAAGGTCAAGAAAAAAATTATTCAATTCTATTTTTACTATGCAAAAACCAAATAATCAACTTAATCTTCAGTAAACCTGAAAAAACATAGCTCACCTTGCCTTTTCTGCACCCCCCCCCCCGCATTTTTTTAAATAAGGGGGTTATAGTAAGTAATTTTTCTCCTTACATTCAGTGGTATGAATGTTGTTTTTGCTGCACCCCAAGGTTATCATTGTGAGGTTATAGAAAAACAAGATTTATTAGTGACTTTCCTGCTACGTAAAGGTGAATTATTGATTATTTATTAAAAAATGAATTTAAAAGGTAACAGTGACTGGCATTTAAGCTGGCCTTCTATTTTGGAACAGGAATCTATATGTTTTCATTAAATAAAGATTTTCTGCTTTTTGAAAAAAAAAATAAAGAAATCTATTTTGCCCTTTTTGAGCAATTAGGCAAATATGAGCATTTAGAGAACAATTACTTGATTTTATTTAAATGAAACCCCCTATATTGTTTTTTTAAAATATAGTAATATATAATATAATAATAATAATAATATAATATAACATAATATAATATAATTGAATGCCAAAAACAAAAGCTGCCTTGCCTGGCCATTTGTCTAACAAAAGCTGCCTTGCCTGACCAATGATAATTCTGCCCAAATAACAAAAATATGATTGTTTTTACTAGTTTGTAAATTGCAGTGTTATGCAATCAATCAATATGTTGCATATGGCTAGCTTTACCTAGCTTCACCTTCATATGTTTAACCTCCCTGGTGGTTCACTGAGGTGCAGATTTCTGTACCAAAAGTGATACAGTGGTTTGCCTTTCCGTCCCCATCGGGGATCGGAAAGGCTCTGTTTGCCTGCAGCTTTGTAGAAATCGCTAATTGCAGCGTCCCTTTGCCCGAACTGGGTTCGGGCATATCGCTAGGGAGGTTAATAGCATAATCTTGCAGCAAAACTACCTGATCGCTAAGCAGTGATGTTGTCAGGGTCCAGGACAGAAGAGGGGACCAGGCAGGCAACACACACTGAGATCCAGACAGAGGTGGTGACAAAAAAACAGATTTATTTGCAGACTTACTGGCAGAAACAAGCAAAGGTGAAAAAGTCTGAGGTACAGTGGTGTTCAGGTTCAGGGTTCAGGGACATGAAGCCAGGGAAAGAATGAAGTCCAGTCCAGCCAAGCACACAGCAACAGATACAGATACAATGAACAGCAAGCGTGGTTTGAAAGAAGCACACCCAAATAGCACTAAGCTAATGAGGAAGGTGTGAGCTTCACCCAGCCCACGTTCGCAGAGAGCCACCTGCTGGTGACTGGGGGACTAACCCATGGATGGGCAATCACAGTGCCACCAGCAGGCGGTGACCGTAACAGCCAGGGTCCTAACAGATGTATTTCTATTGGAAACACAAGAATAGCATGTATCGCAATGAATAGAATAGCATTTTGTATAGAAATATTGGATTTGCTGTGGCACCATGGAAGACAAAAGGGAGAAGCAATAGTCAGAGGGGCGGCTACCAGAGACAAGGAGACAGGACGGCTGGAGAACCGCTATCTCAGAGGGTCATCTTTTCTGCTCATACAACCATCAAGGCTGAGTGAAGATACATCTCCCCACCAATTGAAGGACCTTTTAAATGCTGCAAAAAGACATCTGGTCTCACAACAGAGGACAGTGCATGACTTATTCTTGATAAAGTCCCTATAGGATGAAACATGTCGAAGCAACATCCGTGCATATCCAACTGTATTTTTTTGACCCCCCAGCGATGGTGTGGTCTCTTTGGTTTTTATAAAACTGTCTAAGGGGAAAACGAGGACCACCATGTGTAGGAGGTCCTCTTTATGTGCCTTTATTGCATGAAGGACAAATTGTGTTGTATCAAAAACAATGTGTGCTACCCAGCACTGAATGGATAGTGCATATATATTATAAATGGAATAAATTATAACCCTCGGGTTAAAAACAAACAAATCATGTTTCTGGCTGAAATTTATTGAGCAAAATAGAGATTCCTCAGAAACCCCCTTCTTTCCCATACATTGCCAGTGTATGGAACCCTATTTTTCTAGAATAGCATTTTGTTATCACATTTCATTAAAGTATCTAGAATTCGTATATAAGCTTCAGCATGCAAATGTAATTTGAAAAAAAAAATTCTCCTAATATAATAATTATGATTTCAAAATGTCTGTACTTGCTTGGGCACTGCTATATGGTCCACCTGGACCTCCTATAATTTCAGGAAATGGTAACCTAACGGAGAACGCCAGCATATTTATTGATAAACCCCTTAAACCACACGTGGTCAGTTTACCATCATATGTAAAAGATTCCCCAGAACTTTTGAAAAATCTGCATGATGTAAGAGTACCTTCGAACACCTTGTTGGTGACTATTGATATAGAATCTCTATACAATAGTATTCCTGATGAGTGTGGTTTGGAGATAGTCGAGATGTTCCTGAGGGAGAAAAGTAATGAAACCAGGGAATTAAACTCTTTCATATTGACAATGTTAACATTAATTTTGACCAAAATGTTTTTGTTTTTGACTATGTATACTATCTCCAGGTACAGAATATGGCAATGGGAACGTGCTGTGCCCCCTCATATGCGAATGTATATTTGGGGGGATGGGAGCGGTGGCTCCTATCGGATTCGCCAGCATCTAAGTACCATGACCACATCCTGTCCTGTTGTGGACAGGCTCACGATAGTGATGAGCGACTAGGCAATATTCGAATTTGCGTAATTTCGCGAATATCCGGCATAATATTCGATTCCATATTCGTAATCTCGAATATCCGCACTTACGACATGAATTGTGATCTGAAAATCGCAATTGCGATCGAATAAGCGCAATGCATGCAAGTCAATGGAGCTCGGATATTCGACTGGGAGAATATCCGTAATTTCCGTTTAAAAAAATCGCATTGCGAATATATAATCGCGATCCCATTTATTACAATGGATCGCGATCGTATAATTGCAATAAATCGATGATATATTCACGAAATGGCGAAATAGCGATATTCAAGCTAAATATTCGAAAATCTAATATTCGAGCTCAACACTAGCTCACGAGAGGATTTTTTGGCATCCCTACAGGTGAACCCATTCAATTTAAAATTCAAATATAGTTATAGTGCCAAAGAAGTGTCTTTCTTAGACATTAAAATCCTAATTAATGACCAAAATTAAATCAACACATCCCTGTTCAGAAAAGTGAGTGCAGGAAACACTATCTTGCATGCAAGAAGTGGCTATGCACGGGCAACTGACAAAAATATCCCATACAGCCAGTACCTGAGGATTCGCCGGAACTGCACGAGCATTGAGGACTTTGATGCACAGGCAGAGGCCCTCTGGCGGAGACTCAGGGACTGTGGATATGGGAAGAAAGGCTTGAAAAAAGCATACAAAGAGGCAAGAAAAAGAGACAGGAATGACCTCCTTTTCGGTACTAAACCCAAAAACAAGGAGGAATCAGTGAGATACATCACTCAATACAATCCTCAACATCAGGAAATAAGAAGGACTCTTCAGAAACATTGGCACTGGCTAACAGTGGATCCATCAGTAAAAAAAAATTTAAAAGTTAGACCAGAAATTACATTTCGTAGAGCCCCCTCGATCAGAGATAAGTTGGTTCGGAGTCACTTTGACCCCCACAAATCTCTAGGAAGTGGAGAGAAAGGCACCCATAAATGTGGGCATAGTGCGCAATGCCCCTGGGTAAAAGAATCAGAGAGGATACATTTACCAAACGGAGAAATCTTTATGCCCAAATTCTATGCAAATTGTGAAACGGAAGGTGTTGTATATTTACTAACCTGCAAATGTAACTGCTTTTATGTTGAAAAGACAAAAAGACCCTTTAGAAAGAGAATATACGACCATGTGAATAACATTTAAAATGGGACAATCCTAACCCCAATCAGTAGACAATCAGATCTGGACTATAGATTTCTCGGTACTAGCCATAGTCAAACCTTCCTTAAGAGGGGGTGACTTTAACAAGAGAGTCCTGCAGAGAGACGGAGTGGATTCAGAGATTGAGAGCCACTAGGCCCCCAGGTCTCAACGAGATAACCAGCTATAAACCTTTCCTAGAACAATGTGAAGCCCATTAATCCATGGAAAGAGGAAAATAAAGTTTTTTGCTTTCTTTTTCCTCTAATCTGATCTCCCAGTGGATTTGAATATAATATATGCATGTAGGGAGTGAGCGGTTTAAATGTGTAAACGAATACCATTGTCAACCAAATTCCTTTATAAAATAACGGAAAAAATTAACTAAATAAGTAGAGAATAAAAGATAAATAAAATAAATTGTTTTCAAAATGACAAATATTAAATTAAATTAGATATGGTATATGTCTATGAGAATTATATATGTGGAGATTGATATGAGATTTGATTGGGGGAGTGGCTTTGTTCCCCCCTTCCCCCCTCTCTTTTTGTCTGGGGGGACTTTGAAATTTACTTTATGCTTGTGGCAGATCCAGGGGAGAAATCTGTGGAGATCTCCTGTTTTCTTCTGATTCTCCTTGATTTGTCCCAATGGAATTCTGGAATTTACCCTCACTATGGGAAAGTGAGGTGGGAGATTATTATCTCCCTTTTAGCCAAATTCGTATTTTTATTGGTTATATGTAGTGCTTAGGATGTTCCCCTCAGTGGTGGTATAGTCCTGGAGATATGGATCTCCCCCTCTTTATTGTGGCTCGCCCCTCTAAGAGCTGGAGAGGGGTGACCTATAAAGTTCCCAGCCATGGCCCTATACCCTCAGATGGAGTTGGCGGTCGAAGGGGCAAGCCAGACCTGGTGGAGGGAGGTTTGATTGTCTCCTGTGACTCTGCCACAGGGGAGGAACAACTGGAGCAGTATTATTTTTCGGAGTCTGTGCAATACAAGGTAAGCTTGTTCTTTACCCATTTCACTTTATTGGATCCCCCTTGATAATGAGGTAGTATTTATGGGGGACACTGAAGGGCTAGGGGCGAGGTATGGTTAATCATGGGAGGATATAACAAAGTTTTTAAGGTTGGCAAAGAGGATATAAAGCACATACACCCCTTTAGGAGGACGCATATAGGAACCAGAGAACCAGACCAAGGGGGATACCTTAGGTGTGTGGGAATACTGGGCGGATACATCTTTGTAACATTGCACAAGGAGAGGAATAAAAATGAATGGCCAAAATAAAATGGCTTATAAAAAATTTAGAGAATTAAAAAACTCACCATAGACTCCTGTCTTAAATTGCAGAAGTGCAAATGAAAAGAAGTCCTTTTGCACATACGGCTGAAAATCTCCAGCAGAAAAAAGGGATGATATCTAAATATAAAATTTTTGAAGGTCCAGGCAACAAGCAGACAGGTAACAACACTCCGCAACCAAATCAACCAATTCACCTTGTGGGAACTGAGAACATGTTTTATAGTTGATTTATATGTATGCTTTTTCATGCTTATAGGGTGTATAGCTCTTGAAAAAGTCCCAGGATGGACAAAATACGTCGACAAAACACCCTAGGATGCACACTATATATGTGGTCTGAATTACATTAGAGGAGGAACGAGGCCCTCTTCCCTCCCCTTTTTCCCCTTTTTTGTACTTGTTGTCTGTCTAACTTTCAATGGTATAATTTTTATCTGGTTTTATATGCCACCATTGATGTGTCATTTTATGGTTCATGTATAAATAAAGTTGTTATTTTATTAAAAAATTATGTAGTTTTGACTATGAATTAGATCAATCAAAGGAGCACCTCAGAAACCCCCATCATAAATAGATACACATGTATATTTACATGTGTTTCTAACCCCTTTTCTATGTTGCTCAAAGCCTCACCGAGGTGAGATGTCCTGGCTCAAAAATGACAATTCAAATCATCATGGTGGAGTCCAGGAGGATTGTGGTCATGTTTGCATGCAGGCCACTATTCCTCAGAAGGGACCAATCAAGCGGAAACAGAAAACATTAATTAGAACAGAGATGGGACTGTTCAACTGCCACAGAAAAATTGGCCATATAGATAGAGGTGATGGTCAGGTGCCTACAAACTCTGTGTTCTATATGTCACTTGTAGTTGCTAAAAATAAGAAATTAAGTTTTGGCCTTTGGTAGCCTAAGAGCTGAAAGAGCATGCTTTTTTTTACATTTTACTACATACTCTCAGGAAAATAACTAAACCACAGTGCTATTTTTACCAAGATAAAGAGCAAAATGTTCTTTACAACATACAGGCACTTCTAAGTATGAAACAGTACCCAACTGGAGAGGGGGGAGGGTATGAGAATAAAAGACTTGCAGTTTCTAAAAATCTTCTTTTGAAATTGTTTCTATTTTTAGACGCATATTGTTTTTGTGGCTGAAATAAGCCTTACCGCCTTGGGTTATGAACAGAGTAACGACAAAAGCACGCTGAGCTTCCTGTTTCGGGCACTGCCAACTTGTGTGTCTGGAGAGACGTTTTACTGAAGGCCATGCTAAAGACTTGTCTCTTCTAAGACAAACAAAACACAGTAAAATTGAACCGAAATTCCTCCAAGGAAAACATGTTCATCCCATTATTATATAGACATAGTGAGAGGTGGTCAGGTTTGCACTGTGGTTTCCAATAGGATGATCTGTTGGTTAATCAATTTTTGTACCCATTACCTTGTCCCAGAACCATTAATAAAAGGTAACATTTTGTTACCCAAAGGTTCCAATAACAACACAGCAGGTTGGTGTGGTGGATGTTCAGTTGCTACCAGTCGAGAACTCGGAGTGATATTTATTGCTTAGTATAGTCTGGAAAGAAAAATTCCAAAGAGCCTCTTATGCACAAATCAAAGGCTCAACATGACTTTACAGAGGTTTTTTTAAAAGCTTTTTCTTCAATTAAGTAACAATTTGAAGCAACAAAAAAGAGAAACATGAACTACACAAAGCTTAGTTACTTCTTAGTGACTAATTGAATACACTTTGAATCACAAAATGCTTTTTGATTATGTGACACAAAGGTTCCTTCTCCATCATTGCATCATGAAGAGTGAAGAGGTGTCCGCCCCTCATGGGTGGAGCCATGTTGGCCTGCACTCAATGGATCTACTCAGCATTCAACCTAAAAGACTAAAAATATCTTGTAAATAAACAGTATTACTGCCACAGCCAATCTGATTTGAAGGTGAATACCCCAGCCTATAAAAATACAATATAAAATAGCAAAGGTTTTTACCTGGGCATGTGAAAGACAGAAGAATCTGGCAGACACCGGACAGGTGCAAGAGATGTCCTCTGACAAAGTCAAAGGCTTGGGGACTTTAGCGGTCATGTAGTTAAATTGCAAACAAAAACAAAATTATACCATAGTATGTACACAAAATGTCATTTTAGTTTCAAAACAATAAATAAATAACATAGGCCATAAATGATCATAGGATCACAACAGAGTGCTTGATACAGTCCCACAAAAGGAAGAAAGCGATATGGTGGTGTGCAGATATAACGGGGGAAATTTGGGTCAACGGCTGAGCCCAGAAGCTGTTCACAGAAAGACACCCCGACGTACGTTTCGTCAACTTCTTCAGGGGGTGAATGGGGGGACATATACCATACTAGCAGGGTAAGCGAAACAAAATAGGTTTAAGTACTAGTGTAAAGCCTGGATGGCCATAAAGTGTGAGATATGGTGATGTACAATACTCACATGATGCACTGTATCAAGGTTTACATAAAATAAAACCAAATAACCAAAACACGGAGCTAAGCCAAGAAGCAAGGAGCCCATCCGCATAGACCAAACATCGCGCCCCACAGCAGTGGGATAACCATCTAGTATTGGTAGATATGAAAGTAAATACAAAGGAGAAGTAGTCAGTAAAACCCCAAGAAGCCCAAAATATTGGGAGTGAGTGGATGGGACCCAAGGCAAGGAAAATAGCCAGGTGGTGAGGTGATAGTGAGGGAGTGCATAAATGGTGCATAAAGGGTAATGTGGCAACACAGCACAAAGGGCACCCTGGGAGAACAAGTGTCTATAAACAAACAAAAGCAAGCTGCAAACGTGACGGGGTGAGATAGTGAGTACTAGTGGTTGTAAGGGACTTTAGGTGTGTCTGGGCTCAATGTGGAATAGGCAGTGCGTAATGAGGGATCCAACTTGTGGGGTTAGGCATGAGTGGGTGGTCAGTGAGATGGTTTACAGTTAACAGTGAAGGATACTGGTATAAGTCACTTACAAATAGTAAAGCAGTAAAAGTCCTAAGTCAAAGGTGTGGTCCAGGGACTGGAAGAGATAACAATAATAAAACAATCACTACCAAGCATCAGGCTTGGAACGGATTAGAGCTAGAGTAAGGGGTAGACTTACTTGTAAAGTAGAATGAGGTGTTGCTCCGTCGACGTCCTAAAAGTCAGTGCTGTACCAGAATGGTGGCGATGTGGGTCCATTTAAGCTCCCCACTGCGGCAAAGGCGGGTGTGCCCCCGGCACCCAAATGCAGGGAAGCATCTGATGACGTCATAGGTCCGCGCCCCTCTTCGCCGCGTACGGACACTAGAGAGCCAACTCCTATCCCCATAGCAACCCAGTGGGGCGTGTGTACACAGACCAGGCTGACAGGGGGGCACGGCCTCATAAAGGGGACATACGCTCCAGCCTCCGCCAGGTCTGCTGGGATAAACGTCCCAGTACAACTGTCCCATGGCTCCCCATGGGGCAGAGCAGCTCACAGGAGCCATATTGCAAGCCAGGGAAGACGAGAGTCTATTCCTAAATTGCTGGCGCCTTAGTGTCCGCAAACTCGGCAAAAACATCCACGTGGTTAAGGTATACATTGTTTGTTATTGTATGTTGCTTCACTTGGCAGACACAGCTGGTAGATTATAACTGAGA
>CM070040.1:34231105-34255318 GCA_036250615.1 Ptychadena robeensis
CAAAGAAAATGCAGATAAAGCATTTTGATGTCAAAACAGCTTTCTTACACAGTGATTTAATAGAAGATATCTATATGGTACAACCAGAAGGATTTAAGGACTCACAAAGGCAAAACCTAGTCTGCAAGCTCCAGAAAGGGGTCTATGGACTCAAACAAGCGGCTAGAGCTTGGAACATGAAAATCAATGATATCCTGACCAAGGAGAATTTTCAACGAAGTAAAGCAGACACCTGCTTATACACTAAGAAAGTGAGTAGTAGGTGGATGTTTGTGCTCATATATGTGGACGATCTACTAGTATGCTATGAGCAAGAAGGGGATCATACTAAACTACTACAATCTCTAAATGAAAACTTTGAAACAAAAGACCTTGGTGACATTAAACATTACCTCAGCATACAGATTGAGAGAGAACAGGATGGCAGTTATGTTCTAAACCAAAGTCACAAAATACAAGAAGTAATTGACACCTTTGGGCTGAGCGATGCAAATCCAGTCAAGGAGTTCATGGAAACAAATTACTTAAAGGAAATGAATAGCGAAGTTACCTTACTACCAGACAACTATCAGTACAGAAAAGCCATTGGAAAACTACTTTACATTGCTACAGTTACAAGACCAGACATCGCTGCAGCAGTGGGATTTCTATGCAGAAAGGTATCAAAGCCAAGTCAGATGGACTGGAATGCTGTAAAGCGGGTGATACGTTATCTAAAAGGTACAATACATTTCAAGTTTAAGTTACCCTCAACTGACAAATGTAACCTGGTCGGGTATGTTGATGCTGATTGGGCCGGAGATACAAATGACCGAAAGTCTACTAGTGGTCTCCTGTTTCTACTCGGTGGTTGACCTATTAGCTGGACAAGTAGAAAACAATCAACTGTATCACTTTCATCAACTGAAGCAGAATATGTTGCAGCAGCACAGGCGAGCCAGGAACTACTTTGGATAAGAGAACTGTTAACAGATCTTGATCAGAAGCAGACAGATCCAACACAGATCTTTGAGGACAACCAAGGCTGCATTACATTGGCACAGACTGAGAGGATCAACTCAAGAACCAAACACATTGATGTGAGGTATCATTTTCTGAGGGACATACAAGAACAGAGACAACTTGATTTACAGTACTGCCCAACTGAGGATATGGTTGCAGACATATTTACCAAGCATTTACCTGCGACCAGACACTTTGAACTGTTAAAGAAGATTGGACTAATAGTTTAAGACCCCCGCTGTTGAGAAGGGGTGTTTGAATAAATGCAACAGGCTTTAGTTCTTAAACTGTGTTATGACAATATGTCCAGCAGATGGCACTGTGTAGATAAGTTGTTGCATTGTATACTGTTTGTGCTTCTGCATTCTCTGTTGTTTCTTCTTCTCTTCCTTCCATCCACCATTTTATTGTTACTGCACATGTTATCCCTGTGGTGAATTACAAGTAAAGTTCTTCTTCACTGATCTGCTGACTGGAAGCTTCCTGTATGTGATCTACACAAGACCACTACATCCAACATGTATACCTTAACCACGCGGATGTTTTCGCCGAGTTTGCGGACACTAAGGCGCCAGCAATTTAGGGATAGACTCTCGTCTTCCCTGGCTTGCAATATGGCTCCTGTGAGCTGCTCTGCCCCATGGGGAGCAGACGTTTATCCCAGCAGACCTGGCGGAGGCTGGAGTGTATGTCCCCTTTATGAGGCCGCGCCCCCCTGTCAGCCTGGTCTGTGTACACACGCCCCACTGAGTTGCAATGGGGATAGAAGTTGGCTCTCTAGTGTCCGTACGCGGCGAAGGGGGGAGTGGACCTATGACTTCATCAGATGCTTCCCTGCATTTGGGCGCCGGGCGCGTGCCTGCCTTCGCCGCGGTGGGGAGCTTAAATGGACCCACATCGCCACCATTCTTGTACAGAACTGACTTTTAGGACGTCGATGGAGCAACACCTCATTCTACTTTACAAGTAAGTCTACCCCTTACTTTAGCTCTAAAGCTAGCCACACATGGTTCGATTTTACCGTTCAATCGTCGATTGAAAAGTGATCGGACAGGTTGGAAAATTTTGCTCGATTGGCGATTTTTTTTTGGGCTCGATTTTTTGGCTCGATTTTTTTGGCTACTTCCCTTTAACTTCCAATTGAAACTAAAATCGTAAGAGGAATTCAATCGACGATTTTGGATTACTTCAATTTAATTTCAGTCGAAATTGTTCAATTATCATGCTTCCCATGTGGAGAACTTCGATTAAATGACAATCGATGTTCGATTTTTTAAATCGAAGTACAAAATCTAATCGAACCTCGATTGAATGATAAATTGTACCATGTGTGGCTAGATTAATCCGTTCCAAGCCTCATGCTTGGTAGTGATTGTTTTATTACTGTTATCTCTTCCAGTCCCTGGACCACACCTTTGACTTAGGACTTTTACTGCTTTACTATTTGTAAGTGACTTATCTTTCACATGCCCAGGTACAAACCTTTGCTATATATTTTTGAGATGTTGGTCATTTTTGGTAGAAGGGAAATATAAAATTTCTATGTACAATATAAAAAAAAATCATATCAGTTTTAATTTTTATTCTCTCTTTTCATCTTTTTGATGTAGCAACATGCTTTTATGTGTGATGTATTAAGGTGACATTTATTAAATAATAAATATGCATTCTACAGTATAGCACACTACAAAGCATGTATAAAGCATGGGCTGCCAGAAGGCTAAATTTACATTGCGACCACAAAACAACCTTGCTTTTAGTTTAAAATGGAAGTCAATAAGGTCATTTAAAGAACAGAAATTGTTAGCAGTATGCAGTATGTAAGCAGTATGTTTTCTGTTAGTTTTTTGAACGCCTTCTGTTGCGTTCAGAGGGTTGTTTGGTCATTTAACCACCCCATTGAGTTCAATGGTGAAGCTCTGAAATCAAAATTTGTTTTACTTGTTTTTTAGTCTTTAAAAAAACAACATGGGAGTGCATATGCCACCTTTCCAGGCACCCTGCAGAGTCAAATGACCTTTTTAGAGTCCCTCCTGTGGCTTTTCGAACGCTTCAACCCCCCCCCCCCCCCCCCCCCCCCCCCCTGTCGTTTTTTAGGCTTTAAAGCTAGAGTACATTGTGTAGAAGTGTTTGCTTTAAAGCATCACTAATGCTTTCTGCCACCAGAGGGCGTCTGGGAAGCTTATAAAATGTGTCGTTCAAATAAGGACAGTGTAAATCTAACCTTAGGGCACTTTCACAGTATATGCGTTTTAAAAATGAGCACTTTTTTTTACTGCACACGTTTTTACATAGACAACCAATGTTATGATTCACACTGCATGCATCGCGTTTTTGAAACTGCAGCATATCCACATGCATGTTTTAAAACAACCTGCTGTATGCATTTTGTATGAATTTTTCATGCATTTTTCATAGATTTGTGCAAAACGCAAATGCAGAGGTAATGGGAAAAATGCATGCGTTTTTGTATATATGCAGAAACACATGCCTTTAAAAAAGATATGCCTTTAAAAAATGCATATAGTGTGAAAGGGCCCTTACAGTAAAATGCTGCAAGGTAGAAAAGTCTGTACACTTAGTACATTAGGTTGTTCTTGCTAAAACACAAATGCTTTTTATATTTTGACTTGTCGTCTAACCCTGATGGCCTCTGCACTGGTTTCCTTCATCCATAGCACTTCTGCGGACTGATAGAGCTCCTTTGTTAAGCAAATATATCTCATTTCTTCCTGAAGAAGATGGACCAGTCTACTAGTGTGCTGCCAATCACCCTTCACAAACAGGAAAGTTGGCGCTCACACCGCTGTGTCACTCCGGCTACGATGTAATCAACTGTGCTTATGCTACGCCAAGACATGACCCTGAGTCCTCACACCAGCATGGAAGCTACAGGGCACCTGCGTCATCTTAACTCTTCTGTTCCCTGTAAGTTAAGAATTGATGACAGACAGATGGACAGACAGATGGACAGATGATCGATAGACTGATAGAGTTATAGTTTATAATAATAGAAATCATTTCTTTATTACAAAACTACATAAAATACATTAAAAGAGTATATAAAAAGATATAATTCACTGATTTCGTCATGCGCCCATGACCAGCATTTCTGACCAGCATTTCTTGCCACATGGTGAGGACGCCGGGGAAATCGGATGGTCATGGGGACCCCAGCCAGTATCGGAGTACCGCTTCTGTGCTTCTTAGAAGCACTGCAAGAACCAGATTCTGGAGGAATCAGTCCCTTTGGGAATCCTTTTTAGGTACTTGTTTTTGCCTTACAAGTGGGGGTTGTCTTTGAAAATCTGGCTCTATTATTGTATAATGGGTGTTCCTATACTTTTCCTCACCAGGGAGACCCACAGGACTGACCAGCTGTTGGGGGTACCACACATCCAGGGGAGATATAATGATCTACCACGCTATTTAGGTGAGCCTTACAGTAAGATTCCTATGGTCAATTAAATATTTTAGCCCTTAGACCCCAAGCAATATACTGGCAGATGATCTATGGGAGGGAATTGTATTTCCATGTTGTATATATGTATATGGCCACAAATGTGAACGGTATGTAATATTCCATGTGTCCTTGGAAAGTTTTTTTTCGAACCACTTGGTGATGGACTATTGTACCCTCACCCAGAAACCAAAGGATTGATGTATTTATATTCTGTATTTCGATTGTTTTTGTAAATAGGTAATTGATATCACTCTTCTATGTACGCTAAAGCAAGGTCTTGAGAAAGCCTGCATAAGGTGAAATTTGTCGACCAGCTACTGCGCAATTGCTATACATATGACATGGGGGATAATATATGATCAATGATGGTGAATGATATCTGTCTATATACTCTTTTAATATATTTTATGGAATTGTGTAAATATAGAAATGATTTCTATTATTATAAATTAGTGTGTACTCTATACCCCAACGCAAAGAGCCTCACACAGCTGTGTTTACTAGTCTATAATATTGAGCCAACATATTCCTGGATAACTTCCAGGATACCGCACCTGATGGTCCATTTACAACATGACAGACACTCTGTCACATATCCCCCCCCCCCCTTTGTTTTGACCCCAGGAGCGGAACACCAAAACCAACACAAAAAAGTTAGCCCTTTCTTTATGGTATGTTTCCATGACCAACACCGTTTCATATAGAGCTCACCAGCTCCATGACTGTCATGGAGTTTAACCCTTACTGTACACGGTGTTACATGAACCGGAAATCCCTTTCTCTTTGTTGCTCCTAGCAATGGAATACACCGCTGGGATGACTCTACCCATTCAACTTTGGTAGTGAGAGAGACAGGGCTAGCCTCCTCAACCCTCTGCATATGGAGCTTAATCTCACTCTCCTGGATTTCTGTGCACTGTAAAGAATACTTTTTCACAAGATCCTCCCGCATGGTCACTGATCTTACCACCAATATAGAGGGTCCTATATCCCCAAGAGTCAATGACTGTGATTGCAGAGGAGAAGTGACCCATTTCCTTGCAAGCGTCATCCAATTCAGCATCATCTGCTTGCTCTGTGAGACCAGAAACACTTGGGCTGTCTTCCTCAGCAACCAGCAATACATTTCTCAACCCATTGACATCATCATTGTGAGCACTTCCCACCAATGGTGTTTCTACCTTTTCTTTGGCTAGGGCAGTTTTAGCAGAGAAGACACACACAAATGAGTAGTTCTCACCATGTTACGTCCCCACAGGGGTAATGATCGTAGTGACCAATGACAAGGGGAGGAGTCTATGTCCGTTGAGCCTGGTGCCTGGAGCTTCAACCCAGAGCCCCCCTAATGGGAGATGGGCCGATGTCCCAGGAGGGACCGGTGGTCTTTTCTTTCCTGCGGCATGCAGGACAGTCTCTCCTTTGTCCACTCTCTGGCACACCCTATGTGCACTTAGTTTAGGGGTGAGACTACCTACCCCGATGCTGAGGTTTATCCGCGTTTAAGAGTTGGTCATAAACGGTCCGAGCGTCAGAAGGGCTGGAGAGGTAAGTCGTAGTCATTTCATTGCGTAGAAGTCCCAGGTCATCGGCAAACGAGACTGAAGTCGAGTAACGTGCAAAGTCCGGGATTCCAGAAATCGTTCAACGATGTACATCGCCAGGGTTCGATCCACGTGTAGTTCGCGTCAGTATGGTGGAAACATTGAATCGAACATATGCACTTTTACAAGAAACGTGACTGCAACCTTCCCAGTCAATTACCCTTTGACTGAGTCACATTTTTTATAGTCCTTCCAATTAATCCACCCCTCCCCTCTACAGGAAATGAAACTGCAGATAGGAGGGGTGTATGCTCTCTTTAAACTTTGTGCACTCTCGTGCGCGCACTCCGCTCCTGTCGCTCTTTCCGTGCCCGCGCATAGCGCAGTATGTCGCTTACTGGCAGCCATTGCTCTGCCCGCCGTCTGCGTGCAGAGCTTTCCACGACGTGGGTACCCCCCTGGTCATTGGGGCTGTCTTCCTGCCACTACCAGGTCTGTTCCTTCAGGGGGAGCAGCCACGCCGTCCGGGGACCCCACTAACCAGACTGGGGACTCCGACGGCGCCGCACTCCCCCCAGGGCTGGTCGGACCCTGACACACCAGCAGCAACTTCACAACACACTTCATCTGTTGGTGCACACTCTGCTGAGCACTGTTCCAGCATCTCACCATTATCAACACCATCATCATAATCTCCCACCAGAGGGTTTTCCAACCCTATCTTGGCTAGGGCATTGCCAGGAGAGGAAACACAGACAGATGACTGGTTATCACCCATGGCAAGCTCACTATCCAGTTCATCCATTGTCACACTCCTTGCAGAGGACTGTGCAGGCCCATTACCTCCAGCAAGTAAGCCTGTCTCTCCATAGACATGGCTGCCTGGACACAACCCATTAGTGGACTGCAAAAGTGCTTGGGTAGCCCTTTCCATACATTGCAGCACCTGCAATGTAGTGTCACATTTAATAACTTTACATTTCCTCTCACATTAGGGAGAGCACTATTGTCTACCATACCTGCCACAGATGCTAGGGGACATTTCCCACACTCTACAGTGGTCACCCCAATCACATCATTAGGTTCCTGCTCACTAGACACAGGTATGCACATAGTGGGTTCAACAGCCTTAAACACATTATCTGCAGGTTTCCAGTTAACCCATGCCTCCTCACTGCACAGAGGAAAGCACGGTAAGTCTCTGTTACTGCGCATCACAGCCCCCTTTTCTGGGGTCAGTCTGTCATCATGGTGTACATTCAGTATACCGTTAGTCTCTGGAAACAAAATCTCACCCATCTATTCTTCACCGTAGGTCTCAGTTCCTTTATTTGAGAGCACTGATTTATGTGTGCTTTGAAGCTCCACTCTCCTGATGAAGCCCAGCATTCTGTTGTCTGGTTGCTAGAGGCAACCGCCAGAGGCTCCTGGTTATGCTCAGCAATTATGTGCATCGGGCTTGCTTGGTCCTTCCAATCTGACTCTGCTGCACGACGGTCCTCCTCAGCAACTGTAGGCAAATTTTCAACAAGGACCCGAGTCTGCTGCTGCATTGCCGCTGTCTGTTGCCGTAGAGCTGCGGTTGCTCGCCACTGCTCTTCATTGGCCTGCTGGAGAGCAGTATTGGCCAGCACGAATTGATGCAGCAGGCCCTCCATGTCCAAGTGCACTGGCCCTTTAAATGTCATTTTTTTGCAAAAAAAACAAAACAGAAACAGCAAAGCATCCACTGTTAAAGTCAGGGTTTACTGCCCAGGTTTAGGGGTTCATGCCCGCATTCTCCACCAATTGTGGGGGTTTAAGTCAAACGGTGCTCCAAAAGCATCAATCCACATGATTGTTTACCTTTAGGGCTCCTGCCCGTGTTTATTAGCACACAAATCAGTCCAAAACACAGAATCACCCTCACAGGGGTTAACATCCAAACGTAACAAAAAGTCCAGAAAATGCCAAGCCTCCTGGCTTGGCACCGATCAAACAATGTTACCTTTTTCTAAGAAACCTTAATGGCTGGCCTCCTGGCAGCCATCAGCATGGGGCCACACACACTGTGTATTCACTGCACCTAGCAGCACAGTCTCCCACTTCATTGGGAGCACTGACTGAGTGGCTTCAATCTCCTTTTGTTGAGACACACCCAGCCACCTCCCTGTTGTCCATCAGGTGTAGTTCCTGGATGGGATGGGAAGGCCCACCCAGTTCCTTCCCCCATCCCAGAATCCCAAAACAAAAACTAAACAAAAGTGCACAACAACCTAATGTTGTTGGCCAACATATTCCTGGATTCCTTCCAGGATACCCCACCTGATGGTCCATTTACAACGTGACAGGGTGGCCAGAGCTGTCCGCAGGTAGGAGGGAGGGCGCCATGACATAGGGGAATGCAAGTGAGAGGGTACGTACACAGGAAGGGGCGTGGCCACCGGCATATTGTCGAGCAGCCGGAAGAGGAGGGTCCCTTTTGCCCTGGAGTCAGCAAGCAGAGCAGAGAGCATCGCTGGATCGGGTAAGTGGATCTCTTGTTTTAGCAGGTATGGACTCGGTGCTGGATCTATTGTTTGCTCAGCTCAGGGAGCAGGCGGCAAGGAGGTGGAGAACTGGGTCCAGTCACAACTCGTACCGGAGACCCCCGCCCCCGTCCGGGCAGCCTGCCCGCCTGCGCCGCAGGGCACTGGACCCACCTTACCCCTTCTGGGGACGCCCCTGCCCGTCACACGGCGCCCCACAGCAGAAGCCCCCGGTCTCCTCGGTCCGGCCGGTCGGGCAAGGCCTCCGCTACCGCCACGCGCTATCCCTCCCACCTGTCCCCCTGCTCCGGCCAGCAGCAGCCGAGGTGGCGTGGCCTCCCCGCACTCCATCGGCTATGCCCCCCCCCCTGCCTGTGCGGCCTCACGTGCGCATAGACATTCGGGAAATGGAAGCACGAGTTTTTAGATATCTTTACCTTTCTTCCTCTGGAGTGCTATGCCGTTGAGACGTATGAGAAGGGCAAGGAGCACCGGAAGGAGGAGGATGAGGAGAGGCGGCAGTATCACCTTATCCCTCGCACGTTCCCCAACTGGTTGCACGCGTTTTTGATAATGGGGAGTATTATTTGTGAGAAGGCGCTGTGGTTGCGGCTTATGACAGCTCCGAAACAGGTGGGATATGGGAGTCTGGGTGGATACTCGGAGGGGGCGGCCGGTCAGAGCGCCCCCTTTCAGGCCGGCGCTTCCACTGGAGGGGCGCCGGCCCCGCAAAAGAAAGGCGTCTGCTGGCGCTTAAATGACGGAACCTGCAAGTGGGCCGCCTCTTGCCTTTTCCGCCATGAATGCTCAGGATGTGGGGGCACTAATCACCCCCTCTCCAAGTGCTATCACAAAGGGAAAGGGGGACAGGACAAAAGGGTTCAGACTCCATGGATAAAGAGGAGGACGCCGGTGGCCGTCGGTCGGATGGCTCACTGGCTAAATAAATACCCAGATGGGTTGGCGGCGCATAGCCTCTATTTTGGGTTTCGGGATGGGTTTGTGATCCCCTATACGGGGGTCAAGAGACGGTTGTCATGTGCTAATTTGCTTTCCGTTAACGAGCGTCCGGATTTAGTTTTAGAGAAGCTCGCTAAGGAGGTGGAGCTGGGCAGGATGGGGGGCCCGTTTCCTTCCCCCCCAGCCCAGATCTGATAGTATCCCCTTTGGGTTTGGTCCCTAAAAAAGAGGCGGACAAGTTCGGCATGATACACCATCTTTCCTTTCCCCACGGGTCTTCCGTCAATGATGGCATTGACTCGGACCTGGTCTCTGTGTCATATACTTCCTTTGATGCCGCGGTGGACGTGGTCCGCTCGGCAGGCACAGACGCAAAGGTGGACATTGAGTCTGCGTTTCACCTACTGCCGGTCCATCCAGAAAATCAAGTGCTGTTGGGCTGTCAGCTGCAGGGCCGGTGGTATGTTGGCCGGTGCCTTCCCATGTTAGTCTGGTGCGGAAATTTGTCCTGGCGTGTCTGGATGCAAATATCAAGTTCAGGGCAGTGCATATGCCGGGGGTCCTCAATGACGTGGCTGATGCTCTCTCTCGTTTCCAGCAGGCCAGATTCCGGGACTTGGCGCCAGGGGCAGAGTTGGAACCAGTTCCCGTGCCGCCTCACGTGTGGGATCTCGGGGCGATCGGCTGCTGGAATGGCTGAAGAGGGCATTGGCCCCGTCCACCTGACGGGCCTACAGTTTAACCTGGCGCAGGTGGTTTCGGTTGGAGGCATCTGTGGGGCCCCTGCTGTTGGGGGTGGAGCGCAAGGACCTGCTTTTTCTTTTTATCTGCAACCTAGTGGACGGCAGGGTTTCGGTGACAGGGGTGGGCCGGGCAGTGGCCGCCCTGGCTTACCTGTTTAATCTACAGTTCTGGGAAGCTTACACTAAGGATTTCCTCTTGCGACAGGTCCTGCGGGGCTATCGACGGGGTCGGCTGTCGCGGGATTCTCACAGGTCGGTGACTTTTTCATTGATGGTGGGTATGTTTGGGGTATTACAGGAGGAGTGTCGTGATGATTTTGAGGTTGGCTTTTTCTCTTGCCTTTTTCGGGGGCCTTTCAGGTTGGTGAATTGGTAAGTCCGGGACGGAAGTCGCCTGGGGGGCTGCGCTGGTGGGATGTGGTTTTGCAGGATACAGTCTTACACATTTGCTTTTTCTTTTCTAAAACTGACCAGTATACAAGGGCTGGTGGCAGGTACAGTGATTTTAAGGAGAATGGTATATATTGGCGGCACTGCCGGGGGACCCCTTCCAAGTTTTCTTGTTGACCAAGTTTACAGGCTGTGGCCAGAATGTATTTTGCACCTAATTTTTCTATGTAAAATACAATTTCCAAAGAGTCAGTTGTTTGTCTTGACTCTAGGATCCCTGACCAGTTCCCATAAAACCCTAAACCATAAAAGATAGATAGATAGATAGATAGATAGATAGATAGATAGATAGATAGATAGATAGATAGATAGATAGATAGATAGATAGATAGATAGATAGATAGATAGATAGATAGATAGATAGATAGATAGATAGATAGATAGATAGATAGATAGATAGATAGATAGATAGATAGATAGATAGATAGATAGATAGAAAATAAATACATTTTGACTGGACAAGTTAACTATATCAGTTGGATATGTAAAAGCACATGGTGTCCTTTTAATTGGAAAATCTTAATTTTGTGTGCCCAGGCCCCAGCAACAACCATGACACATGATCAGTAAACCTTGCAGGGCACCTCACCTCTTGCCTATGATTGGGCTGTGTATATTAAGCCTGGCCAGCCATGGTTTGAGCTTTGTAATAGGGGTTGCATGGGTTACTGCACTATAAACTCTCCTGCTCTAGTAATGCTTAGTAACAGGTTCTCTAAATGGAGTGTATATGTCAACAAAAAGAGATGTTTCCAGGAATCAGATTCCTGCATTAGCTCCAGGGAATATTTTCAGCATCTTAAGCAAATTATTTATACCGACATGTACTAGCAACATCCCCAACCAGTGTGTTTACACTGGCCTTAAAGGGGCAGTTACATTCATTTGGCACACAGAGTAGTCGAGTCTTAAAGAAGATGCCTCGTAGCACCTCTCTGGGCACAAGAAGGTTAAGAGAGCACTTCCTTTTTCCAAGTACAACTGGTATATGCCAAATTTGTAAATCCACTGAAGATGGAGAATTATTGATATGACAAGAAGTGGTTTGTGCGTGAAAACATCTCTCCAGACCTCTGTTATGTTTTTAAAAAACCTTGACAGCATCACGTCTTACTTAAACAACAGTCAGATTATAGCAAACATTTAGCTGGCGCACTGTTTAGGAATTGGAACTTTATTCTTTTTTTGTGCCGCCAAAAGGGAGGTTTGTGACCTTTGCAATGTTAGCAGCTGTCAGCCCTCTTCACTCCCTGGGCGGGTTGCGGCGCCCTCGGGGTCCCCTGTGTTATCAGTGGGGTCCCCGGGCGTTGCATCTCATCCACCAGGGTAGGAAAACTCACCTGCCACGGGGAACCCCGAGTGCTGAAGAGGCTCTGCACGCAGCCAGCGTGCAGAGCAATGGCGGCCGCCGTGATGCGGATCTGCACATGCGCGCGCCGGCGATCCTAGGCGGGCGCGCGCATGAGAGTGCACAATTTAAAGGTATACACACCCCTCCTCTCTGTAATCACTTCCTGCAGAGGGGAGGGGTGATTAATCAATGCTGGCCATAAAAGGTTCAACTCAGCACTGAGAAGGTGCTGTTGGATTACAGTTCACTGTTAACCTAAGTGTTAGATGAGAGTACCCTATCCGTTTCCCTATATTCGTATTGACAGACTTCCCGTGTACCGACTCCTGGCTTGTTTACCCGTTGACCCGATTTCTGGACTCCTGACCCTAGCACGTATATTGGTTAACCGTTGGATTGCTGCCTGCCCTGACCCTTGGCTATTCCTGACCACGCTGATATCTCCTGCCCTTGTGACCCTGGAAATTCGCCTGACTACTCTTAAAAGAACCCAGTTACCTCTACATCAGGGTAGATCCTTTCCCGCGTCGCTACCACTCAAGGGGTACTGGCACCAGGGGGAGACCTGTCCTGCCTGCAGCAGAAACACCACCGGTGCCCCCTTAAGGGTCATCGGCCCATCTCCCATTAGGGGGGCTCTGGGTGGAAGACCAGGCTCTACGGACATAGATTCCTCCCTCTGTCACCGGTGTTACCAGCCCATCGTCATAACCCCTGTGGAGGAGTAACAGCAGCAAAATATCAAAATTTTGATGAAAGGACAGGAGAAGTGTAGCAAATTCTGTAAGAAAATGGTAGCTTCCTATGGTCAGATAGTAGTGTATAACTGAAAGTACAGTGCATTTATTCCTCTAGGATACATGACATCAGAGAGCATATTTATTCACAAGAGACTAATGTCACTAATCAGCATGTAGTCTGTCCATTTACTAGAAACTGGAACAAATGGTTTACCATAGAACCTCCAGTGAAAAACAGGAAACCCACATCCCAAATACGATACTGGACAAAAGGATAATGGGTGGAGAGACCAATAGCCCCGGTCTATCCATCCATTGGATTTTACCCTCACTGAAAACACATACCCCACATAGGGATCAATACATGTAGAAAATAAATTAATTTAAATAAAACAATAATAGTCACCAAGATCTATCTCACATTGGAGATAGATTAATCGTTCTAAAGTCCAAAATAAGTTCATCAGTCCATTTAAAAGACTACACCGAGGAATTGAGGCGAAGGGGCGCGCTCCTGGCATACCCTCCTACTCCAAGAAACCTTCAATCAGCTGCTCACTCGAATACTACCCACTACCACCACTTAGACCAGGACAAACGCGCCCTCATTCCGTAAATTCCCCGGTGACTCCTTGCAGTAGCCCCTCGTTCTCCCCAGGTAGCTCTTTCATCGGATTGGTACACATCGTAGACATCATTTTGAGGACCCCTACCCACACCTCCTGAGGAAAATCTTGATCTAGAAACGTGCGTTGAGGTGTTTTTGGAAACCAATATCTTGAAGTTAATATTGATGAATCAGGACACTTGGGGCACTGCCAACTATGGACAGCATCGAACAATGTCTTATCTTACCAAGAATAAATGAAAAATCCTTTTAAATGGACTGATGAACTTATTTTGGACTTTAGAATGATTAATCTATCTCCAATGTGAGATAGATCTTGGTGACTATTTTTGACTGTTTTATTTAAATTAATTTCTTTTCTACATGTGTTGATCCCTATGTGGGGTATGTGTTTTCAGTGAGGGTACCCTATAAAGTCCCCTTGTCCCTGCCTTGGCGGGAAAAAATCCAATGGATGGATAGACCGGGACTATTGGTCTCTCCACCCATTATCCTTTTGTCCAGCATTTACTAGAAACTGGTGACATTGTTGAGAGCAGAGTCTGTGAATTCACTAGAGATTGAAAGCATCACTGAGAAAAGAGCCTATCCATTCACTAAAGACTGAGACATCAACTAAAAGAGTATATGCATTTGATAGTGACTAATGATGCCACTGATGATGTCCATTCTTTAGAAACTGATGATGCTTTCTATTTATTCACTTGAAATGAATGACATGATCAAAAAATTTAATAGAATAAGGCCCATTCCAGAGGTGGGCAAACTATTTGACTTGCGTGCCATAAGGGTCCTTAAATTTACCAGAGGGATTGGATAAAGAGATTGCAAGGATCTCCTGCAATCGATGTCCCAAGTCCTTCCAGCTGGGGAAGGGTTTAAACAGATAACATTGTGCTCTGTTTAACCCCCTAGCACTTCTGACAGCTCCATCTTGTCCAGCACTTTCCTGTCAGTATTGCAGTGGACGAGATGGAGCCCTTTAGCGAAGATCAGATCCCCGGCAGCACATACTCACTGTTCTGTGCTGTCCCGGTGGATATTCTTAGCTGGCTTCTTCATGTCCCCCCTCTCCCCCCCCCCTCCGTGATGTGATGACGTAACAGGGGGGGGGGGGCGGAACATTCAAATGTAAATTGGGTTAACTTCAAAGAGCACATCTGAAAAATCACCCCCAGTGTCATTTCCAGATGTGCTCTTTGAAGTTTACCCTTTCAGAGAGTGCCAAAGGGCATTGTATTGGATACAGTGATAACTGTATCCAATACAATTTAAAGTAAAACAAAACACATTTCTAATTGTAATACAAATTTTATTATAAACAAAACATAAATATAAATACATACTGTTTTGAAATCATTCATACCAAATAAGTATTTAAGAGATTTTATCATTTAAATGATACCTTTTATTATTTTTTAATGTAATTTTTTAACATAATTGTGTGTTTCAAACATTATTATATTCAGGTATATATAACAAAAGAGGAAAGATAATGGGATTTGGAATAGACAAACACTAAGTCTGATTAGCTTGAAAAAATAGTTCAATCACATTTTATTCACATTACAACATGAGTGAGTCGGATAAAAAGCTACACCAATTAGGTAGCTAAACATATACAGAGTTACATTAACGAGGGTTCAAAAATGTTCATAAGCGATAATTGCCATGATGACCTCAACGCGTTTCACCCGGCTTGGGCTTCCTCAGGAGGTAGGTAACATATCTGATGTTAAAGATATGTAGGCAATTAGATACAATGCACGATATTTGATATTACCAAAACCATTCAACACCACATCACCGACACTATACCTGATCAATGATGAAACATCAATATAGCTTTAGAAGGTATAGCTCATGTTTTTGAAGAGAGCATACATAGCAAAATAAAAGTTGTCAGATCCTGTTTGTAGATAGCGACATCATAGTCTACGTAGGCTGGCACCAGGAGAACTTGATTTCCTCCATCTACGAACGGGCATGCCTTGTGCGCATGCGCACGTACGTCATCACGTTACTAGCGCTATTGAGGGAACGCCCCTGTGTGGATCACTCTTCCTCCTTGGCGGCCATGTTGCTACACCCTCGCCACTTTGGGTGGACTTGGCTTGATGAGCACATCTAATTCTGATGTGCCCACCACGGACGCCGCCCTTCAATTAGCGCAGCAGCGCGAATCTCCAGCCAGCCCTGGGTGAATATAAATAGAGAGCAACGCAAGTAGTAAGGTGAGGTCCTTTTCAATCTTCCACGCTTTGGATGGCGGTCTGATGTCTCCAATTAGAGCACCAACTATCCTGGTCTGAGATGAGCTGTACATGTAAGTTGAAGAAATCTATATGCTATACTGCTTGATTCCACTCTGTGGCCAGCGAGGATCACAAATATTTATTATTTACTGACACTGATTTAACCTATTGAGAGTCCAACGGTGAGGATTTGAGACCCCCTGCTGGATTCTAAAATGCTCACAAGGTTTTTTAAGCACTCACTGTGTCTGATCTAGGATAGTCACTCGAGTCACCAATGTATTTATTAGTTACCATCTCTACAACCACCTCTCCTGATTGTTTTTTAACCAGATCACCAAGTGTACACCCACCTAATAATAGGAACATTTATTCCCAGATGCTCTCTTACCCAGTGGACTCATCACTATGATGTCGCTATCTACAAACAGGATCTGACAACTTTTATTTTGCTATGTATGCTCTCTTCAAAAACATGAGCTATACCTTCTAAAGCTATATTGATGTTTCATCATTGATCAGGTATAGTGTCGGTGATGTGGTGTTGGGTGGTTTTGGTAATATCAAATATCGTGCATTGTATCTAATTGCCTACATATCTTTAACATCAGATATGTTACCTACCTCCTGAGGAAGCCCAAGCCGGGTGAAACGCGTTGAGGTCATCATGGCAATTATCGCTTATGAACATTTTTGAACCCTCGTTAATGTAACTCTGTATATGTTTAGCTACCTAATTGGTGTAGCTTTTTATCCGACTCACTCGTGTTGAAATGTGAATAAAATGTGATTGAACTATTTTTTCAAGCTAATCAGACTTAGTGTTTGTCTATTCCAAATCCCATTATCTTTCCTCTTTTGTTATATATACGTTATTAACCATTATGGGATTGAGACCAAACACTACTACTAATTTAAATGAAGAGTGACTAAATCCGCCATCCAAACCCTTTTTCCATAGAACATTATTATATTCAGGATGTCTACTAGACCCTTGTATGGACATTTTTTGGGAAGTTACAGGCCTACAACATTAAAATATTCCATTTAAGTCTATGGTGCGCTTTTTGTACAGAAATCTGGACCTTGCAAGAGCTCTAGGGAGGTTAAATTACCTGTAGCACTTTAAAAGAAAAAAAAGAAAAATTATTCTCAAACCTGTTAATAAATATATGAAAATATAGAGGCATTAAGTAAACTAAAACTTTCTATTGCAGGTAAATGTGGCCTCTAGGAGGAGACCTGAAAAAAATCATCTTCTAGTCTAGTTTGGGAGCCATACACCAAGGTGCCAAAGGGCCTGATTAAAAGACTAAACTGGCCAGATATGGCCCGCGGCCCAAAGTTTGCCCATGTCTGGCCTATCCATTCACTAGCCTATCCATTCACTAGAGGCTGGTGACATCATTGTATATGCAGCATATCCATTCACTAGAGATCAGAGACATCACTGAGAATAGACCATATCCATTCTTTAGAGAGCAGGGACAACACTGTAGTATGCAGCATATCTCTTCACTAGAGACTGATGACATCAAACATCACGGCAGACTAAAACATCTATGTAGTCCTGTTTATTAGCTTTCATTTGTCTGTTGTGGTGTGTAATGCATTGTTCTCTGCTGTACATGTTAGGGTGCCATGTACATTTAAATAAGGTGTGTTATGGTGATGTTCATATTACATTGCATGTTGCTGTGACACACAGGTTTGAATTTGGCCTGCTATTTGTTTTTTGGGATCTAAGTCCACTAGTTACCTGGCTAGATTTGGCCTCCATTCTTTCTGAGGCAATTACCTTGAACAAAAACGCAAAGCAGGAAAGAAAGTTAATATTTCTGATCTTCGTGTTATCTTTGGTTCAGTAATTCAAAAGTCCTGCAAATTTAGGCCTCAGCATGACAACCAAGTAAATTATATTCTTTAATGAAGAGCCATGACAACATATATATTTTCCTGAACACAGGTTTCCATCAATTTAGCTATTGCATCAACAGTCCTAAAGTTAAAATCCCATCATCAGTTCCCGGAGAGTCAGAGGTTTGCTTATTTTGGGTGGGCTGTCAGTGTTTTATGACCTCAGGGGGTACACATTACAATCCTATCTTGGGAAGCAAAGCACCAAACATTGAAGAGGTTGCCATGGCCGAGGGGGCAACGGTCTTTTCTTTTGTTGTGTTGTGTATCCTGGTGGTGCCGCCAGCTTCTCTGTTGCTTACATTTATTGCCCATCTGGTCTGATCTCACCAATCAAGTTTGGCAACCACTTTCTTGATGACCTCACAAGTCTACACACTTATTAATGAGCATATCTGCTAATGTGGGCTGGCTCCTGGCACAATAACAGTACTAGTAACAATAATCTGCATGGATGACTGGATTGTATTGAAAATTATGAGAAAAGTTTAGTGTCAAATGGTAAAAGCTCCATAAAACATGTTGGCTGATCAGTCACTATAATTTAAATTGGATATCTTGGATTAGTTTTTATGGTGGCAGTCTTTAGTGATTCAAGTATTTTTGGAGTGAGGTTTTTTTTGCTATGTACCCACCCAGCTGGGAAAATTGTAGCTGGTACTGAGGTTTACATATTGGTTTCAGTTCAATTATCAGAGAACTGTCAGACACCTATTCTTTTATTTTTTAGACTAAAATATTTATGTATTCCATTTGTAAATAATTGTGGAATTATGGAAACATATTAAAGTTGTGTGCTTAATAATCCCAATGTCAATAATAGTTTTTTGTGTTATTTAGTGAAATTAAGGCTTTGGTATAAGGTATTGGTATAAAGCACCTTGGCTGGGAACACAAGGATTATAAAATGCTATAAAATACTTAGGCCATTAAATGATGATGGTCACATCTGATGCACTTTGTTAGAAGGGCTTTATAAAAAATGATTTTCTTAATATAAGTATAGGAGAGCGTTTCTAACTGTGCAAGACTAAAATGATATCTGAGGCAATAAGGTCTGTATAAGTATTGAATATAAAGGCCTTTTGATCTATTTTCTCCCTGACAAAACAGAGAGAGAAGGACATTTTATATTGGGTTCTGTAGGAACATAGGAACCTGTCTATGACTCTTGCCCACGTACATACCCAACAGAGGAAATGGTTTGTGCGTTGCACATGCGTCAATAGGTAGAGTTCAGATAGCTCCACACAGAGCTATATTATTTAATGGTCAGGTCTTAACACAAAGTCAAAGACAGGGGTCACATTAGAAACTGGAATGTTCAGGAAGCTTATTGGGGACTAAGATGGTTGGACTGTATTTGTTTACTGTCTGATGGCTGAGAAAATGACAGGTCACCTCAGTGCAGATATTCTGGTCCATGCTTGTTGCGACAGAGCTGTTACTATTAATTAGAATGAAAATTTAAATCCTTTGCTTGGTGACAGAGTGTCTGATATAGAGATTTGGCAGGACTTCAGGCCCTGGCAGGCATATTTTAAGAGCACTTGTACCGTACAAACATTCTATTGCTATTCATGGTTGGGTGTAGTTGTTCTGCTAAGGATGGACAGCTTTTTTTTGTGAAGTTTAGTGCTTCTAGGCAGTTGTTATAGCAGCTCTATGAGTTGGGTTTATGGGAGTGTTAAGGTAGCCATACACACTACAATCTGCTGATAATTTTGCAGACGATCAACTGCTGTGACCACTCGCACCGATCTCTTGGTGTTCGATTGGCCACAAAACGGATGCCACCCACCTGGACGTATGAACCAGGATCACACCACAAGTTGCATCGCTCGGTGATCCGACTTGTTGGTAAATTCCTGGCCAATCCAAAAGTAATGTCTGGGACACAAAGAGTGTGCTAAGATCCTCTGAGCGACTGGCTGCAGCGCAATGACGTCATCAGGCTGCAATCGGCCGCTAGAGAATTGGTACCTTTAGTACTGGTACCCAAGGAAATCACAGAAAAAATTACTGACAGACATTTATTAAAATATCTCACAGAGAAAATCTATTTTTGCCACTCTGCCATCTTTATTTATTTCCTTTTGAAAGTTAATACCGTCCAGGAATTTGTAGATTATTTTTTATTCGGTTCCGCCTTAGAGTTTTCCATAACAAACATTGGCCATGTGGGGAGACTCTGACCACCCGGAGGAAATATTAAAAGGAGGGGGTGAGTTGAAAATCCCCTACAGCTTGTGAGGCCACATCAGCTTTCCTTCAGTATTAGATCATATAAGTATATCTATAAAAGAATAATGCCAGATACTGGTACATGCAATAGATAAAGTTAATCTTTCCTGAATTTCTTTAAATCCTCACCCTGCTGCTCCAGTAGAATGAAATATTGCAGTGTTGAATAATGCCATTCTTAAAAAATATTTTTTTGCTATATGGTGAATTAGTATCTTGGCATGCTATGAAAAATTATTAAGTTGTGTAATATAAAACTATAAAAACATATTTTCTCTGGTCCTCCAATACAATGCTAAACACATGATGATCTACCTGGATGCCAATCTGTCTTTGGAAATAATTTTTATGTTGACTGCAATGCTATCCAGTAAAGCTAAATGGCATTGTGCAGTCATTCATCCTTAATAAACATGGGCATTGGCCATACCAATATGCAGATGCTGTCCTCTACAGGTCACTGTAAATATTACCAGAGGCTGAGGGAAAAATTATAACAACTTTTCTATGAGAGAGTGTTGACCTGCTGTGATACTTATAAAATACTTTAATCTAACTAAGCACTATAAATAACTGACGCCACACCAGAGTTTGACGAAAATTTGGATAAAATATATTAATTGGCCACAGTATAAATAACATTTACAGAACATTTTTGGTCCTGACAGTGCCCCCAAAACTAACTTCACATCACTCAAACAATAACCACATGTACCAGCCATCTGCCTCCCCCTCACTGGCACGATGGGTACTCTATAAAACGTTGCCTCCTCCCACCACCTTTAAGACTCCACCTTAGGTCATTGACCCTTAAAAGAGCACAACGTTAGCCTACTAGTGACTGCCTCCCCCCACCAGCACGTCACCCAACTAAATTAAACTGTATATATTCCTAGGCACTGCCAGGGACCCACCACCGCACTCAGTGATTGCCTGCAACACAGAGTGCCCGCCACACCGAAAAAGCGGCCTCCAGACCCTCCCACAAGCCGCAATTAAACACAGCAATGCCCACTTCACTGGCAGGAAGTTGCCTTTCGCGATCTCCAACAGCTTGTGCCGCACTGCCACCCCTCCCCCCCAAAGTCCTGACGAATTTAGTCACTGCCATGTTGATTTTAATGTGGGACCGGTCAATCACCTTAAAAGGTATCACCGACCACCAGCAAAGGCGGGGGACGATCTCCAACCACAAGCACACTAAGTGCGGAAAGTTCTCGAACACCCGAACAAAAAAGATTTTCATGTCCCGAATCAGCAAGTGCATAGGCAAGGCGCCTACATCATTCCCACCCGCATGAACCACTAATATGTCCGGGGGCCCCCACAACTGGACGAGTTCAGCGAAACTGGACACTAGTTGAGGCCAGCGAAGCCCACGCACGCCGAGCCAATGGAACTCGCACAACCCCTCTGGAAAGCCGAAACGTCTTCCCGACGGCCGAACCTCAGCTCGCTGCTCTGCCCAAAATATGTAAGAATGGCCAAGTATCCAGACGATACAAGGCCGCTGCCCTGGAAAACAATGGCACACCCCTTTTACTGAGCTACCGCCATCCCCCACCCCATCACACTAAATGAGTGCGCACATAATGCCTAAAACAATGTGACTCCCAGCGCCCAATGCGTTTAATGATATCCGACCCCAAACCCCACCTAGCTGCTTCCGTAGCCGCACCTATGAGGAACGAATGTGTCCCATAATCCCTCATCTCAACTCCAGCGGCCACCAGGGCCCGGCGGAACACCGCCAGAAACTGGTAGCGCGACAGGAAGGAAAGGTAGCTATGAATCAGTAATGGCCCCGCGCACTCAGGGCGGAGCCGCACAAAGTCATGAAAGCAACGCACTGGGCACAGGTCCCCCCCAATCCCAAACAACTGTACAACAAACCCCCTTCCCAACTGATCCGTCTTTGAAAAATAAATATCCACAGACAGCACTGACCCTTCTAAACTGACATTATCCCATAAAATCCCCCAACCCTCCGCGCCGTAGGCGCAACTAGCTCACCCACCCGAAATGCCCCAAAAAATGCCAGCGAAAAAGCCAACTTGAACAGCACACACTCATAGACAGAAGAACAGACATCAGGCAACACCGTGAATAACTGGCCCAGCAACTGAAAAGTCACCGGCCTCCTTCTATCCAGCATCACTCTGCGACGCCGAAAACCTTTAAACGCCTGGCGAATGAAAAAATGCTTTGTATAGTCCACCCAGGATCTACATTTAAACAGGAAAGAAAGAGCAGCCAATGCCTTCGTAATCCCGGCAACTGACCCCCCTGCCGAAAAAAGGCAGACCAAAAAATGAAGCAACAGATCCAGCCTCGCCTCATCCGAGGCAGGCACTGAATAAAGAGTCTCCAACTGCTGCCACTGCTGCCACACCCACGAATATGCCCGCTACGTAGCTGCCGTCACCGAACCCTCTATCTAACCTGCCAATCGGGCGAAGCCAGATCCCATAAATCCTCCGGCAGCGACGTCGGCTGAAGATCCGCATTGGGCGCCAACTGACGAAACCGTTCCTGCTGGAACCGAGACAGGGCGTCAGCAATCCCATTATCCACCCCTGGCACATGCACCGCCCGAAAAGATACATTCCTTTGCAAACAGACCAAAACCAACTTGCGCACCAAATTCACCACCGGCACCGACAGGGCAGACAATGAGTTCACCGCTGACACAACAGCCATGTTGTCAGAATGAAAATTAATCGCCCTGTCCGCCAGCAATTCACCCCACAGAACCACCGCCACTACAATAGGAAACAACTCCAAAACGCCAAGTTCCTCGTCAAACCCACAGCCTCCCAGCTCGCCGGCCAACGCCCTTGACACCACCTGCCCCCCAGGTACGCCCCAAAGCCCACCGCGCCCGAGGCATCGGTAAACAACTGGAGCTCCCACTACCAACAGGCGGGGCCAGCCATGCTGAGATACAATTGTACGTGTCCAAAAAACGCAACCACACCAGGATGTCCTGCTTAGCCGCCCTGGTGACCCGAAGGAAATGCGTGGGCACCTGAATCCTGCAAGTCAGATCCGTCAGGCGACGACAAAATATGCGCCCCATAGGCATGATCCGACACGCAAAATTTAATTTGCCCAGCACCGACTGCAACTGACGAAGCGTCACTTTGTTAGACAAACCGACCAAGGACAGAAATTCCCGCAAATCCCGAACCTTGTCCGCCGGAAGCCGACACACCATCTCCCCCGAGTCAATCTCGATCCCCAAGAACTTGATACACGTAACCGGCCCCTCCGTCTTCTCAGACGCCAGGGGAACCCCAAATGACTCAAACAGGGAAAACAGCGCCCGCAACAAGAAGTCATCCAAATAGTGCACCAGGGAAGAGATCTCCACCACACTCCGAACCGCCCATTCCAAAAAGGAACTGAACAGTTCAAAGAACGAGCAAGAGATGGAGCAACCCATCGGGAGACACCGGTCCACAAACCAGCAACCATCAAAACGACAGTCCACCTTAGCCAGCAACGCCCCTTGGCCACAGTCCCGCACCACCCGCAAAGCAGAGTCAAACGTCGCGTACTGCACCAAAGCCAATTCCACCGGAATCCCGTCGTTCACCGATAACCCCCGAGGGTAGGACAGATGATGAATCATCCTGAACTTCCCCTGCTTCTTCTTAGGAACCAAGCCCAAAGGCGACACTATTAAGTCAGAACAAGGGACCACCCTATACGGGCCCGACATTCTCCCAAGAGAAACCATCCGGAAACCAGCGGTAAAACCGTGCCACAAAAAATCAGCCTGCCAACGCACCGGAAATTTATTTAAAAACGGCACCATCTCGGTGACGTGCACCGGCGTCCTCCCCTTTTCCCACCTCATCAGAGGGCTTGGCCCCCTTCCGAGGGCACTTAAAGCACTTGGGTGCGGGGTGATTTGTCTCCCCGCAACCCGAGCACTCATGTTTAAACTTGCAGTTGACCCCCCACCGACATCCGGAGTCATTGAACTGCCAGCAGATGCCTTTCTTTTGAGCGGCCGCCGGGCTGGAAGGCTGCCCGCCGGCCCCCCCAGGAAAGGAACTCGTGGAAGGGGATGCCCCAGCCGTGGTCTAGGCTGCCCCCCCCACCGCCGCCTTAGGGGCCTGCATAGCCCGTGACCACAACATAATATCGCGATGTTCCCAAGTCATGGCCGGGCGGACCGACATCCGCTGACGAAATTGCTCGTCATAGCGGAGCCACGCCGTCCCACCATACATCCGATAACCCTCAAAAATGGCATCCATGTATGAAAACATCCCCAGACACAGCTCAGGATGTTTCTCCGCTACAATGCTCCCAAACAAAAAGAACGCCTGCAACCAATTATAAAAGGTCCGCGGAATGAGGCGATACCGCCTACGATCCTCGTCCTCCTCCTTCCTGTGCTC
>CM070040.1:34294347-34306744 GCA_036250615.1 Ptychadena robeensis
ATAAATATTAGTATATATATATATATATATATATATATATACACACACTTCTTATATACATATTTATAAAAAAAAATTTACATATAATTTTTGATTATATCTTGAACTGTACCATGGTTAGTCATATTTTAATATATTTTTAACTATACCCAAGGTTTCTTATATATCTGACAAGAAGGCATATAAGTCAGTGATTTCATTTACTCTTAAGTAGGGTACAGACGGTTCGATATTCGAGCAGTCTGATGTACCCTGCAGCAACGTGATGACATCATCACACTGCTGTTAGATATCGGCAGAGCTGGGGAGAGACAGCCATGCTCTCCCTAGCTCAGCCGAAGCTTTGCCTGGAGACTAGCGGTCTCTATTCAAAGCATCGGACATCAGTCGTATTTACGGTCATCTCCTATATGGCTGTTTTCGAGCGGATTGATTTGTCCCGCTCGAAAACAGCGATGGCCGCATAGTATATGGGCCAGACAGATGGCCGTGAGCACGCACGGTGCTCGAAGCGGCCTTTGATCTGGCCCATATCTGCAGGTCTGTACCCTGCTTTACCCTCTATATCCTTCCTTTCCAGCTCCTTGCCCCCTAACACTAGCAGATCATCTAGTTATTCCTGACATCTAGTATTGCCCATATCTATTACTTTTACCCCCAGTCCCTTAACTACAGACCACAGCTCAATCTCAATCTCAGGAGCTGCTAGACACTGCAGGAGAGTAGCTGTCCAGGCACTGTTGTTTACATCGTCACAAACCCCACCCCCTCCAATCCTCTCCATCCAAATTAATTACTGTGCAGATGAAGAACCGATCAGAGCCCGGCTGCACTAGCAAGCATGCACCAACATGTAATATGAGCCCTGACAGCTCCCTTAAGACCTCCCCCATGCTAGTTTTTAGCATGAATTTGGGTCCAGCACATCCACTCCATCATGTCTTGAGGTTTCCCTTCTCTTCTTCTAAATATCATGGTTTTCTCTGAACATAGATGCCTACTGCTTTAGGTTTTGCTCTGACTGCCCCCTAAATCACTTATATCTTCAGTGCTAGCTTGAACTGCAATACATCCAGCCTCTACAATTGTGGGTTTTGTCCCATCCTATATGATCTACAGAAACATCTTCCTTTTTGGTATTGCCTAGAGACTACACCTTTATCCATTGCTATAGTCACTAATCATGCTCATAAATCAAATGTGCACTATAACTTACAAGTCTATATATCATGTTTTTTATGTAAGATGTTTTTGCTCCATGCTACAGTTTAATTTAACAACCGGCAAAAATTGTTCAATACTGATCAAAACATCGATCGGAAAATTATCTGACATATTGGAAATTGGAAAAAGATTGATCTAAAATCTTAGTATTTTAGTTTAGTTATTTTTTAGTTGGTAGGGTCGATTGGATTTGATGAACATGTTTATATATATATTTCCTGTGTTTTGTGATCAAAACTTAAATTGTCGATTTTGATCGCATTCCGTTCGAACCTTCCATGTGGTACTACTTTGGATTCGCTTACGATCGGTGTCCGATGAGAAGATCAAGATCTAAAATCGAATCGGAAATTAATCGTACTAAAATAGAATGGTGTATGCCTAGCTTAATATACTCACTATGTCTTGCTTATGCCACCTAGTGGCAACTACTTAAAATACTATTTGATTTTAACAGATCCGATCCCACAAACATATCCTGAAAAAGTGACCAGTTGGCCACAAAACACTGTTTATATTCGATGCATGGAGGTTTTACCTGACAGCTGAGTTTTTTATGATGACTTAAATAAAAACATATAATTTTTTTGCACCTTTAATACGGACGCCTCCATTTTTATGCCTTCCTATAAGTGGGTACCATTCACTACCACAATATACTGGTATGCTGAAGAATATACCATATTTTTTGCAACCCACCCCCCCAAAAAAAATTATGTGGAAATCAGTGCCCCATATAGAGACCCATTAGGCATACACATTACCTATTGTGACAGATGAAGACTCACCCCTGCTCTCACGTTAATATGTAAATAGCATGTTCTAGGGTGAACTACCAGTGTAAATAAAATCTCTATAAGTTAGTGCCTGGGCACCCAGGTAGTACCCTTCATCATCTAGCCCTGCACTCTGCTAGAACATGCTGTATATTCACTCTATATGTGAATTAGGCTTTCTGTGAATTTTTTTAAAAATTCCTTCCTTAAATCAGGCGTGTGTCTTTTTGCGCACAAAATACAGTACGTTTCAGTAATTCTAGCACCAGCTCATTCCTGCACAGCTAAAGGTATTTTTTTTATCTTTAGGAAGATAAAGATTATTTAGAACCACCTTCCGATTTTTTGTGTTGTCTGTGTCCCCATTGGGGAAATGAGCATATCCTATTCACACTACTTAAAAACATGTTCAAGAAAACTTCAGTAAATCCAGTTCGACCTACTACTGTGGGTAACACCACAACCAAAATTATGAGAACCCGCTCAGACCTTTTTTAATTACACATATGCTTTTTTAAAATGTTTTAGAAAGTTTTAGAAGAATTGAGTATCTAACACGTCCTATAGATACAAAGATGAATAATGAAAAGATATCAATGGAAACCATGGAAAGAAAAAAACAAGACCAAGGCTCTGATTTGCATAGTACCACATTATAAAGCTGAACAATACAGTGAGAAAATATAATCTCTCAACAAAACTGTAATACCATGCATCAATAAATTTAATGCTTGAAAAAATATATAAGCAGTGGACTGAGAAGAGAAGGACCTAAAGAGAAAAAACTATGAGGAAGAGTAGAACAAGAAAAGCATTTAGACCAGGGGTGGGCAAACTTTTTGGCCACAATGAGTTTTTAAATGTGACAAAGGGGCTGGACCAAGAACCTGCAAGGGCCGCCTGGCATAGGGGTTCTTAGTGCTTGTTTGTTTTATTTCATATTATTTAACCATTTACAGCTCCTTACTTTGTTGTACTAGGTTGTGCGCCTCATGTCCTTGTTCCTATTTGTCTGTTACAGGGGGCCAGACTCCTCCATTTTGAGAGCTGCACATCTACACGCAACTTACACACGCACCCCTCATACTGACCCTATTTTGTTCTTTGCCCAGGCCCCATACACCCACTGAGGGCTACTGACATAACTGTAACTGTGTCATCGCAGCTGACGATTGTGCACAATTATCTATTATCTTTCTCATAGCTAGGACAGAGTATTTAACCTTCTGGGCGTTGCGCACCGCATGCTCCTCCGTGATTGCCTGCCCAGCCGGAGGATCTAAACATAAATCCAGCGTCGAGATGCGTCGAGATGCCGGACTTATGCTGAAAAAAGGCGACGCCCCTCCATTTACATGGAGGTCTACCCCCGCCCCCTTTGCGTAATTGCTGACACGATCGGGGGCGGACCCGGAAGCATCGCCATACATGCCGATGCTCCCGACCGCCGTAGGAATTAGTTAACTGGTGCTGAGTTTCATGATGCATGAAACTAACGCTCAGAAGGTTAAAAAATAAAAATATGTTAAAAGCCTTTAATGGGAGCAGATCTCGACAGAAGGCATGAAGACCGGGGGAGCCTGGACACAGTGGCGGCCGTAAGTGACAGCTTTATGGGCACTGCTTTGGATAGCTCCCCGGTCAATATCAGCTCCCCCTGGAAGTGCTGCCCCTGTTGGTCATTCGGTGCTACAGGGGGAGCAGATTTCGATGGGACACTGGCCGAGGGCTGTGGCTGTGGGCCCCATAGTGCTGCTATGGGAGCTATGGTGGCTCCTACACCACTGACTTCGTCAAAATCAATTACTTTACACAGTATGGGGACCGCGGGTCTCCATTCAATGTAATGTATGGGCTGCCAGCCGCAGAAGCACTGAGGCTCGATATGGGGGTAGCTCCAGCCTTGCGCGATGAAGTCATCGTGCTTGGCTGGAGCTTCCTTAAAACGGCTATGTATTAAGCCCTGTGTACTCAGGTCACGTCTGATTAAGACCCAAAATTCAACAAGTGTCACAATCAGTAGTATGACTTCTTAGACTTTAATTATATTTTTGTGTTGTGATTCTGATCCTGACCTACTACACATCCACAACTGGACATTGACTGTACACTCAAATCAAGATTTGTGTGCAACTTTAGAACCGATCTTTTGGCACACTCATATGTTATCGAAACTCCATTGTGAGAAAATAAAGGGAGAAGCAGTTTAGAACTGACAGCCTACTTACCAACAGGTGGTGCCTGATGTGAGGTGTCCTTAGTGACATGCGCCAGCACGTTCACCTCAGATCTTCCCTCTTAGGGGGTATGATTTGAACACCTTTATACTCCGGATGAAGACATAGGCTGTGGGTGCTCAGACAGTAAGTGCTTTTTGATTTAACATTCACCATTGTTTAGCCTAAAACTACTAATCTTTATGTCATTAAGCTGTATGTCAATGCTTATTGAAGACAAGGTTCACAACCTGAGGAATACCGCATAAAGGGACGAAACGCATTGGAGATTAAACAACCGGAGCCTAAGCAATATTTAGGGAAGATTGTTTCCTTGTTTTTACCCGATGGTATATTTATTAATACTATTGATACTTTGTTAAATCGATTCCTGTGCATATCTATTAAATACAAATAGTTCGAAAACCCATATTTGTACGATTGTCTAAAATTTACCAGCATGTCTGATCATGTTTGATTAATTTTATGTTCGATTTCACTTTTGGTCTATTGCACCAGGTGCGCAGGAATCGATTCTCTTGCAATGGACTTTGTCCACCATGTAAAATTGCATTGAGCACAGTAGGACCGTCATCACAGCAGATGGGATAAGAAAACACTGAACCATGGAAGCCCCAACCACAGGTTCTCCTATAGGACAGCCACATCAACTCTTACACCTATGTATTATTTGTTCTTACATCATTTTAGGTAGCCATGCTGGAGCATACACAGAGCTGCAAACCCACCAAAAACCCTAGAGGAGGGCTGTTATATGAATGGAAAAGGAGGGACAAAAAGGAAGTATAAGCAGCGTTGGAGGCTGACACAGAGAACTTCTTACACTTTCCTACATGGGCAAAGAGTAGGCTCACTTTCAGATTTATCAACTATTAAACGGTGTGGGCTATACTGTAGAAAACAATATTGACCACTTTTTGTGGCTGAAGGAACATAGAAAAGAGAAAATTAGCTGACATTACCTGGAAGTTCTCTGGTGCTGGAGCTGTATTTGTAGTATAGGTTCTCCCCATGTTCTGAGCCGCTGTGTTTTAATGTCCGGATGGACAGAAGATTGTCAGCCCATTGCTGAGCAGACCGACAGAGGTCACGACTCAGCTGAAGAGGGGGAGCTCCATGCTTCTTTCGGTAAGCATTGTGGGCAGACACAAAATCACGCTCAAACTGACTTCCTTCAACACCTGAAAAACACAGATCCAAAGTCAGAAAGAAATACTTTAACCACAGAGTCACTGATCTAAAACATGGAGCTCTACACTTTCTCTCATTATTATATGCTTCCCGTGCTGGTGAAATGATATCGAGTTTAAATTCCCTGAATGCCCAGGATAATTATTAAACTTTCTATGTAGACCTGGACAACTTGATTACCAACCATTACCAGACCCGTTACCAATAAAGATTCTGGCTTGCCAAGACTTGCATGTGACCTAAATTTAGTTACTGCCACAAATTGAAAGAATTTGTCTAGATCCATTGTTGTATAATATAGGATTCATCCTGGTGTACATGGAACTGTACCAAGAACTATTGTGGTGTAATATTGAATTAATTTTATATGTATACCTGGAAATTTACCTATTACCATTACCATTTTAGTGAAAATTGCATTCATCATATGTTAGATTTCTTATACATTTATAAATGGAAATGCACCTATCAATATATTGTAGTTGTTACAACAGCCACCCTTATATTATACATGAAAATTTACCGTACCTAGATCTGTTATATGGGTAAAGTATATGGGTGCATAGCTATAATTTTTTTACAGAGGTATACATGGAAATATACCTATATCCAACCAATATCCATCCTAATTTTATATGTGAAACAATAACTAGATATATTGTAGTTTTAGGCAGCTCCTTCTTTTATACATGGATATGCATCATGATTTTATATACATTGATACAGAATTGTACAGTGATTCATTTTCCTTTTACACATAAATATATCATCATTTGGTATACCGTTTTGGAAATGTTGTATGATCTTTTCTAGCTTTATACATAAATATGAACTGTATACTGTACTTCTACTCTAGAAATATGTAGCGATTTGTTCTCATTTAGTACATATACCTCTATAGTCTTTGGAATGATTACAGATGTTCTCTCCACTGTGGTAGCAGAAACATTTTGTGACTCTATGCTCCAGATATGGGCTTCCCCCCCCCCCCCCCCTTCATTCCAATCCCCCGAGACCCTGGCTGCCCATGAATCATTACATTGTACTGCATGGAATCCTATGACTGCTGGAACACAACAGAGTTTACCAAGAAGAGTTCTCTTCCCTAATCCACATTGATTTACCCTTATTTCCATCATGAGATCAATGCGCAACATAACAACATAACCAAAACTGATGTCATGTATTCTCGGGATAATCCCCCCACCATAATTCCTGACTTTGGTTCTGACTACCTGCAGATTTTAGACACCTTTATGTCTTCCAGCCATTATATGGTCACAGTAGCTGTGAAGATCTCGGAACTCAGAGAAGACTTCTAACCAAAAATAAGTCTCTCAAATGGTTTACTTCTCCAGCATCCACCTAAAGTTCAGAAAAGTTAATAAATAGTTGTTCACAACTGTCAGCAGTGGTTACACATAGGTGTATGGAGCCAGGCAAAGATCACAGATATAAAATGGCTCCCAATATGAAGGGGTAGTGTGGCTGCCTGTTACAGACAAATAGGAACAAAGATACAAGGCACACAACCTAGTGCAAAAAGTAAAGTACTGTGAATGATAAATTAAAATATAAAATACTTACAAAAAAGGAGGTATTAGCAAAGGCTAAGCAGGTGCTGTTCTTCTACAAGGCCATGTGTCTTTAGCCGTTATAATACCAGGATGACCTCACTTTCTGGTTATGGATAATATCACATCTTGGTTACAGATGCTATAGGGTTCATTCGGATAAATGGGACATGTTTTGGGCTGCAGACCTTTGTCAACCAGGGAGTGATGCCATCCTGGTAGCCACATGGCCTTGTAGTAGAACAGCTCCTGCTAAGCCTGCGCTGTACCACCTTTATTGTGAGCACTTTATTTTTTATTTTATCATTTACAGTACTTTACTTTGTTGCACTAGATTGTGTGCCTTGTATCCTTGTTCCTATCCACATAAAGCTCAAATGTCACCTTTGAGTGCATTGACAAGTTCAACAAACTAAGTCTTAAATGTTGCATGTTTTGCGAAGTTTAGTTTGCATCTTATTTCTGCAAGTGTTATACTGATATTACAGGTATGCCAAGTGCAGAAATGCAGAAAGGTCTTAGCTAGTAATGGCCGAACATCGGCCTGGACTGTCCGCGAACGGGCGGGTCAGACTTTTAAAGAAGTCCGCCGTCCGTCCTGCAGGCGAGAAATTTGAATCGGAAAAACCGGATGTGACGTCACATCCGGTCCTTGGAACGCATCCTGGAACGCATAGTTCCTGGTTACGGGAGCCGGATGTGACGTCACTGACGTCACTTCCTGCTCCGAGCCGGTATTTTCACTAGAAGACCGGCTTCATGCCCGGTCTTCTAGTGAAAAGATTCTTCCTCCGGAACGATCTCGCAGGTTCTGATCCTGCCGGAGGAAGAATATAGATCTTCTTCTCGCCGGCGAACGGGGCGGGTCGAACACCGTACTGTCCGCCGTCGAGAGGGAGGGCGAACATGCTTGTTCGCGGCCGAACTGTCCGCCTTGCGGGCAGTTCGGCCATCACTAGTCTTAGCCATCCCCTTGTATACTTATTGTAAAGAATAGGTCTCGTAGATTGTTGTACCGTGTTAGCCATCGATGAATACAGCAAGTTTGAAGTTCAAGTGAAACTGTTTATTGGCATTAGAGAAGCAATCTTTCAGAATATCACAGATCCCTTTTTAATGCTTAATAAAATTCAGTTTTTTAAAACGAAATAATATATTATATATATTTTAACAAAAGCAACTGTTTTGTCTTGACACACTTGTCATGGAGGTGAGAGTGCAGGGTTACTTAAGGCCCCCACACACGAACCGAGTGGGGGCCGGCAGAGCTGGACAGATCAGCTCTGAAATGCAGCATGATGACGTCATCACGATGCTTTCCAGAGCTGACAGCATCGGCCAGCACTTCATTGAAGTTAACGGCATCAGCCGGCATCGGCCAGAGAATATCGGACATGTCCGTTCTCTGGCCAGCCGAGCTGTGGGGCAACAGGGATCTGTCGACAGCAAAATCAGCCGCCGATCAGTGTGCGTATGGCTAGCATTAGTGGAGATAGTGATCAGAGTTAGGAGTGAGTTATTGGGGGTGATAGAGATAAGAGGTCCAGCCGTGATATTCCCCTCCTTCAGCAATTAAAATGTGATAGAGATAAGTGGTCCAGCTGTGATATTCACCACCTTCAGCAATTAAAATGTCCATAGGTCTATGGACATTTTAATCGCTGAAGATGGTGAAGGGCTCCACTATACGCTGGGATCTGCTGATGTCTGCACAAGTCTCCGCTATATTCCTATGGACGCAGATCGCGGTGTCAACATCAACCTGACAGTGGAGATAGCCCTGTCAAAGCCCCATTGCCATCAATGAGCGGCTTGTGCACTGCGGTAAAATTTTAGCACATGTGGAGCCTTAGGCTTAATCTTACCAAAAATTATACATCTACCACAATAGTCATGGTAGCTTTAACCATGACTAGTCTTGATAAATCCTTCCCAAAAAGTTTAAGAATCATTAGAGTTTGCTTAGGTCTGTGGGCATATCCCATAGTACCACCGTATACAAACTGATCGAAATACCATCAGATACTTGTACTTGTACTAAAATTTACCAACATGTCCAATTACTTCTCGATCGATGGGCTGTTACTCCTTCCTACTAGTGTCACAACCACTATAGCAGCCATAGTGGCCGCTATGGGACCTGTAACTGGAAGGGGGCCCAGGGTACTTGGCTGCATATTCTTTCTTTTTTTTGGGGAACCCTTTCCGCTCTCACCCCTACTCTCACTGCATACTGGTGTGGTGTGAGGTTCAGAGCGCAGAGGAAGAGAAGTGCGTGTTCATGGCCAGTAATGAGTGAGGATTGTAGCAGATCCAAAGGTGTGGGGTGCGTGGTGATCAGGATTGCAGTGGCAGGTCCAGGGGGGAAAGAATTACAGCGGCCGGTCCAAAGGTATGGGACATAGCATAAACTTGTTATGGGGCCCAGTTATGCCTGTGCTCCTTCCCCCATAATTGTACATGGGCCAGTGATGCTAGGATTATCTCTTCTCAGAAGTCAATTCTTTAGATTCTGCATCTGCAGGTAACTTTCAGAAGATGCATAAGGCATAGTAGTGGTTGTTGATACATGACATATAAAACTCATTGAATATGGAAATTCACTTTGGCATCTTGAACAACCTGCCTGAGAGTCTGTAGAAAAAGGTGTCCCTTTTCATTTTCCAAACAAGCTTTATTGATATAAAGTAGGTATACAAAAAACATCAATAAAATTGCTTTTGAGACAATAGTCCCTTTTCTGTTTGTGGACAAAAATGCCACTGACTTGGTGATGGTGCACTGAGCCACCCCAAATTTGGCCAAATTTGCAAAAACTACCTTCTAAACAAGTCTTCTCTACAGCATACATTGCAAAATGCATTCCAGAACACTTCTATATATAGAGTAACCATATAGTGCTGTCTATACCATGGAGTAACACGCGCCAGACTGCTGTGTCACAGCCAAGATGGGAAGCGGCTGTTATCCTTTTCACAGTGTGTCATCTCCAGTTTTCCAAACTGAAAAAGCCAGACAGGCCCAGCAGTGTACAGACAGTCCCAGGGGATCCAAGGACTGAGGAATGTACTTAACATTTCATAAATCTGAGCACATTGAGATATATCAGCAGGCCCATGAACTTCAGAATGTCTTCAAGGGACTACTTCATACATATATATTCCTAAATGGACTAAATTAAGTCCTTTAAAACATGCATAGAAAGCTGTTCACTATAAAACCTACCATATTCTTTTTATGGTCAGTCAGTTTTAGAATAGTTAAACACAAATTGCCAGATAGTAGGATCAATCTGCTGCATCCTCAGAGCTTGTTTCCACAAGAGCGATCGGCCGCAGATGCACATGTTTTTAATTTTGCTTGCAACCTTTTTTTTATCACGTAGTAAATAGGAATAGGAAATGAATGGACGCGGTCGGGCACGATTTTCCACTAGGGGACGCGACCCGTGATTGAAAACGTGGTAGGGTAGCATTCAAAATCGTGTCCTAAATGGGAATAGAATGGAAATTAAACAATTATATTTAATGGGACGCAATAAAAAAACGTGTGCCTTTGGCGGCCGATCACTCTTGTGGAAACAAGCCCTCATTCAGCATCACTGCTTTCTTGGTCAGCTTTCCTGACACATCGGACACAAGACGTGACACAGAAAGCTCAACTTCCAATAGATTGCTTGTTAGGTAACAATACCTGGTTGGGCTCATTGGGAAATACGTGTCTGTTAAACTGGCCACACAGGTTAATTGTTCTGTTCAACCAGCCTAAAAAAAAGAATCGTTTAACCAAAGTGTTAGGAAATCGATTCCTTTTATTACTAATCAATCGACCAAAAGTCATGTAAAGCATATTTAAAACAGCTCTGATCAGTCATGTAGTCATACAAGTACCTGATTTAGTGTTTTGATCTATTTGTATCTATTCAGATTATAGAGCATGTGCACAGGGCTTCAAGGCTGCCGTCAGAAATTATGGGGCCCGGTACAGCAAAAATGTCCAGGCCCCATGGCAGGATTTGTTGATGGGGGGGGGGGTGCTATCACAACTCCAAATCCACCCCCTCCCCCTGGTGTGCAGTCTGATTGCTGATCGGCGCAGTAGCCGATCGGCCCGGATGGACTGACATCACATCGTACTCAGTTCAGGCTGACAGTGACAGCTGACTGCTGTGCCGATCCGGGGCCCCTATGTGCGGATCGTCGGGCCCCCCTAGCTGCCCGGGCCCGGGATGGGATTTCCCCCCCCCCCCCTGACGGAGGGATTCGGAATAGATCACACAGGAAGTATGGGGTTGTAGTATCATCAATCAATATTAGACAGTCAAAATTTAAATAGTACAAGTCGATCAACCTTGATGATGTTGTCACCACGCTGCATTTGAGCTTCCTTGATTGCACAAAGAATCAAGTTCCCGTTCGATACTTTGGATTGGGACCGTGGGTTCGAGGGTTCCCTGTTCAATCGATCCCACTCGAAGAAAAGCTGGATCCAATAGATTTGAGCACAATCGATCACCGTGAACAAGCACAGCGAAAAATTGACCTGTGTATGGGCAGTGGGTACTAGAAAAAGTTGATGTGTGTATGGCTTGCTTGACAAGGCTGGCAGCAAATAAAAAACAAACTCTATAAAAGGCAAAACAGAAAACCAGGGAGACCATTAAGTTTGCCTGGGGCTTTATTTGTGTGACAAGCCCCAGAAGCCAAATAAAGTATTCCAGTTTTTCACTATTTAATCACTGTATACTATGTGGCTATAAAAGTCTATTCCAGCTGCTACATTCTCTATTAATCTATTCCCCCACCCTCTGGAGTTTGTGGTTCTATTAGGCAACAAACTGGAAAAACAGGCTGTGCTTTGTCATTCCACAAATGAAGCATAACCTGGTCAGCCCAAAGCTTTAACCATACATGTAAATTCTTTGTGCTGAAATGTTATACACTTTCCCTGCCAATAACAGTCATTGGAATCTTCTTGTGTAAAAGCAGATGACATCACATCCGAGATGAAGATGGACGAGGGAGCATCTGGACCCGAGTCTTCCTGATATGTCTAACATGAACCCTATTACCCTTTTCTCCCCCCATTTGAATGGTAAATATATAGAATGTGTGCCAGACGCAGACAGAATTGCAGATTGGATGAAAGCTTTGTAAAGGAATTTACATGGCCTTTACATCTATTCATCCCTGCTATGCCAAATGGCTGCACAAATCCATTGTTGACAAAATGTATGTCTATAGGCTTTGTTTCCCTGCCCTGGCCACTACCTGCTGTTTGGTCTACTAGTGGGCATGCTAACTAAATGTGGAGGAACCCGATCTGTATATATATAATATATGTATAGATATATATTTGTACTTTCAGGACAACTGTGGGACATATCCTGTCGTAA
>CM070040.1:34329122-34344424 GCA_036250615.1 Ptychadena robeensis
TTTGATTTCTCTTAGTGTTAAGTGGGTTATGGGAACGGGTCAGGAATCCTGGGGTCATGCCAACACAGTGGATAAAAATAAAACCTGTATTTACATATATAACACAATAATGTGTCACAATGCACACTGAGGAGGCAGAGTAAAAAATTCTGGCTTGTGCTGTGGCTATAAGGCGATAAGACAGGTGCCAATGTGATACAGTAAAGCGCAGATTAACTATGTCAACCCAAGTATGCTCAATGTGTGATGCCATGCGCTAAAGTTGCTATGGTAATAACAAATAGACACACCAGGCTTTAGTAGGCCTAACAGTCCACTTGTACTATACTAAATCATCTTACTCTACTGCTTTTCTCAACAAACTTATTGCTTCTTGGCCCACATAAGAACCACATGTGGTCATTGCCTCCCCCACCCTCATCTCAGCCTTTGCCTATGCAGCCTATCACCTGGGTCCATTGCTGGAGGTGGCGCAATATTAGGCATACACGCCCAATGAAAATGCAGTACTAATAGGTCAAATGGTGCACAGTGTATATCAGTTATATGGCTAAAAGTACCCTTTATACATGTTGTCTTATTACCATCCTAAATACACTAAAATCTTTTCCACCAGCACAGAATCCCCCTCCCCTGAATGTATTACACCTACACCAACAAAGGTAAGTTCTGGGGACTCGTCACTAGAGGTAGGTACTCTTAAAATTACAGCTAGGTATTCAAAAGTACATGTAGGCACTCTTATAGAACATCTATAGGGATTCAGCAGTAAAGGTAGGTACTCTTAAGGAACACCTCTGGCTATTCAGCAGTACAGGTAGGTAGTCTTAGAGAACGCCTCTGGTTATTCAGCAGTACAGGTAGGTACTCTTAGAGAACGCCACTGGGTATTCAGCAGTACCTGTATGAACTGTTTAGAGATATAAGTCACCTGTTCTTGCACTGTCACTTTAAATGTCCCCTCTGCCCCTGTGCCAGGTCTAGGTGCCATCTATTGGCATGTGCGTTAGCTGTGTACAACACCAGCAGGCAGCTAATAGGATTCTGATGGAGGCCTAGAACACAGACATCTATTGCAGGATTGCCAGCCAGATATGTGAATGCCCAGCAATTTCTAGATGGATTATAGAGGAGGTTTGCAGTCTGACCTTGCTGGCTGGGTAGCGATGCTGCAGGGATGATGGTTGCCTGGAGAGAGGATGCTGGCTGGGTTTCCTTCATCTGCGCAGCCTGGTACTAATGGCAGCTCTGTACATGCAGCGTGCACGCACTGGCCACATCAGGCGGAACAGTCTGCTGCCTCTGAATGACTAACCTCAGGAAGGAGCTTGCACAAGTATATGATGTACCAGATCACATCGTACATGAAATTTACATTTCTCAGCACCCTTGGTTGTAATTATTGCTGTGACACTAGGATGGCAGAAAACATGGGACACAACAGACATAGAATAGGCCTCAGATTCACATGTTTATTGATATGAACGGTTATAGTTGTTGTAAAATAATTAGTTTTCATATATTCAGTGTCAGATTGCTGGGATGGGGCTGTAAATGGGTCCTTTTGATCAGAACTGTCCATCAGATCTTCCCAAGAGAATGTCTGCTTATTTCATCTCCGCTTTACTTACAGTAATAAAATATTAGCAGGAGCTGTGCATGACCACCCTGCATGATCACATGACAACCCTGGAGGATGAATTGAATGTGATCACATCCTGAATATAGTCACCTGCTTTACCTTCAGCTGCTCTTTGCTCCAGAAAAACAGAACCATCTTTATTTAGGCATCACCACCCATTTCCTGGTTTAGAGACCAAATGTCATACATCATGGTGCCTGTGCTGCTTTTGGCTCTATTAAAATGTTTGCATTTGTACAGTCATCAGTGGTGACTAGGGAAGCAAGACCTGCATCACAAGGATGGCCTGGTCTTAGCCTACACAATAACGTGACAAAAGCTCAACTACTCTGTTTTAGAAGTAAAAGGTGCATCTTGTTCACCACAACAGAATTACCACCCCGGCCAGGACACCAAGGCGCAGGGGTGCCTGACTGGAGCTGGAGCCGGTGGAGGAAGGCATCGCAACTATCTGCCCTCCCTTCCCTTTTTGGTTGTTGTTGTTGGCTCTGTGGTGGGGGTATTTTTGTGTCTAGTCGTCACAGCAGGCAGGTCCAGGGCAGCGTCCATGAAAAAGACCGATGGTAAGAACCTTATGGGTTTGCCTGCCGGCACCAGGTGTTAAACATTGGGCACTTGCAGGGCCAATGACCCTCATGGTTATTTCAGTGGTTTTGGTTAAAGTTCAGTGGTTATGGATGGAGCCAGTGCCACAGTAGCACCCATTGAGCCAGTAGTTTGGAAGGGCCAGTGGCCGGTACAGCAGTTGTCGTGGTGGAAGTGGGGACACCGTCCTGGGTAAGTTAATTGAATAATGTTTTTGTATGTTATTTATAGTTAATAAAGCTGTTTATGTATCCACTTAAAATTCCATACTGGTGTCATGTGTATTTATCAATTAAAGTATGGAGGCATGTGGGGGAAGGGGGAGGTGGGAGGTGTAATTGGTAGGATAGGGGGAATGTTTAGATAGGATTGTGTGTTCTTTTTTCTCTCTTTCTCCTCAGATCAGCCCTGCCCAAGTCATGTCTGTATGTGAGACACTGCATGAAGCCAGCAGTGGCAGTGCCTGGGAATCTCTCTCTTGTATTACCACCAAGGGTTCCCAGATCTCCAGCTAGGAGAAGTGCAATAGATAATGTCAGGATAGCAATGTCTGGGTGTAAAGATACCTTTATAGTATAATTGTATTCATTATAATGTAAGTCTTCTGATATTCGGGACTGCCCCAGGATTTAGAGACTAGTGGGTGCCCCACCCCTCCTGCCTCACATTTATAAAGCACAGGCCTGTCTCAGGCAATCAGCTCTCAATATTTCATTCGAAAGCATAGAAATGAAACCAGCAGTTTGTTGCTTCTCTCCAGCTGCAGAGGAGTATCATGCAACCTGTCAACAGTCTTTGGGTATTTCCCCTCCCACATCCTGCGCTCACGGACCCCTCCACCATAACGCATTGCAATATTCTGACCAATCAGTTATTACAGATTTTTATAAGTGTTCAACATCACTTGCCTAGATGCCATAGTGCTCCCATGGAGCAGCACTAGTGATAGTGAGAGCTCCCCATAGCAACCACAAGTCAGTAAGAACACTCCTTGCCATTAATATAATTGACTGGTGGTTACTAGGAAATTCTCCCGATTGTTTATTAAAATTGGCATTCCTGATCAATGTTTAGTCAACACAGGTGTTAATTAGAGTGTGGAAGGGTTAGAACCTATGTAGTGTTTTGTTTTCACCTTTGTCTTTATACACAAGTGACACCAGCATTCTTCAACTTTACATTTCTTGTAGAAATCTCTCTATTAAAGAAAAGGATAGAAATTAAGTATGGTCAGCTTTTCTAACCCTACTTGTACTAGAACTTAGAAAGTGTACAAGAGTTATATTTTTCATAAATGTAATCTACAATCTCTATAATCATCACTTCCAAATATTCAGTGGTATTGTTCACACTCGGATAAGCTGTGTGTAGACTGCAGTTGCTTTTCTGGCCAGAACAGAAATAAGTCAGAATGCATAAGTGATCCAGCATTCATTGTGCATGCCTTCAATGCGGCTGGGTAACTGGCGGCTGGCTATACAGTTCATGTGACTGCTGGCAGGTGTGCATAGTCGCATAGACCTCACAGACTATGGGTCAGTGACAGCCAAGACTTGTACGACAGGAATGTGGACTCAATAAAGTTTACAATGTATCTTTACCATATACAAGGATGCCACTATAAAGTCGTAAGCGGATTTATATGGGCAGGGCTGATCATTTTCCTTTTCATGTTCAATGTAAATAATTAGCATAAGTGTTCTGCTTATTTTTATTCATGGCAGTGCTCACCAATTTAAAGAATGGGGTGCACCAAATTAATGCCCTTATTTCCCACCATAGGATGGCAATATAACCCAACCACAGGATACTTTTATTCTACTAGTGACGAGCGACTAGGCAATATTTGAATTCGCGTAATTTCGCGAATATCTGCCATAGTATTCGATTCCATATTGATAATCTCGAATATCCACACTTGTGGACATGAATTGCGAACTAAAAATCGCAATTGTGATCAAATATGCGCAATGCATGCAAGTCAATGGAGCTCGGATATTCGATTGGGAGAATATCCGTCATTTCGGTTTAAAAAAAATCGCATTGCGATTATATAATCACGATTCATTGCAATGAATGGGATCGTGAAAATCGCAATAAATCGCGATCGCGTCCGATATCCAATGATATATTGGCGAAATGGCGATATTCGAGCCAATTCGAAAATTTAATATTCAAGCTCAACACTATATTCTACAAGCATAAAATATGTCAATATACTTCAAATGTAGGATGCCCATATACCCTAACCATAGGATGTCTATTTACCTCAACCACAGTATTCCCATATACCCCCAATCATAGGATGCTAATATGCACTTAATCATAGTATGCCCATATACTCACACCATAGGAAGCCAATATACCCCTACAATAGTGTGCCTACAAACCACACTATTGTAGGGGTATATTGGCTTCCACAAATTTCCATTTCCCCAAACCATAGGATGCCTATATTGCTCAACCATGGGATGCCCATATTTTCAACCATATTATGCCCAAACCATAGGCTCCCAAATTTAATCAAGTATCTACATTACTATAAAAGTCTTTTTACATATACATGCATATATCAGTGATAATAGCACCTCATTCACATAAAAAAGTTCTCTGTTTATAGTCATCACTCATTTAACTGTATCATTGTGCCCATTCAATGACCACAGTCACTATTGGCATGCCTTACCTGGTCTTAATGAACCTCTGGTAGTAGATGGCTGTAAGTGATGGTAGTTGTCTGTTTTATCAGCTATAAGTACACCAAGAACTTCCTGACAGTCTGGAGATGCAGGAAGTGTAGTCACTCACCCTGCAGCTACTATATGTGAGTATCCGAGCTTATCACACCTACCCTGTCCCTCCCATTATACACACTCATACAGGTTGGTGGCCAGGAGTAAGTGACAACCAGCTTGTAGCTGGAAAATCCAGAAGCTCTAGATATGTTATTTTATACTTGATACTATACTATGTATAGTATACTTATACTATACTATGAATCTAACATACAACACATGTTCCAGGTAAATAACAGGTGGTCAGGATTTTTTTTAATTAAGATTTACTCATTCAAACTTTGAGAATTGAATGTAAATCTGTTTAAGGCGAGTGTCCAGCAAGGAAAACCAGGGGTTGCTGGTCCCAGCAAGATATCATTGCTACTGTCAAAAAAGGACCAATTAACACACATAATAAATAGGAATTTCCTTAGCTCAGTAGTGATGCTTCACTGCTCAGGAACTGATATTGGTGCTATTATTCATGTATACTTTCCCTGTCACCGCTGTAAAGGTAGTCTAGTGTTCAACTATAGAAATAAGCTTTTATCTTTACCATGCAAGACACAATTACCAGTTTTAGTATCCACGTTCAAATTGACCTCAGTAGGACACTCAGACTCTGAACCGCCCTGTGCGCTGCTAACTTCAATTCAGTTGGATATTGACATAGGCCAGTGATGTTGAACCTATGGCACTGGTTCCAGAGGTGGCACTTTGAGGTGGGCACGTGGGCTGTTGCCCCATCAAAGAGTCAGAGAAAGGGAAGAGTAGCAAAGCGCAGCACTCTACTACAGCTATCTATTAACTTTCCAGGCTGTCTCTTCCTCCCACTGCTGTCTGCCCCCACCTTAGCACTACCAGCCAATATGAAGGCGGTGGAGGGACTAGCAGGAAGACAGAGTAGGGGCTTTACACAGTAAGTAGAATGTATGTGTGTATATATATATATTCGTGTGTGTATATACATACATTTCTGGTGTATATGTGTGTATATATGTAGTGTGTGCCTGTATCATTCATCATGTATGTAGTTTAGTGTAAATTGGCATGCTGCCACATTGCAATAAATAATTTGGTTTTCTCTTCAGTTTGGGCACTTTGAAAAGGTTCTCCATAACTGACATAGGCTTTCCAGTCTCCATGAGCTCTTACATTGTTCCCAGCTATTTGTGAGGACTACTAAACAATTCCTTATCTCATACAGAGTAGCAGAGGGGTATGGATCTGAAGTCAGCTCCCATGTGACAGGAGATGTCACAGCTTATGTAAGACCCAGATAGGGCAAGATTACCTCAGGTACAGACATGTAATAAATAATATGAGGGATCTGCACTGTCAGCACTGATATAATCGAAAATACTAAATTAGTAGTATTATTACGTTTGGGATGCAGCAGTCCAGTTCAAAGACCAACCTGGGGGGCAAATTTTGCCCATGTTCATGTATCCACAGTCTTAGTCATAAAATAAATAATATGCAGAACCAATACACACTGGGGTGACACCATTTCTGAATGGCCAATTTTTATATATGTATGGATGGTTTTTCATGGTAAAAAAAAAAACATTGAGCTGTCTCAGGCGGATGGCTTTAGATATTTATATGTTTATAAGAGCAGTATGTTATTTCACCGCTAGGGGGGCACTATAGTTTTAGTCTCAAGTTTATAAAAATATTGCACTATAATAAATACAGTTATTATATTTTGATGTTTTTTCAGCTGTGGTTAAAAATTTATATAAATATCCACTTCTTTCGAATTTGGTGTTGTGTCGTTTATTTATATGTATACGTTTTATTTGTAAAGGGGTCTTATTAGCTATCACAGGTATATCCACCATTCTCCTGTATTTTTTTGATTTTGGTTGTAGACTTATACCCTAATGCATGGCAGTAACATAATTACCTATTGACCTCTGGACCAATCTGGGACTGTTTACCTCCTGAGGAAGCCTGTATGTGTAGGGTGAAATGCATTGAGGAAGTCCTTTAGTAATAAAGGAATACCAGCCTCCTATGACCCTTTACTTGGCTGGAGCGACATCTGTGGTATTTCAATATATTATACCTATATGTAATGGACAGTATGCTGCAATACTTCTGATGTTCTATATATCTTTTCCGTTCAACTTAGGTTAAGGTTAATTATAGAAATCAGCCTTCATCAGTGTTGCGGCAGTGAGTGGCTAATGATTTACAATAATGATGGCAAGTATTTGTGAAGGAAGTCATCTGCCCCATGGTACAGTTTATTTGCATTTTGTGCTCTTTTGCACTATGCACGCTATTACCGTGTTACAAAAGAAACATTGTCAATATTGTCAATACAATAGAAAAACATTTTCAATAGAAAACCTGTTATACCACTCACACTTGGTCTTATGGTGTTATTTGTTAATGTATATTGCTGTGCATTGACCAATAATTCACTGCTGCACGCATTTTTATATGCAGAGTGATTGTATGGGAAGTTCTAACACAGCATGTACACTAATGCATGCGTGTGCACTGTGCAACTGTCACTGTAGCCATAACGCTGGTACACAACTTAGCTTGTATAGTGTGAAAGGACCCTGAATGTTGATGGTATAAAGAATGTCAAACTAAATGGTCGGTCCCCACACATTTTAACCTCAACAAACTTGGCCCTCTTTTTAGAAAAAAGAAAGTTTGAACACCCCTGTTCTATGGATAACATGCTCCCTCTTGTGGCCGTATACTGTTAAAAAAAGAAAAAAAAAAAAGTTTAAAAAAAAAGAACAAGTTTGTTAAATTCTTATAAAATTTTATATAAGTACTATTTTATTAATATGTAATTTTTTATCTGGTCAGCTCCTGACCCACAGTCATGCACAAAAGAGGAGCAGTGATCAAACATCCCATGCTTCCATTCCATTGACTTTTAATTAATTAAACATTTTAAATCTAAAATCCATGTATATATGAAAAACAAAATAAAGGTTAAGGTTTCAGGACTTTCTGCACTTTCTAAAATGGGTTGAGTGATACTGACTTAGGACATCTAGTCCTATACTGGCAATGGGGGCTTTCAGGGAGTACGTAGTGGGTGTAGTTACAGCTCACTGCTACATTCTAAGGCCTTTGGTAAAGAACCCATTGGACAGGTCAAATGGCACAACCTTTTTCTTGAGAATCAAGAAAACTCTTGATTCAGACTCTTTCCAGACTCCTGTGGTGTTGTCCATATTTCTAATACATAGATTTATCTGTCCCCGGCCCTATTGCTGACCCTCTGATTTTATATGCCAAATGCATTTAATTTCTAAATCACTGACCAGAAACGTGAGTGGGACACATAATGTATGGGGCACAATATGTAGCTCTGAGTCAAATCTTTATTCAGGTAATTTATATAATTGGGGGGTGCAAAGGAAAAAGAAAGGTGCTGTGGGGATGGTAAATAAGTGTGACTTTAACGTAGATTCACTTTAGGATGATCACATGTGAAACTACAACAAATCTTTAACACCTTAACAGTAAATAGGTCTGCAACTTCTACAAAGTTAAGAGAGTAATTCCATACAGGGTTCCCACAGCAGGATGGTACCCAGTGAGTTCATATGACCAAGCCCCCATGTGACACAATCATTCTGTGTTCACAAAGATAAAGGTTGGTGTAAGAAGCTGATTTGGGATTACCAGAAGTATGCAGCAATAGGGAGGTACAGCTTTTATACAAATACAATAAACATTGGCTTGTGGTGTCATTCATCATTACATGTATAAGATGACTGTGTAATCCCTGATATTATAGGAGTCAGTAAAACTGGTAAACAGCAAATCCGTCAATGTCAGTAAATTACTTACTAAGCCTTATGCTTATCAAGATCTAAATCTTTAGCTTGAAGAGGATCTGTCACCAGTGAAAATCATTGTAGGTGAAAATAAAAAGGTGAAAAACAGTGGTTCTCAATCTGTGGGCGGGGTCGAACAACCATTTCACAGGGGTTGCCACATTCTCTGAAAGCATCAGAACAGAGTGGGAAGTTACTTGTGATGATGCTTGTGATAATGATGTGCGGGGTGGGAAATTAGGAGGAGAACATTATACTTATCTGATTGTGGAATTTGGAACTCGGAAGTGACACTCTGCACCGCCACATCCACATTCTAAATACAGGAAGTAACACTTTGCAACGTCACTTACGGGGTCGCAGACCTAAAAAAGTTCAGAACCACTAGTATAGAATTACCAAGTGCAATATATATGTCTGGGTGTTTTAAATTATGTCTGGTCCTAGACGTTTAAATTTGTGGCCGATTTTGCCGCCGATAGACCACAGTGAGCAAGCACGATCTGATGCAAAATTGGCCGCAAGGCTAATGCTTAAAAGCTAAATTTGGCCTTATATCAGCCGGGAAATCGATCTAAGAAATTACGGACATGTCCAAATTACAGCCATGTCCATCTCACAAGAAATCAGCCAGAAAATGGCCGACATAACATATAATGTTACACTATATGTTTACCGTTTTCTGCATGAATTGTAGGTGATGGGTCTATTATACCCAAAATTTTGGTAAATATTTTAATATTCAATTATATTGTAAGTTCAATTAAACACACTCTAGGAAAGAGGAGCAGAGTATTAGTTCTGTGTGAAAAATGGCCCATGAGCTATGTCACATTCACATAGCTAGAGAGAACAGCCATTTGCATCAGAAACCTTGTAGAAGAGTTGAACTCCAGACTCAAGAGTTTAGACACCACGCCTGTGATATTCTGGAAAAAATCATTTCACAATTACAGACAAGGATGGCCATACATAGTTTGATATTTCCGTTCGATCAACTTAAAAAGATTTTTTTACGTTTTTTTAGTCGATTGCACGGGATACAAAAACTGTCCTGGTGTGAAGGAATCGATTCTACACAAATCAATCAAATTGACAATATTCAACCTGTGTATTGGCTAGCTTTATTTCGTCTTCTATACTTTGCGACTGTGTGTAGGAAGCCATCTTTGTTTGCTTTCTTATGTTTCCCCCAGCACAGAACAGCAGAGTAAAGACATCACTAAGGCTGGGTCAACACTTCGCAGCCCCAGGAACCATGGTGTGACGTGTCCATGATGTCCTCCCGCGGTTTGCCCACTGTTCGGGGGCTGTTTCCTTCACCATATACATTTCATTAGTAAATTATGCTTACATCACATAACGCGTCTAAGGGACGCTACACGATGTGTATATAGCCCCTGGCTAAGTGACATTTGCTGCTGTGAACGGCATAGGGCTGCATTCTAGGATGTGAGCACTGGGTGGCAGCAGCGGGACTGCCAGTGAGAATGCAATAGAGAAAGGACGTGGCTGGAGAGACAGACAGGAAGGAGGAAACAGGAAGTTCAAGGGAGCAGCGTGGAGAGAGACAGAAGGAGAGACGAGCCAGGAACGTGGTGTGCGAGGGAAAAGGGCAACAGCCAAACGATTTGAGAGGAGAGGAACTGGAGACCAGGTGAAGGCCATCCTGGAGTGTGGATTGCAGCTCTACTGAAACTTCCTCGTCCATTGATCGGCTGAGACCGGACCCGCGATTGGATACGCGCAACGCATATCGGCGGTCTCTGCACGTGGTCATCCGACAGTTAAGTACCTCAGCCCCTTTGATTTCAGACACACTTCCTCTTTTCCCCCTGATATTCATTCAGCATATTTAGGGGTCATCTCTGCGAGGTTCTGTTTCAGCAGCAATGAACACTGCAGCTAAATTCCCCTGGAACCATCGCCCTGTGGATTACAAATAGAGCCTGGGTGCTCTGTGTTACTTCTCCCAAGGGCCCCAACGTTATGGTACCAGACTTCTGAATTAGCCTTCAGTAAAGCTGGCCAGCTTGGGGAAATTGTTATAACATTTTACTGTTTCACATTTATTTGCAGGATAGTCAGTCAGTGTACTTACAGGAGATACGGCAATTGGGATGCTACATTGTCTATCTGCTTGTTTACTGTATTGTATTGTTTGAACTGCCTGCCTCCATTTTGTTCTCCCTTGTTCTCCCTCGACCACCGTGTGGCGCTCTTGATAAATAAAACACTGTTATTTACTTTATCCTTATCTCCTTGGTGTGTTGGGCCGGGGTTCAGGGGGGTGAATCGTCAAAGCTGCCAGAGGAGAAAACCCGAAACAGATACACATACAGCAGCACCCACGGGTGTCAGTGCTACATGTAGTGTACACCCGCCTTAGGAAGCAGTGCCTTGGATCTCACACTGCAGACATACACCAGTGCCTACACACACTCTAGTATTCTATTTTTGTAGATGTGATTCTTTCACTCACCTAATAATATTGCTCAATGGATCTGCAGCCACTTAAAAAATCATTTGTCAGGATTGTTAGAAGTAAAGGATTCCGGACCAATCATTGCAGATGAATGTTGATGGCAAAGCTGCTTTATAAATAAAGTTAGGAATGCTTTCAATGGGTCACTTTTTGTTAACAACCACACTCTGAAGGCACACAGCTAATGGATGGAGGTATAGGTAGGGCCAGTGGTGAATCGAGTTATTTAAATAGTAGCTGCAGTTGCATTGTATTTTTAGGCACCTGTAATCTTCCGCAAACCATTATCCTATGTACATACAATAAGGCAGCAAGCTATTGTTCAAACACACAAATAAAGCTCTTGCTGACTGTGGCTTTTGTGCAAGGAGTAAGATTAAACATAACATTCCATCGCTGCGCCTCACCAGGCTCTTTCACATTCCATCCTACCTGCGGCAAATCCTGAAATGTTGACCTTTTTATCATCTATCATACTTCAGCTTAACGAAGGACCTAAAGTTGAACTCTGGCCCAAACCTTTGGGTGGAGAGGAGAAGGTTTAGAACCAACATCATGACATGCTTCTATAATGACCCCATTGGAGAGATTTCTAAATATTTCTCATCCTGGAGACACAAGGAACTTTCCTTCAGGTTTGTATATATTGTAACTTATTAAAAACAAATATAAACGCAGCCTTGTTTGGTCCACTTTGTGTAAAGGTTTTTGATACTTATCAATAGCTTGTGAATAGTCTATTTCAGAAATCGGCAAATCATTATCTGGAATGTTTCTAAAAACCTGTGCCTCCACTTTCCCCTTGGCACTGCTAAATTTCAACCTCAGATGGTCTGTGGTCCAGGCTTGGCTCCCACCATGTATCAGGCTTGGATCCCACCATGTTACATGATTGGTTGCTAATATGTCTCAGGCTTGAATTCCATCATGTCCCAAGTTTGGATCACACCATGTCTAAGGCTTGCACCCCACCATATTTAAGACCTGGATCATACTATGTCTCTGTCTTGCACCTCACTATGTATCATGAATTCATGTATCACCCAACTATGTCTTGAATTCCATCATGTTCCAAGCTCAAATGACTCCATGGCTCAGGCTTGGATCCTACCATGTTTCAGGCCTGGATCACACCATGTCCAAGGTTTGGATCATACCATGTCCCAGAATTGGATCCCATTATGTCTCAGGCTCAGATTCCACCATTTCTCAGGCTTGGATACCACCAAGTCCCAAGCCTACCCATGGTTTGGAGACAATCCAGCCTCCGAAGTCATCAAAAGCCCATTGCCAATTCAAATGGTATTAATAAACATCTACTCTAATCATAATATCTATCCATGTATGACTGGCCTAATAAAATTTCACATAGACTAAAGCCTGCCATGCACCCACAGACTGGGTGCCGACAGACGAGCTCCGATGAGCTCTGGAATGCAGCGTGATGACGACCCTTTGTGTGCTGGCCATTACCTTCAATGAAGAAGCCGGTCTTCATTGAAGTTAATGGCATCGGACGGCATCGGCCAGAGAACATGGGACATGTCCATTCTCTGGCCGGCCGGGCTGTGGGGCGACAGGGATCTGTCGCCCCATGTGGGCACATGCCGATTGGCGGCTGATTTTGCCGCTGACCGACGGAGCGAGCGTGTGTATGGCAGGCATTAGGCCCCCATACACGTTTCCATTTTCCCATTTGATCGTCCGAAACCGATCGATTTTAAAGATCGGTTCTGTCCACATGGTTAATTGAGCTAGTTCGATCAAAATCGTACAAAAATTAGATAGAAAAATTATTGGACATGACGGAAAATTTTGATCAATCAAATGTAAATCGAATGTTATTTTGTAGTGCCTGACCAATTTTGGTAAGATGTAAATAATAAGCAATCCAGTGGCAGACATTTTGGTGTGTTAACAATCGACTTCCTTCAATTATTCTATTGATCGAACCAACATCGATCGGTTTCTCCATGTGGGAGGTAGTTTGATTGTACTTTGATTGATCGAACCAACATCGATCATAAGTTAAGATCGAATCTGACATTAGTTGTAGGGAAATTGAAACATGTATGGGGGACTTAGATAGCTATACACGCTACGATCCCCATCTGATTCTCTACCTCTAACGGCCGTTTGCAACATGATGACGTCATCACGCTGCAGCCGGTCGCTCAGAGGATTGAAGCACACCCTTTGTGTGCTGGACATTACTTTAGATGGGGACACTGATCCCAAATCCAATGTAATGCGATTGGCCAGTAATTTACCAACAAGTCCAATAACTGTGTGATCTGACTTGCAGTGCGATCCTTGTCATTCTGTCCATGTGGGTGCATCCAATTTGCGGCTGAGCTTCGAAAACGCACATGGCAGTCAATCGCCAGCAAAATCGCAGAGGATCGTAGTGTGTATCGTTACCTTAAGAAAGTGTTTTACCAACTATACTAAAATCTTATTAAGTTTCTGTCTAGCACTACTTGGAAGAGTAATGGCCATTACCTCCATATACCTGGAAACTAGTAAGTGAATTGGTTGGCCAAATATTTACTATAAAGTGAACATGAAAGTGGATGGAGGACTCTAGACAAACAATAAAGATTATAGGTGTCTCCTGGGCTTTAAAAGAGCACAGTATGGGCAGCCTGTCCTTGATTTATAAATTGTTTAGGATCGGTGGTGCTGACCTTATGGATACTGATATTATGGATGCCAGGCTACACGGTATGCCACCCACTTGATATAGTCATACAAGGTGGCTGTGGGTGGCTGCAGGAGCTGCTGGAAGTGCAAAAAGTGTTATATAAAATACAAGCAACTGGTTCAAAGACAAGACAATTGTACTATAAAACCACACTCTTTGTTATTGTTATCTACAGCCTTGGCATTTACCCAACAACACGTAGAAGATATGCATAAAATTGAGTAAGGCGTCATATTTTCATTATACATAGGGAGATAAAAAAATCCTATAAGCATGGGCAGAGCAGGGTTATAAATGTATTCATGTATTGGAGAATAGACTTCATACCATAGGATATAACTTTCCATTCTTAGACCACAACAAATCCCCCTGCAATACCAAATGACTCAAAAAAAGGGTCACTTCACCAAAGCAAAAACATCAGTATATGAACCACTTTACTTGCCAGGTCTGTGAGCCTGGAGCAACCATTGCATGGAATAAACTCTTGCTGGCTTTCTAATGTGCTCAAATTACTGCATCAGTAGGAATATGGACACTCCTAGGTTTGAGAGGGAATTCAGAAAAGAGGTCCCATTCATAATTGTTTGTAGATTTAATAGCTCTGTGCGATCTCCATGATGGCTCTTCACTGCACTTTCCCACGCTTGTAGGAGGCCATAATGTGACCAGCTTAGCAAATGTCCCCATAAACATTTTGAGTGGACTGACACTTTGAGCTCCATATCCCAGTAATAAAACCATAGCGCACCTGCTTACAGCTTCCCTGAGGATCTATTATCCAGCCCTGGTGTTCCGTGACATCCTTCTACACACACATAGATAGGCCAGCCACTGCCTATTATGGGATATGTCAGTACTGTGGTTTCAGCTGAGTGTCAGTCCAGCTCTGGCAGTTGTATGTTATCAGCGGAAGGAGATAACTTGTATGCTGCGGCATGCAGGGTGTGGTGAAAGAAAAATGGTATCAGTAAAAGGCGGGTGGAGACCACAAGGAGTTGAGAGTGTAAAAAAAAATCATTTGTTCCCCAGCCATGTGACATGTGTGTCACCATCATGTTTCCTGTGTGTAACATGCATGTGTTACTATTTATATGGGGGGGGGGGGGGGGGGGGGGGGTAGGGTGTCATTTATGATGGGATGTGTAAACATAACATTCACATCACTTTTTAAATCATGCAAGATATTTCGGAGGGCAAGGAAATGAAATAACTAAATATGTTTATCTATCTATACTATATACAGTGCTGCTTGAAAGTATGTGAACCCTCCAGACATGGTCACTGTTTG
>CM070040.1:34352914-34377562 GCA_036250615.1 Ptychadena robeensis
ATGACTGATGATCCTCCATCTCAAACTGTACTACTCTTTTCTATTAGAATGTGGTTCCATATTACGAAGCACTCCCCCTTGCACCCCTGAAGAAGTTTTTCCTTAAAAAACGAAACGTACGTCAGGTTGGGAGTCGTGCTATTTTCTCCACGTACACATGGGACCATACCGGATCTGGCATGATTATTATTGTTTTTCTATGTTGTTGTGTTTGTAATTGAGCAGTGAGCCTGTCATTGCTTTCAGGGCCTGCGGCCCAATCTCGCTGTTTTAACTAATAAATGTCAATTGTGTTATACATACCTACCCAGTGATCTATGTTACCTTTCTGTAGGAGCCCTTAAAGTCCCCTAGCCCCTGATTTCCTCAGGGGGAATGTATGGAACTGGGCTGATCAACCTTTCATAGTTGGTATTACGTATATGAGTTTTTTTTTTTAACAATAATGCAGGTACGAATAGCTAGTTTTTGCCCCATTTTGAGTACCAGAGTACCACTTATGTGCACCCCTGACTCTAATGATATTATTCAGCTGTGCTTCATGTCACAGATTGTCTGGTTTCAGGAGCTCATATTCCACATCCTTCTATGCTGTATAGGATAATATACAACCCCTATTTGAGTATTATGTTTATTTTTGGTGTGTTTTGTAAAGGGTTTCGGACTATATGGCACACCCTGTTTTTAGAGCAGGAAAAAAAGGGCAAATGTTCTAATCAGTTGTAAAAACAAATTCCTGCAGTACCTAATTTCAGCCGCAAAAATGGTGAAACTATAGTTCACACTTCTGGCAGAAGAATGGGGAGAACAGGGGATTCTGCTCTGTTCGTCTCCCTTCTTCTGCCAGCAGAGTGCTGCTGATAGCAGCAGTACAGCAGAGACACATACATGTAAGCTGCTAGCCGGCATCTTTCCCCAAATAGTTTTACAGTTAAGGCCATCTATACCTTGCGTGTTATGTTTATTCGGCCTTGTTCACACCTATCCTTTTAAAGTGCATTATTTAGATGCATTTTAATGCACTGCCATTGAAATCGATGAGATTTGTACACGTTAATGGTTTAGAAATTGGAAGTACAATACAATGTGCAGATTAGTGTTGAGCAGCATATGGCATATTAAAATTTGTGTAATTTTGCGAATATACAAAGGAACATTCGAAAGAAGTAAAATTTTATTAGACTGTATTCTATTGCCTTCCATCGCGCGTGCCTGTTCGCAATTATTCGCAAAGAATTGCGATGCAGCTTTACAGCTTCTCTTCTTCATTCTGAGATCTTTGTCAGCACAAGCGCTGTGTGTTTTGCACGTATATAGTGTTGAGCAGCATATGGTATATGCGAATTCGGGTAATTTTGCGGATATACAAAGAAACATTCTAAATTCATAAAATTCGATACAACTGTATTCTACTGCCTTTAATTGCGTGCGCCTGTGTACGAGCACTGTGTGTTTTGCGCATATCCATACGCAATGCGCACAAATATGCACAATGTATGCCAGTAAACAATGTTGAAGCATAATATGACTAATATCCGCCATTGCGAATATCCGAGCGCACATTCACGAAATATAGCGAATTCTCCAATGACGGATATATTCGCCGAATGTTTTCGAATTTCCAATATTCTCACTCAACAGTACGCGTATACATCAGCAATGCACACAAATATGCGCGATGTATGCCGGTAAACAATGTTGAAGCATAATATGACGAATATCCACCATTGATGGAATATTGCAAATTCTTGAATGATGGATATTCAACTAATATATTCGAATTTCGAACACTAATGCAGATGAATGCACTAGCTGGATGTGCTTTAATGTGCATTGCCCAGTGTGTTTAAATGGATAAATTAGAAAAGATTCATGACTGAGAAAATGACAACTGGATGATTTGTGTGTTCATTGCAAAGCCCCTGAACATGGTTTAAATCGCCACAATTACTGAAGATGTAGAAACGGTTGAGGGAAGATTCCAAGAAGAAATAAAGCTCTAGCACATTAGTTTGTACATGAACTACTTTGAAAGTCAGTTTCAAATATTTCAAATTGTTGAGGACACCTTGTTCAGGGGCTTTGTAATTAAATGCTCAAAAACTAGTTGACATTTCAGCCTTTACAAGATTTTATGTCAGTTTGTTTAACTCCAATGGGGTCCTTGTACAGGTGTTTGGCGTCTAAAAGGGAATTTCCCCTAGTTTTGCTGAGAGGGGGATAGACTGTGAACTTGTAGCTTATGGCAAACATATCCATAATCCCCTCCACTCCAAATGTTCTGGGATGTTCCATGAGCATCCTGGATTAATTGATTTATGGAAAAGAAACAGGAAAATATGATTTCTGCTACTTGTAATCACAAAGTTTCTTTAGTTTTTAATTAAATGGATGTTGGCTATGTTTAATGAATCTTTAGACACTTACATCCATTGAAGGCATCATAGGAAGGTCATATGCTCCCTTTTAAACATCATAGACCAGTAAATCATGTCATAGCAGCTGAGAGGGTTACATGGGTTCATCCTGTATGCTGGAAATAACTTTTTTTTGTACAACCTTGTCTTGCTTGCTTTTCTCTGCCATGGTCTGAAATGTCCTTTTTTCTTCTGGGTTGGTTCTGTTTTTTTTATCATTCTTGCAGAAATCCCTATGCCTTAAGCTAGCCATACACTCTGAGATTAAAATTACGATCCATTAAAACAGACCAATGTATGTATCGGTTTGGATCGTAATATTTGGCAAAAAAGCTACCCAATTGAAAATCCAATTTACGATCGTATTTTTATTTTTTTACGAGGATGTCATCGAAATTAATCGCCGTTTATATCGGCCATTAGGATGTATTTTTTTTTTTTAAAGGGGAAGCCTCGGCAGTAATTGGTCGGTAAACACTATGAAAACATAGTGAAGTTTCCCAATGTTCCCAGACCAATTAAAATTTTTGAACATGTCCAATAAATTAAGATCGTAAAAAATGGCAATTACGATCGTATTTTATTGGTTGTACCATGTGGACATGTGCAGATTTCAGGACGATAAAATGCTTTCATTGGTCGGTTTTAATGGATCGTAATTTTAATCTCAGAGTGTATGGCCAGCATTAGGCTTCATTAATACATTTGGTTTCAGGGTAGGTGACCTCGGCTATTACTCTCGCTTCTTCTGTTTGCTTCCTGCTCCAACAATGACTGATCTTAGAGCTTATTGTTTAATTACCTTTTTTAATCCTTGGGTTCACTGACAAAACAAAAAGTTAGAAGGTAATGATGACAGCACTCAGGTTTGTCCACAAATCAGGCTAATTTATTTCGGCAATACAGACTCCATTGCACTTCAGTCCAGGCTGCCTACAGGTAAATAAAAATTCAACACTCACAGGTAACTAGCACAAAACAGAAACAATGGTGTTTTTCCATAACAACCAGACTGAAGCTGTCAGTCCTTAAATGCACATTAGGAAGTGAAAGACAGTCTCTGATTGGTTGTCACAGGCAACAGCCACATTTTTATTCTCTCGGTGCTAGCACATTTTTAGTGAGCCCCACTATCTACAGAGTGACAGTAGTAAAGTATTAAAAATTAAACACAGACCTTGCCCTCCCGCCCACCACATTTCCAGGTCATAATTACATATTATCATTCAAATGACCTAACAACATTCATGAGTAACACAACAACAAACAAAATCCAGTGTGGGAGAAAAAAAAAGCAATCCTATATAATAATTATAAAAGTGAGAAAGAAAGCTATAGTCCCAGAGGGAGTGAATGCTTTGTGTCCCTTTGGCTGATGATCGAGTGATAGCCGCCATATTATACTTGAAATGAAAAATGACAATTGTGTTAACCAGGATGATGACTTTAATGCTTTTTTAAATAATTTAGCTTGAACCCATGCCTCACACTAATCCAGTTTTCCCATCCCTATTGATTTAACTTTAATTCATTGATAAGCTGACAATTGGTTACCACCCTTAAGTGTCATGTACCTAAACCAAACATTATTTGTATATTAATCTATGAATCTCCACAGTAAATATCAGTAGGGATGGAGAGTTTGCAAAGGGCATATTCTTTATGATCAGATGATAAAGGTTTTGTAACATTTGCATAACATTAGACATGATCAATGGTCTTGACCAGCCAATCAGAGAAGCACAATTTTGACTAGCTACTAAAATGATTCTCCTCCAACAGAAATTTTTGAGAGATAACGGACCACCCCTAAATATCAAAACCTCATATAAGCATATAAACAATGCCTAGGTAAATTTTTGAAGGTTGGGACTCTACCAAGCAAAATCATGACAATGCGCGTAACATTTACAATAGAAGGTCTTTAAACAAAAATATCAGGTCATTATTAGAATATGTGGTTAGATCAATAGAACTAGTTTTTCATTTGTTTTAACTTTAAAATATATACAAGTAAGTTCCATATTACTAATGCAGCACAGTGTATGTTCCTCATTTAAGGTCTGTAAATGAGATCTGATCATTAGAGTCTGGAAACCAATATTTACCATGTTCTTTATTCCATTTGCACTGGTCTTTAAAACATTGTTCTACAAATATATTTTTTCAGCACAGTTTTACTGTGATATAATAAACAACCGAGAACCTATTGAAGGCCCTTAGAATATAGTAGTGAAATCTTTTTTTTCTCTGGTAGCCCAAATTCAGGGCAGGGTTTGTAATAAATAGTCTTTCTCATTTCTTTATTCAATTACTACTGTCTTTGAGAGAAATGATAAATGAGTGCAGATTCCAGACATAGGTCTTATATACTGTAGGTGCAGTCAGATAAGAGAGATGGCCTTGCCCTAGACAGCTGTGGAATGAGACCTTTGCAAAATGTACATCAGGGGTGACCAAACTTTTTCCAAAGAGGGCCAGGTTATGTGAAGTGAAATGTGTAGGCATGTGTCATTCTTTGCACCAATAATATTAAATGCAAATGAGTGATATCATGGGGCAGATCGTTTCCCTCACACATTGAATAGCTAATGCTTTACAATAAAGACTGCCCCTAGGTATGCTAGAACTTGTAGTTCACCCACATTCCCAAAAACCCCAGAAGTCCTGACCATTCCCCTGTCAACAGAGATGAGTTGTAACAAAACAGCTGAATCAGTGAGAAGATTCCCCATTCCTTAATGCTTTTTCCTAATAGTAGGGATAATCTGCATGGTGAAGCAGCCATACATAGGCACAGTATGGTGAAAACCCCTGACTGTACCAGTCATGATGGTGTGGGATTCAAGCCAAAGCCCCTGCTAGAACTTTCCCACTGACATGCAGCTATGGTTCTTGAGGAAGAGTGAAGTGCTTTTGCTGCACTTGAAACAAGCCCTTAAGATAAGTGCACAAAAAAAGGCACTGTTCAAGTAATTTGATGTCACCCCTCCTCCAGTTGTGAAATGTGTCAACTTTGTGTGGATCGTCTCTGAATATCAATGATTTTATGACCGAGGCTACTTGCCAATAGAAACTTGAGGTGGGCTGCATTTGTCCCCTAGGCCTGACTTTAGAAATGCCTGATGTACATTAATTACTTCCTTTTTGGACCAAACATGCATACTACTTAAATATGTAATAGAATCCAGACCCAAATATTTAATGTAAGTGGAAGCTATAAAATGTCTTTCAGTGGTTATAAGTATCTTAACAGTTAGGTGAGTGGTTCTTTTTGGACTAGTCAACCGTTATAGTTAAGGGGGCCAATAGGTACAAATTGACACAGAATAGAACATGGGAGAGGGAGCCGTCATGATGGTTAAGCAAAGTGGTGTCAAACTCAAATACGCAGTGGCTAAATGAAAAACTTGGATGAAGTCATGGGCCAGCCTTGATAATTGTCTTCTCAGTGGATAAAACGTTAAGTTTATTTCCATAAGAAAAGATTTAAGTTTGACCTTAATATTAAAAGTACAGTAAAAAGTAATTATAGTCTGTGTAAGTCTGTGCCATTAGTTAGCTCTATGTTGGCTTAATGCCGTTACCATTCACTTGGAAATGACCAGAAAATAGGCAAACAAGCCTGAACTGTGAAACTTTAATGCTATTTCTAGAAATGGTCCATAATTCTATTAAAGTGTTAAGGTGCCATGTAACTCTGCATGGGGAAGATATATTTATTATTAGAAATCTAGATAATCTCTTGAAAATATGAATTGTTTGGCCTGACCTGACACTAGTGGTTTTTGAGCTTCTGCCCCTATGCCCCCTGGTGTCATCACAAGTGTGCAAGTACTTGCAGACAGGAGTGCCTGGTCCTTATAAATGTACCCCACGTAAACATGTCCTGAAAAAGATTGCCGCCTTTAAAATTACCACACTTACAAAATGGACCCAAAGCATTCAAACAGATTGCAGCTATTATTTTTCTGGTACAAATTAGAAAACTAATGATAGTATTTGTTTTTTTTTGTTTGCTCTTTACTCAGCATTTGATATCTCCATGCAATTTTAGGACTACCTACTTTTGTTTTTCCCACCATGGGAAAGAATCTATTACTGCAATTGGCTGGCCAACTGACAGCACCCTGGCAAATGACTGTGTAAATTTAGCCTTATGCCTGCCATACACCCACAGACGGGTGCAGACAGACGAGCTCCGATGAGCTCAGGAATGCTAACGTGATGACGTCATCACGTTGCATTCTGGTGCATTCTGGGGCTGCTTTAATCGGCCGGGCACCCTTTGTGTGCCAGCCATTAGCTTCAATGAAGACTTCCTGGTCTTTCTTGAAGTTAATGGCATCGGCAGGCATCAGCCAGAGAACATCGGACATGTTTGTTCTCTGGCAGGCCGAGCTGTGGGGCGTCAGAGATCTGTCGTCCCATGTGGGCACACGCCGATTGGCGGCCGATTTTGCTGCCGACCGACGGCGTGACCGTGCACGCCCATCGGTCACCGAAAAAATCGGCAGCTTATCGGCGTATGTATGCCAGGCATTAGATCTACCAACATCTATGTGGTGCAAGGGCCCCCATGATTGGATATAGATTAATTGGGAAGGTTAGGAAGACCCTCATTACAGATCATTATGGCTTTGATGACCATAGAGACAGATCTACAATTTTGTGTGCAATATTTTCTAATGGAAAATCTGTACTGTGTGATGAGATTGTCATTTTAAAAAATCCTAATTTCCAATCATTTTATCTTGTGTAGCCCACTTTCAAAATGTCCAGCCCTGAATATTCACATTTATACGTGGATACACACAACAAATAGAAAAAAAATACATATCTGGTGAAATTTGGGAGAAAGTCTTATGTCACCAGGCTTGCATACTGTATTGTGTGCTTTGCTGTGGAATAAAAACATTACATTTAATAGCGATTTATTGCTTTTGGCAATGTTAAGACAACTACAGGCTCAATCCATGAACATTTACATTTTTTTTCTATACTATTCATGCTGATCCCCTAAAGATTTTCCCATTTATCTACCTACCCTTTGGTCCTTACTATTACAAGGCATATTTAACATACTCACACTCAGCTCACACTCAAACGAGTAGATAACATGTTCTAAAGATTTATTTGGGTCTCAGAATCTGTTTTTGGGTACCATTATGTTGCATTTGGATTGTTGTATATGTCCATTTGGAGGTATATACTGGAATCCTGAACGATCTTAAATTCAACAAATATAACACAGAAAAATATGGAGTGCCAGAAAACAGTACTCTGACCCTAGTAAATCTTGACCTTTGTACTCATAAAGCAATGACACGCTCACACTTGAGGTTGTGTAACAAAGAAATAATAACTGACACTTGAGATCCCACAACAGGCACACATAAAATAGAGAATGCAGAGAAATAACACATTGACACTGGGATCCCAGAATAAGAGCATGTTGTTAATACACATTTAGGTTTCCAGATCAATGCCACATTGAAACTTTGTGCCCAATACACCAACACTGGAATCAGAGAACAATCACTCACCAACTCTTCTCACCGATCCCTGTACAAGGGCAGACTGACACTTAAGCTAGGCATGTGTGGCTCCATTTTTGAATTGTGAAAGCACAATCGATCGCCATGCACGTTTATGGTAAACGATTGTGCTTGAATCGATTGTATCCAGCCTCGGTTGATTCCGCACAAAGAAGGCTCAATTAAACAGGGAACCAACATGTTGGTAAATTTATTCTTTGTTTAATTGATGGAGCTTGAGCACAGAGTTGTGACGTCGTCACGCTGTGCTTGAGGGTTTCTCTACAATGGCACAGGGAGAAAAGGACTGTTTTCTATTGCACACTGATACTTTGGGTCCATGTACTATGACACTTGGCTATCCATGTTCACTGGATCTCTGTACCAAGTAACACTAACACTAGAGGCTCCTGTATAATTCAACACTAACATTCCAAAAATTACACTGATATACGGTTCCCTTTATAAGAAACACTCACACTAGGGCTCCCAGAATAATTACATACCCGACACTTGGGGTCTATGTACTATAGAACAGTGACACTTAGTGCCCTAGAAGGATTACACAAAAAAGGGGTCCTCGAAAAATTATACACTTGTCCCAAAGGAATATAAATTGAAAACTGGAATCAGTTCAAAGACACCTGGCATCTAAAGGAAGCCATACACAGGTCGATTTTTCAGTAGATTGTTGCCCGAAAAATCTACTGTGCATGTTCGTGATGATCAATCGGCCATGAAAGCAGTGCTGCCCACCTTGAACGATCGACAAAAATGTAACCTCTAAGATTTTTTTTGATTGATCGTTTGTCAATTGAAATATATTGGTGAAGACCCTTGATCAACTCGATTTTGAGGATCGGCTCCTGTCAAAATGGTTTCCCAAGATGGTGTGCTCATCGATTGCAAAATGATCAATCGACGAATCCTCGAACGCCAGGAATGTTCTTATCGAGGATCGAGCGCAGAGAAATCAAGGCATCTATGGCTACCTTAAAACAATTCATGGAATCGTACTGCCTTATAGGGAGAAACCTGTGCAATGTTCTGCATTAGATTGGGAAAACCACTACACAACAATTAGTGAATACAAATTTGAGTGAAGGAATAAATCTAACAACTATGGTTTCTGTACAGTAAGAGTGCATTAAGAATTAACATAAAAGTATGAAACGACTCCATAAAAGAGAAAGCTTTCTCTTATCTCTTCTATACAGAGACATCCCAAAAAAAAGTACAAGGCATATGAAAATAAAATAATTATTTTCATCATTTACTAACATGGTAACAGCACATATATAATGTATATACTTGAGTATAAGCCAATCCAAATATAAGCAGAGGTACCTAACTATCTAAAAAACTGGAAAAACTGAATGACTTGAGTATAAGCCTGGGGGGAAATGCAACAGCAAAGGTACAGAAACACACAGCAAATGTGCTTTTGTTTAATATTATTATTTAATTCAGCAGATTTGTAAGTTCATTACAAAGCCCCTGAACATGATATCATTACTACATTTGCTGAAGTTGTAGAGAAGGGTTTTGGGAACATTGTAAAGAAAAAGGAATTGCTCTAGCTTATTAAGTTTTTGCACAAAATTTGACTTGACTTTGAACCTAATTTTCAAATGTTCCCACAACACTTCTCTACATCTCCAGCAGATTTGGTGATGATAGCATGTTCGGGCTTTGCAATTCACTCATAAAGTCCACCTACAAAAGAATTATCATTTCTTGACCCGAATTAAATTTTTTGAGCACATTTCAGGTGCTGAAAAATTCGGCTTATATTCGAGTATATACGGTATGCCAAATGATGCCAGCCAGCCGCACAAAAGCTTTGTGCAGTCTTTTTTAGGATAGATATTGAAAGCAAATATGCGACAAGCCAGTGTGCTATTCCATATATTTATGTCTTTTTACCAAGTTATTAAATAAGAATTTTAGTACATATAACATAGTATTTATAACCACCTTTGTACAACTACAGCAAATACAGTCCTTAGGGCTTCCAGATAATGAAAAGCATATAAAAAGTTATATAGTGTAGTGTGGTCTCAATATGTAAACATATACATTTATCTAATTCGATTCTATGCCAATTTCATTGCATTAAGCTATTAATAAACATAGTGTGAGTGTGTTCTTACCTCCCCTACCAATTGTTATTTGTTTTAGTTAGTGTAATGTAGGTTGCATATTATAAAATTAGTAAAAAAGAGAGAATATAGACATTAAGGAATAGAGGTGGGTCACTGGAAGTCTATGTTATGGTTGCTATAAATTGCTGTTGTCCTAATAACTTCACAGAGATAAATCAAATATTTTGAGAATGTGAAAGTTACAGTAAATTTACTTCAGACAACTACAAGGGATAACAGAAAATTATGGCAATAATGATCCTTGAAATCATTGCGGTGTGCTTAATAAAATTAGGGTTGGATCAGAGGAGTATCCAACCCTGATCACAAGATTTCTATTCTTTGTTTCATAAAGCTGATACCAGTCCCTTGTTTAATGTACAAACAGTTATAAAATAAATATACCACAATTTCCTTTGGATTTGTATAATGGCAAAAGACAAAGGAGAGAGCCCCTCACTCTCGCCAAAAAGGCATCCCAATATTAAATTACAACAGGAGAGCACTGGTGGTGAGTATGAGTCAGCACAAGTGGGAATTCCCTCTGCGGTCAGCAGAGGCTGGGGGACTTTAAAGGTCTCCTAATTGGAAGTATTAGCGCAAAGAGTATCAATCAAGGTATAAGAAAAAGAATGAAATTTTATAATCAAAAAATATTCAACAATCAAAAACATGTATCAAGATCATCAAACAGAGCTACATGAGATGTTCGCTGTAGCACGATAGGCATACAAAACAGTACAATACAACATCGACTCTACACATAGATGACTGGTATAATATGTCCCAATCAGCATCTAGCAAACTGATGTGCGATAAAAGCAAGGCCTAAGATGGAGGATGACTGTCCCAACTCCCTCAAAAATCCAGGTCAGCTGTCTCATGGATTTTTGAGGGAGTTCGCGTTCTGAGTCCTTTTACCTGCTACTTGACCTACTTACGTTTATACTACTCACCACTGACTACCTATATGACCTGACCTGCGACTCCTACATTACTCACTATGTATCCTTGACTGACGTCTGCTGCCCGATTAGGGGTGGTCCCCCGTTCTTTCATCTTTAGTCGGGACCCCACCCAGATCATCTGGACATCTTTTGAATTATGTCACCCATACTCGCTTTACAATCATCAGCATTCTTGTGCCTATACGTTTGACTACTTCCCCTGATGAACGAAACGTATGTTGGGACAGTCATCCTCCATCTTAGGCCTTGCTTTTCTCGCACATCAGTTTGCTGGATGCTGATTGGGACATATTATACCAGTCATCTATGTGTAGAGTCGATGTTGTATTGTACTGTATTGTATGCCTATCGTGCGACAGCGAACATCTCATGTAGCTCTGTTTGATGATCTTGATACATGTTTTTGATTGTTAAATATTTTTTGATTATAAAATTTCATTCTTTTTCTTATACCTTGATTGATACTCTTTGCGCTAATACTTCCAATTAGGAGACCTTTAAAGTCCCCCAGCCTCTGCTGACCGCAGAGGGAATTCCCAATTGTGGTGACTCATACTCACCACCAGTGCTCTCCTGTTGTGATTTGTATAATGGCAATATGCTCCCTTGATGTTTGGATATACATATTCCCTGTACGCTTCTATACACATACACAACAGAATGTAGTGGTATTGTTTAGTGGGACATCGTCCTACTTCTCACATCTTAATTCCAGTCCTCAATCCCAGCTTGGGTCCTACCCTTAAATGGGAGTTGCTGCCTTGCTTCATCGCCTTAGTATCAGTTGAGTGAACTGCAAGGGAAGCCATAAGCCATGACCAGGCAGAGGTTTCCGGTGAAGTCTGTCGGTGCCAAATGAGAACACTGTCTCTTGGTCCTTCTACCATCTACATCTAGAAAACTAAGGCTTTGTCCAGTATAGCTCCCAGATGAGTTGGATACAATGAAAACCTGCATCTTCCAGGTTGACTGTTCGGTAGCAGTTTACACAATAGCATCCAGTTGCTCTATCAGAAAGTGGTGGATGACCTCGAACATAGGTCGGTCCTTTATGTCCCTACTCCAGCATTTCATCATCAGGTCAAAGATGGGGGTGGGGCACAAAGGTGCCTGGGAGAGATAGATCTAGGGTTCAAAATAATAAATGTATAAGTAAATACAAAGGGCTAAGCAGCATACTAGAACCATCTTATATAAGGATTTCCTTATTTTAGAATTAAAGATTTACTTATAATTTGTTCGATGACTTGATGTTATTTGTTAATCTATGAAGAATATGGCGTATGAACTGAAGACCGTTGTCATCAGAACAGAATAAAAATTATTAATATTACTGCCCAACTTATATTTCCAACCTAGTACATAAATAAAACCCTAACAACCCCCACCGCTCCTTCATTGACCTACTAATGACATGCCCACCATAACATCATCACATGCGCAGCTTCAAGACTTCTCTAGGGCCACTCCTACTCTCTGAAACTCTCTTAATTGCTCCATTAGACTCGATCTTACCTTTGGCAGTTTTAAAAAGCCCTGAAAACCCACCTCTTCAGTCTGGCCTACCCATTCTGTCATTCACCACCATGCCAGTCCCATCCCCCCTGCCTATTGTATACTTTGTTTCCCAGCCTATTAGATTGTAAGCCCGATCCTCTACTCCTCTTGTGTGTTATCTTGTGTTGTATCTCATCTCTAAGAGCTGCATAATATGTTGGTGCTATATAAATAAATAATAATAATAATAATAATAATAACTTCTTGTTCTGGTGACAACTGTAAATCCATGTCCCCTTCACTTTCTGCCCTAGTAAAAATGATCACCAAGCCAATTAGAATTTATAATCACTTGGCATAGTTTCATAAAGTAATGCAATATAATAAAAATGTTGTCAGAAAATGGCCATTTGTAATTTGATATCAACCACTTTCTTGGATTTTGCAGTAATATGGACAGGAACTGCATTATTTAGCTAATTTTATTAAGGACAACCTCAACTCTCTAATTCATGTTATTCCTGATCCATCATATCTCCAAGATCGATCTGCTTTAAAATGAAGGATTCTGCCCCCTCTGAAACTACCATTACTCTTGTGTGTTCTGGTTTAACAAGAATGTAAACATTCAGATTACTGATTTGGACCTGCCTCTCTCCCCAGCGCTTTTCCTCCTTCACCATACAGGTAAAACACAGCCCCAAAAGCAAAAGACCCTGTTAAAACATTTGATCAATGCAGCCAGGGTTATAATCCCCCGCTACGTGAATTAATCTGTCACCTCTTCTATTTGGGAATGGATTAAACAGGTTAGACACATTCTATTTTAAATGAAGGGATACCATATCATTACCTGTCTTCCTTGGTCCCTGAAAAACTCTCCCGTGTTTTCAATAACCTGTTCATCAGACAACACACTGTATGGCTGTTCTTTGCACAAGGTAAACATCTCCCATAACGTGACCCCAAATGCCCATACATCGCTGGAGGTTGTGAATTTTCCCTAAAGTAAAAGGAAGTTGGTAGAGTCAAATGTCCATGAAAGAACAATAATGCAGTAAGACTTGTAATATACAAGCAAAGTGTGACTTACTAGAAGAATACTTTCCCAGGCCATCCAGCGAATTGGAAGAACCGCACGACCCTGGATACGATAATAATCTCCACTATATAGATTCCGGCTCATCCCAAAATCTGCTATTTTGAGTGTGTGGTTGTTTCCCACCAAGCAGTTCCTTGTAGCCAAGTCTCTATGTACAAAGTTTAGTGAGGCCAGATACTTCATTCCAGAAGCAATTTGTGTGGCCATGTATAAGAGGTTGTGGAAACTAAAAGACAACATCAAAGAGGCAATAATTACACTATATTTATGGCACAATAAAAAGTGCAAAGAGTTCCAATCGTTACTAATATGGAGACAACAACAATTACTTTTTTTTATTAATTACCATAAAGCATTTAGTAGTTAACATTGCTTTTAAGGGTTTCTCCCCTCACTTTCTATTGACAACAAGTTCTATAACCTTTACAAACTGTCTTTTTGTTTTTTCCCCAACACTATTTTTTTTTGGTAAACACACACACAGGTTTCTTTAAAAAAATTAAATAAATGAAAAGGAAGTATGAAATCTTGGTTAAGCAGCATACAGGAAGTAAAAAATATCACTGATCTGATGTTTGTTTATGTTCCTTGTTTATCTTATGACCATGTTATCTTGTCAGTTATGAAATCATTTGTGCTACAGATTGTGGTCAGTGGAACAGAAGGTGAGAACCCCTTAAAAGCAACGTTGACTATTGAATGCTTTATACAAAAAAAAAAAAAAAAATAATCATGTACATTCATGCTAATCACGAGTAGCCTGGTAATAAAAAAAGTGATGACATGGGCCCTGGTTTTCTTCTGTTTACACAATACTTAACTACACTTCTGGGGTAACCATATGGGGTGAGCACTATTTGGGAGTCGAGTAATAAAGCAAATTCAAGGTAAGAAAAGGGAGCAAAAAGAGCAATATAGTACACTAAGGGCTCTGTCGACACCCCTGCCTACCCGCACAGGCTGTTTCCACGGTGTTGAGCTGTTGGAAGGTTAACATAGTGCCGGCGGACCGACTTAATGCCGTGGAAACAGCTTGTGCGGGTAGGTGTTTATATGGATAGGCTCTATTGACATCCCGGACAAGGAATGCAATCAACACAGTGGATGTCGACGGAGCCAATAATGCCGTAGAAACATACCCCAAGACCTGTTATGGAAGACTCAGCCGTGGTGCTAAATTTGTGGTTCCCTACGAGATCAAACAGCACTGACAAGGGAACTGAATAAGGCTGGGCATAGATGGGTTGTTTTCCCATCGACCGACCGGGCGTGATGACGCCATCACGTATGGCCTTTAGTGCCAGACACCCTTTGTGGGCTGCCCATTTCTTCGGATTGGAACGCCTTTAGCTTTCATTAGGGCACGCATTCGCTGTGGCATTGTTTCGATAAGCTTCTGCAATGTCACAAGATTTATTTCCATTCAGTGTTGCATTAATTTTTCTCGAAGATCTTGTATTGATGATGGAAGAGTCTAAACGCTGTGCAAAGCCTTCCCCAGCAGATCCCAAAGATTCTCAATGGGGTTAGAGTCTGGACATTGTGGTGGCCAATCCATGTGTGAAAATGATGTCTCATGCTCCCTGAATCCTGGCATTGTCATCTTGGAATATGCCCATTCTATCAGGGAAGAAAAAATCCATTGATGGAAAAAACTGATCATTTAGTTTATTCAGGTAGTCAGCTGACCTCATTCTTAGAGCACATACTGTTGCTGAACCTACTGTTGTCTACAATGAGGAAAACTGTGCGGTTTTCCCACGCGTGGACTGCGGTAAAAACCGCGCAGTGCAGCCGCCCCCTGTAATCCCCTATGGGGAAGGATGTGCCAGTCTATACTGGAGTGTCATACCCGCGGGTGGGGGAGGCGCAGCAGCGGATTCACAATGCCCACCCGGGCGTTGGGGATCCAGGGGCATCCCGCTGCCACACTGAGGACACGTGCCACGCCCATTGGTAAACAATGGGCGGGTTGGCCAATACATGAAAATAGGATGCGGTATTGCCTGCACATAAATACCGCATCCTAAACAGCGCCCAAACAGCGGGCGGGTGCTATGGGCATGCACACACCGCCGTGCCCATAACGCCCCCTGTGGTTGCAGGGGCACTGTAGTGTAGACTTACCCTGATGTGCCCATCACTCTGGAACAGGACTTTTTTTGCCCAGGCAGTGTATAAGGCAAGATGGGTTTTAGGTTAGGGGATTTTTTTTATATCAGATATCTTAAACCCCTTATATAAACAAAACAGGCAAAACAAATATGTATAAAACATAAATAAAACATGTACCTGACAGATGGTATGTTGTTAGCAGTGGTGAACTGGCTGCGAATTTCTCGTTGTGAGAGAAATTGGTTAAGATCGCCATTCTCCATATACTCGGTAATCATACACAAGGGGTCATCGTGGACACAGACACCCAACAAGCGAATGATGTTTGGATGTTTCAACCTAGAGATTATCTTTATTTCTTTCAGAAAGTCGTTTCTACAGGTTTGAAAAAGAAGGGATTTTTTTAAGACTCACACATGTTATATTAATATTACAATGTATTTAATATAGAATTAACTTTTACACAATGCTTAACGGTGTACAAAGTAAAAAGAAAACTGTCAGAGGAGCTCTCAATCTAATGCTCCTGTCATATGTCACATGTAATTTCTTTCTGTTTGACCAGAATGCTAACCACTAGTGATGAGCAAGCACCAAAGGGTTTGGGAGTTCGGTCCGAGCGTATCACGATGCTTGAGTGTTCTACCAAGCACCTGAGCCCAATGTACGTCAATGGGAGGTGACCAGGCACCCTCTGCTCGGATGAGGGGAGGGTGCCTGGTCCATGGAAAAAGTTGAGAAAGTCACTGGGAACTGCATGGGGACCATGTATGGATGCATCTTGGACTCACAAGTCAGTGTTGGGAACCATTTTCTCCACACTGACAAAAAACATACATTTTAAAGAAGTAGAACGCTCTGAAACATCATAAGGCAGTGCTTGCAGGTGAGCTGACACTCAAACATTATACGGCAGTGTCTGTAGGTGAGCAGACGCGCTAAAACATAACATGCCAGTGCATGCAGATGAGCAGATTCTCTTACACATTGCATAGCATTGCGTCCAGTGAGATAACACTCTTAAACATTGATTGGCATGGTCTGCCAGTGAGTGACACTCTCAAAGATTGATTGGCATGGTCTGCCGGTGAGCTGACGCTGCAATGCGTTCCCTTTGTCTCCCTTCCTCGGCTGACCGAGGAAATACGCACTGTGCCGGCCACGTTTTGATCAACCTCTCCACAAATACCACCATTTTTGTTGTCCTCTCCAACACAGGAATGAGAGGAATCCACGCTGAACTGAGGGAATTAAACTTAAGCTAGCCATACACGTGTCGGATTCCATGGCCAGTCGATCACCCATCCGATAGATTCTGGCGATTCTGCCGGGAATCGCAGGTGTGATCAATCGGCCAATTAAGAGTATCCATCGCTGCATACCACCTTAATCCAACGGATTCCGGGACGATTCCGTGTCCGATTGTCCACCTCACAAATGGCAACTCCCCCTGATCTGTGCAGAATCGGATCAGAAAGACCAACATGTTGGTTCTCTGTCGGATCCGATTCTGGGCCCCTGAACGATCGGACAAGGTGGGCTGCATGCGATTCCGGCACGATCGTTTCGCGTGCACGCGCCCGGAATCGATCGTGCCGGAATCCGGTGGGAATCCCACACGTGTATGGGGACCTTAACATGGGTACTAGTACCCTCTGTACCCAAGCCAACAGTCTCCAGAAGCTCCTCCTCTTCTTCATGCTGCAAATCAAGCTCCAAAACCAAAGTTTGGGTGGTATCACTATCAGTCTGTGCCATCTCCTCCGCTGACAAATTCGGAGGGTCGTCCTGAATTGTGAGCAGTGATTGTTGCAGTAGACACAGCAATGGGATGGTTACACTGATGATAGCGTTATCACCACTAACCATTTTTTTTAAATTTCACATACATCTGACATCAGTGCCCACACCTTGCTTGCAAATTGTGGCAGTTTACAACGACTAAGTTGCAGCTGTTTGCCCTCTGCTGCTCACAAAGCCTGGACAACATGTCGAATGTGGAGTTCCAGCGCATGCTCAGATCGCACATCAGTCGTAGAGCTGGAAGCTGCAAGTGCTGCTGCAGGGTCGACAGAGCGGCTGAAGCTGTGGACGACTTTCTGAAATGGGTGCGCCTTCACTAGTACTCCTTTCAAATTGAGGTATGTTTTGAAAAACCACTGAACCACTAAATTTAAAACATGGGCTAGGCAGGAAATGTGGGTCAGGTTGACGAGCTCCAAAGCCACCACCAAGTTGAGGTGACCCGGATGGACATAGGGCCTGCAATTCTGGGGGTGGGTAGATCTATGTCGGCTCAGGGTACGATTCGCTCCCAGGCTCCACATCATTCACCCAGTGTGCCTTGAGGGAGATGTAGCGTCCTTGGCCACCAGCACTTGTCCATGTGTCCGTGGTTAGGTAGACCTTCCCAGTTACTGCATTGGTCAGGGCACGGGTGATATTTTGTAACACATGCTGGTGTAAAGCTGGCACGGCACACCAGGAAAAAAATTGCAGCTGGGGACTGCGTACCTAGGACAGGAAGCTGCAGAAGGCCTCAGTCTCCACAAGTCTAAATGGAAACATTTCAAGGGCCAGCAACTTAGAAAGTTGATTGGTGGGAATTTGCATTTGTGCTCAAATGCCTCTGTAATCTCTATTTGGACGCTATGCTTGGACAGAGAAGTGGATGTAGATGCTGCTGGTGCGGGTACAGGGAGTGAGGCATCTGGGGCAGCACCTTTGACAGGGGATTGGCCAGCAGTTCCTACAATACGGGAGGAGGAGGAGGCAGTGGTATGACAGGCAGACTGTGAACCCAGGCGTTCTGCCCACTTATTTGGGTGTTTAGATGCCATGTGGCAGATCATGCTAGTGGTGGTGAGGTTGCTAGTGTTTACACCCCGGCTCATTTTTTTTTTTTAATCATTAAAGTTTTATTGAACCCCGGCTCATTTTGGTACTGCACAGGTTACAAACTACCACTCTTTTGTCATCCGCACATTTCTTTAAAAAACACTATACTGCAGAACTCCTAGGCCTTGGCAAGGCAGATTTTCGCAGGGTAGTGCTTGCTGTCATGGCCGACTTCTCCCTTTTGCCACATCACTGCCTCTTCCTGGCTGATGCGGCGCTGCGCATTCCTCCTCTTCTGAACTACTATCCTTATCACCTTCCCAGGTTGGAGCACTGACCTCACCAACCACCACCTCCTCTTCCGCTTCCTCAACCTGATCATTCTCCTGACTTGACATCATTGTAACCTGAGTGTTCAGCAACTGTGTCTCATCATTGTCCACTTAGGGAATGGATGTTTTCCCCACCATCATCTTCTTGGGACTGTAAAGGCTCAAGACATTGGGAATCAGGCACAATATCTCAGGTCCCTCGTCCAGCATGCTAGGCAATAGGGCCAAACGTAATTGTGGCGGTGTAAAGAGCTCCTTGGAATATCCGAGTGTGGGATCTCTGGTTTGGCATGCCTCAACATGGCTGGAGGAAGGATGATCAGAAGGAGGATTTGCTTGACCAGGCTGTTGGCTCCATACAGTGGACCTGGTGGAAGTGTGGGTGGTGCTCAAAAGACCGGAACCATTGTCTTCTGCAATCCAACCGACCAACTCTTCGCACTGCCCAGACTTGGACATTGTTGCCCTGCACCGGCCTGCTAGTTTGGAGATGAAGCTGGGTACACTTGTTTTTTATTTATTTTCTGCTGCACTGGCAGCAGGCACAGTTTCCTTGCGCCCAGGGCCTCGTCCTCTGCATCAGCACCCTGACCGCTTCCCTGTCCCTTCCTGCTTACCCTCTTCATTTTGAATGAGTGTTTTTTTTAATAAATGTGCAAATGCAGCAGAGATCAATTGATTTCCCACAGTGAATTGAAAGAAATGCAATAAATTGTTTTGCAGCACTGCTATTTTCCTAGGAAATTACCATGGGTGTACAAGACAAAACAAGCCCCAATATGACACAGTAAAATACAGGCAGAATTAGGAACATTTCCTAATTTTTTCGGGTATGTCAGTAAAGAGCACAACAGTGTATGTGTGCCCAACAGTGCAGTGGAGCTTTTAGTGACCAAATGGCTGTCAGGAACAGATCAATCCCTGTTACAGCACAGTGGATGTCCCCATAAGAGCACAAGTGTGTCTAAAGTCTTCAGTCCTTAAAAGGACTTTTGTGTCTGTAAAAGTAAGCTACAGCCAGTGAAGGAGAGCAGAACAGCCTTTCCCTGCCTATCCTGTGCCTATCTCTAACCACACTGAGGCGAGTGGGAGGGGCCAGGTGCTATATAGCACCTGGCCATGTGTTCCTCCCATCCAATCACTGTAATGCCAGCAGCTAACATGGCTACTGGTATTACAGTGTGGGCAGCAATAAGCTGCCCATTGATTGGAGGTTTCCAACCCGCAAGAATCGCGGGGCAGAGACTCGAATATGGAGCTGTAGAACACTGGCGAGTGCCAAGCATGGCGATGCTCAAACCGAAAATTATTGAAAAGTGATCAGACATGTCAGAAAATTTTGATCGATCGAATGTTATTTTGTTGTGTCTGACTGATTTTGGTTAAATTTAAATAATAAGCATACTTATACATCCGGTGGCAGACATTTCCGCGTGTTTACGATCAACTTCCTTTGATTATGTTTTGATCAAACAAACCAACATCTATCAAATATTGGTTTCTCCATGTGGGAGGTACTTCTATCGTACTTTGAGGATCAAACCAATGTCAATGATAAATTACGATTGAATCTGACAATGATTGTAGGGAAATTGAAACTTGTATGGCCTTAACACGCTGGCGTGCAGATGACAGGAAGAAGTTGCAGTCAGTTGTTGAAACGAGAAGAGTAAATTTGGAAGACTGAGCATCTTGTGGCAAAATCAGGAATTATAGAAGGAGCTTTTCCCAGTTGAGATAAGTATTGAATTAAAGCTTGAACACTTCAAGTAGTTGAATACTTAGCTTAACTTTTAATATTCCAGTTTTATTGCTAAGTGAATACAGTGTATGTCTATTGAATGACCTGAGAGAAATTACATTTAGAGGGCAGTAGTCTCGGAAGTAAACACGAATAGTAGTGGTTTACTAATAAGGATGCCTCAGGTCTGGGGAATAAAATTAGAGCGTGAGAGAACACATATGCTAGGGGAGCAACATCTGAAAAAGCTGCTGAAATATGACTATTGGTTGCTGGTACCTGGCGGTTTTTGTAACATTAGCTCTCAACATCTTCACGGCTACCAGAACTGGCTGATTGCTGCAGTCACTAGAAGACATTTCTAGAAAGTCTTGTAGCCCCTCTACTTCACATAGGTGGACCTGTCATAGGAAGAAGATAAAACACACATTACTGGGACATGCTCACTGTAAAAAAAATAACAAAAACATGCATAACAAACTAAACATGCATAACAAATTGCAAATCAAATGAAACATGGAGTCAACCAATCAGAAAGCAATATCCTGAAGCTAATAGACTAATTGAAGCTGTTGATAGTAGACACTTATCTGAAATATTAACAAATGGAATTTATTCATAAAAAACCTGTGCCCGCACTATGAAACTAAATTATTGAAATATTTTTATTTTATATTAATAAGCAGTAAAATAATTATTTGAACACAATGTTGGTTAGTTGTCTTTTATTATTGCATTAATAAATTAATGCAATAATTATATCTGTAAGTTAGGTACTGCAGCAAACTAAATTTAAAGTAAATGCCTCCAGAACAGGGGTAGTCAATAGGGAATTCTCAAAAGGGGTCACATTTTCTGGTTGCAGCTGTTTATTATTGTGCACCACATACGCATATTGATTCCCATTCAATGGGGATCCTGGTCCTGTGTACCCTGCAAGCTGCTGACAGACAGTTGAGAGAGACACACAGGCTGCAGAGGAGGCCCCCCCCCCCAACTCTGCCCCCTTGCCAACTCTCAGCTGACAGGCAGAGCTGACACGGACAAGTGGGCAGAGCCCAGCAAGGATCGAGAACTATCACAGATCGACTATCGCAAATGCGCATGGTGATCAATCGTTCATTCGATCCGTGTATGGACACTTCAAGAAACGGGGGACTCTGTCTAACCAACCCAACCCCTAAAAAAGAGACACATGCAAAGTCTCTGATACACGCGACTCCCATCAGAACCTGAGCAGGAAAATATCATAACCAGATTAAGTATGCACAGTAATTACAAAGCAAGCGTTTATGGAACATGTAGTCTAACAATCATGGCTTTTGGTTGTGATAGAAAAAAAGGATGCAAACTTGATGTTTAGGACAGAGCTGATAAGGCACACACTTCATTTATATATTAAAATAAAGTATACACACTACTTTAAGCTTTATTTAATTAAATATTAATAATATGTTCATGCAAGAACTCCATTCTCTATGCAGTGGTAGTGGTGTGTGTTGTAGGAAGCAGTCATGAAATCCGGTATCTCCCAGTTAGCGTCCAGTATGAAGCCAGTGTCCGTGGTGAAGAGACACTCCTCTGACTGTAAATGCCGGACTTTGCACCAGCACAAGGAATGGAGAAGACGAGGAAGTGCTAGGGAAGGAGGTTAGGCAAAGTCCCCCATCCAGCAGCATTGGGCGGCGGACCGGCTGAGCGCCCCTTGGGCTGGAGGTGGGCTGTGTGATCTGGTTGCTCTGGAAGCTGCTTGGCTCTGCCGCTCACTGTCACAGATCCTAACAGGACTGGTGGATCTGTGTCTGCTTCCAGCTCTGGAATCCATCCATGACACCTAGGGTTAACCTTCCGCCTCTCTGGAGCTCCCTCTGCTGGACATTGTGGTCCTGCACTCCTCCTCTGTCGCTCCTCCCTCCTGGTGTTTATCTAGCTGGATCAGGTGACAGGAAGACGCCTGTACTATGTGCTCCCATGTGTTTTCCTTTTGATTCCTGCTTGACTTCCCGGCTCCTGACCCCTTGCTTGCTCCTCAGACTACGCTCTCGTCTCAACCCTCGGCACTGCATAACGGTACTCCTTCTGACCTCCCGACTCCTGACCCCTTGCTTGCTCCTCGGACTACGCTCTCGTCTCAACCCTTGGCACTGCATACCGGTACTCATTCTGACCTCCCGACTCCTGACCCCTTGCTTGCTCCTCGGACTATGCTCTCGTCTCAACCATCGGTACTGCATACCCGCATCCCGTCTGACTTCCCGGCTTCCGACCTTGGCGAGTTTATATGGACTTCCGTTACTCTTAAACGTATTGTACCACGTAACAATTCAGCAAGCCAACTTGCACGGGTGCTCTTCTGGGGACTGCCACCTGGGGATTACCCGCAGCCACACCCAACTCCCTTCGCGGGGAGCTCTGGTGAATACCAGGTAGTCCCTTAGACTCCGCACCCCAGATTGCACTCCTGCCAATCGTGCAAGTTGGCCCAGTGGGTCCACACCCTAGATCCACCGGTGTCACCGCTGCTCTGGTGTCACCTGCCGTGACAGTCCGGTGTCACCGCTGCTCTGGTGTCACCCGCCGTGACAGTCACCCTAGATTCACTGGTGTCACCGCTGCTCTGATGCCACCCGCCGTGACACTCACATCCCAGAACCAACATCACCTGCAAAGAAATCTGCCGAGCTCTGCGGACCCTGAACTCTGCCGCCTACCAGGACCCCTGATATGGACTCTAGTAGCAGCCTCCATTGTAGAGGGGGATTCTCATGGGGGCAATGTGGGGGAGGGTTTATGGAGTCCTGTGAGTTTGTATTGTGGGTTTAAATTTTATGTCAATAAATTATTTTGAAAACTTTAAAAAACAAACAAAAAACTTAAAGCAATGATATTGTGGCAAAAATTTATTGAAGAATTAACATACCTCTCCAAACTGACCCTCGCCAAGTTTCTCTTTCATTCGCAACTGGTTACATGGGAATTCGCCAACGCTGATGTCCTTCTTAGTGAGTGAGTCCACAGTGAGGGCTGGAACAGCATACATGTTGTTCCCCGTCACCCCCTGGAGATTTACAATATCTGTTTCGGCATAGTGAGGGACGCTATTCTGAAATCCCTGGTGTGGGGTGGATTTGGTCAAATCTGGCTCAGCATAATCTCCACTGCAGGCTGGAAACACATGTAAGATTTTGGTGATAGGCTAGTGTAACCAAGAAAACTGATATTAAGCCCATGTCTAAAATCGATGCATGTATGTAGCAGAGTTCATAAACAATGTAAAAGTCTTCAGTATTGTACAAATGTTTTGCCTTAAAACGCTTTTTATGCACTTTGAATGTATATGCCATGCACCGCAAGCTATGCACGACTTCAGTCGGGTACACATTGCAGTAAAGGACATTAAGTACTTTTGGGTTCATATCCACTAACCACAAAGATCAGTTTATTTACTCCCTCGTTCATTTAATAAAAACTATTTATTTTGTTCCCTATTGCAGACGTCCCCCTCCCAGGGCTCCGGGTGGTGTCCCACCCTGGGGGGCACCCCAACGGGTGCCTCCCTATATGGTCACTAAGACCACTCCACCAGGGGTCCAGTCTGGTGGGGTTACTATCGCCTCTGCTGGTGGACGGTTTGGGGGGGTGCACCCACTACGTGGGTCGTCTCCCTCTCTCTTCCTCCAGCGGTGGAGCGTTTACCCCCCCAGCCTGGCTTGCTCAAATATGCCAGCTGCGCTGCAGCTGTCTGAGCAGGGCGCCCACGTATGGGGATGAAGACGCAAGACGCCCTTGCAAGACTATGGGCATGGACGTCTCACTTGGCATTGTGCGCATGCGCGCGCGGTGCGCGTATGCGCGCACGGCCTTTTCGGCCGGGGCGCGCGTGGCGCGCTGACGTCGTCACGTCCCACCCCCATCTGAAGCGCGATCCAGCATTGGCCCATAAAAACGTCATAGTGA
>CM070040.1:34377662-34399851 GCA_036250615.1 Ptychadena robeensis
CTTCTAGTGCCATTCATGAAAACATAGATTCCTGGTGGTAGGTCCGCTTTAAGTCATAAAATCAATATGCAGTGGTGATACGCACTGTTATTATGCAATTTCACACTAAGAGAAGTAACCACACCATACTTATCAATTGGAGGGTATAGAACAGGGGTAGGAAAACGTTTGAACTTGTGGACCATAATGGGTTTGAATCAAGAGGAGAAATCACAAATGCGTCAAAAACAAAAACCTGTTTATTGCATTTTCAATGTACAGGTTAGGGCCCTGTTATGCTGGGCAATGCAGCAAGTCGCATTGAAAATGCACACTGCTCCAGGCGCCATTGAAGCTTCAATGTGGACTATACTATCCATTATCAATCAAGGGTGTTTTAAAGCTTTAAAATGGTTGACACTAGTGGAAACTTGGCCTTAGGTCTTTTTCACACAATAACCACTGCTGTAACATAGTGTCTGTGCATTACTGCACAGTAGTCAAGTTTCCAACTTGACTACTTGTTCTTGTTCAAAGGGAACTCGTTCTACCATTCACACTTGCACATGCTGTGTCGTTCCTTATTGAAAAAATATAAATGGCTGTACTTTGCCCATGACCTCATTACAGGTACAACATAAAAGGTAGCATGTGTCCACCTTAGAGCCACAATTGTCCACAAGATGGCACTGCTGCCTTAATTTATTTACATTTCACCAACAGCGAGTTTTTGCAGCCCAAACAAACAGAGGGAGAGGAGCTTATAGAGACAGTGCGTCACCACCCCCTGCCACCTCCAGCACCAACGCTGGTGCCACCCCCCCCCCCCTACGATTTTGTTTGTGCTCTGCCTGTTTGGGAGCAATCCACAGGCTGGATTTAAATTCAAAAAGGGCCCGCAAATGGCCCCAGGGTATATACTGTGCCCATGGTCTTCAATGGTGGAAATCCAGAAATTCATTTTATACAAGTTGTAGAATATCCAAGCATTCTGTCTTCTCTTATCCTCTCTGTACAAAGCAGTTAAAGGTTCATTAAATATTTGACAAGTCAGATGATATTTTCTAAAAAAATTACACAACATTGACCTACAGACAGGCTATAATGACTAATAGGCCTAAAAATGGCTATTGCGTGTACTATAATCTGTCAGGGGCAGCATGGATTTGTAAGACCAGAACAGATGTAAGTTTAGCTACAGTCCATGTTTCTGTCAGTCACTGAATTCCTCACATTGCTGACCTGGTGTTACAGAACAACACTACACCGAAAGAATGGCAACATGGCTGGCAAAGGAAGTGCATAGGCAGGCAGGTCTGGTCTCTCCTGTGAACTTAATACAACGTTGCATTCCTCTTAACTGACAGGCAATTTCGATGGTTTCCTCCTGTTATCAGTTATGAAATAATCGTACTAATGTGCTCTGAAGAGGTCTGCGTTCTATCCCTGATGGCATTAAAAATTAAAACAGATGCTAGATTTCTCAGAAACCGTTTCTGAACAGCTGAGCTTGTACTATTCTTCACTGTACATGTTATCTGTGGTCAGGTAAGACATTTTTATGCCACAAAGCATCTGTTGTGCTGAAAAGGGGTAGTTAGCATGGCTTTGTGGATTCATTGTGACTTCTGAGTAGGGGAGATACTGAAAAGAATAAAGGTCTCTGGATCTTTCTCTATTGTTCCCAGTAACTAGACACCCTGTTTGTTCTGTTCTGTGAGGGGGGGGGGGGGGCACATACACAACACCTCAATGTGTCCTCTCCATAGAAAACTGTGGGTGTTTGGTTATTTATTGATATCTTAAGCTAAATAACTGGACAACTTTGCTTGCCAACAACAAAGATGCCCCAAGAGTAAAACCCTGCTGTCAGATATTGGAGGAGCCGGGGAGAGCAGAACTGTGTCTCCCCAGCTCCTTCTCCTCAGCTGAGCTTTGCCTGGAGACCCAGGCAAAGCATCGGACATCGCCGTATTAACGGTCATGTCCGATAAGGCTGTTTTTGAGCGGGACAAATCAATTTGTCCCGCTCGAAAACAGCGATGGGAGATTATATGGGTCAGATAGACGACATGAGCGCACTCGAAACGGCCATCAATTTGACCCATATCTCCACGTCTGTACCCTGCTTTAGCCACAGTAGTCATCTATTTTACTAAGTCCATTGGCTCTGTGGAAAAATGCAACATAGGTAATGACCAAACATCTGTGTAACGGCAGCTGCTGTATGCCGCCGTCGCCTCCTTACTTACCGTTGCAGAATCTCAGTTGCCCTGTCGTGGTGTGATTCTGATACACTTCCTTAAACACCCAGCGCGTGTCATTACCTGGGATTTAAGGTATTCGTTCATGTGCCACCTGGCTGACCAATAGTGGACCTCACTGCAGCTATTAAGGACCCTGCCCCTTTCAGCCTCCTGCCTCAAGTATTAAGGTCTCTTGTTATACGAAGCCAGGCCTGCTATTGCTGTTCCTGTGAGATAGGAGAACTGCCTGTGTTCTGAGGACCGATGACCGGTTAACACCTTACCCTGCGGCCTGCACTCTCATGCCCTGCCGCTGCCCTGCCCTGTCCACACGTCTGGCTGATCGACACCTGGGTCACCCTGAGGTTCCCTTGCGTAACCCTGGATCAGCTCTGCCTGGTGTTCTACATTCCCTCAAGATGCCTGGTAGCGAAACCTTGTGATCCCTCGGGAAAGTCTTAAAAATCTCCACCATCAGCGACGTATTGTGAAGGAACGAGTGGGTGCCAACGCCCTTAGAGGAGGTAGGACACGTGGCACAGTGGGTCCACACCTGCTGCCCCGTGATAGTCTGTAATGGGTTGACAACAGTGTCGCATAAATTTTGGCATGTAGTTGAAGAGTAGCTAGGAAGGAAACTGCTGAAAGAATATGCTCTTGTGGCTGATTATTTTGAAAACATGCTGGGATCACATAGATGGGAAAGGTCAACCCTATTTATTACAAGAATGCACACAAACACACACAAAACACATATCTTGTATTCTGTATGGAATGCCTGTCTCTTTACATGCTGTCATGGTGGCATTATTACTCTATAAAGTGACTGAATTAGAAAATTTGCCATAACAGCCTCACCAAAAACAAAATATAGACCTTGATCAGCCTAACCCTTCCATGCTCTACCTAAAACCAGGCAATCATGGTAGCAATGTAATTATGAAAATATTTTCTTCTCCTTTCTTGCCATTTCTCAGAGAGCATTTAGTTTATATGATACATTTTCACTATGTGACTGACAACCATGTTTTTAATTAGGGATACCCACAAGAGTCTTCCAGGAATTTTAATTCTGCAAACATTGAGAAGGTCCAGGAACAAACAAGGGAGTAAACCATTCACAATTTTAGAAGAACTGGTCATAAGCTTTTCTGAGAAATGCTTCCACCTTCCATGTAGTATTTGGGTATATTTTTCTCTACAGCTTGGTCATGCTTACTGCAAGAAGTTGGTTGGGGTTCCCACTTACTTCATGTAAGGACCTGAGTTGTTTGGCACAAACATATGGAATAGTGTTACTCAGAGATAAGAGGCACTTGCTTTGATCGATTTTCCTTATTGGTTGATTTCTTGTAGTTGGGATTGTTTTGGGGATGGAGGTATTTATTTCTAGATTTCTCTTCATGCACGGCGGACGGGTCTGTCTTCATTGCGCTGAGCTGATTCGCCGGTGTAAGGCTGAACGTAGTCGAGTACGTTCAGCCTTCACACCGGCGGATGTGTAAACAGACCATTCGCCGGCAGGCAAAGTCTGTGGGATACGTCGGGACCCCTGCTAAGCGTATACGCCGTATAATGGAAACAAGCCCTAAGAGTTTTACCTTCTGCCAATTGGTACTCCATATGCACCATTGTATATTCACTCACTGACACTTTTAAGCAATGATAGGTCAAAAAGTTGAAGTATACATAGAACCAACACATAGAAAGATATCAAGCCCTATCCCTAAGCTATCCCTTTCGCAGCTTGACTGGCCTATCCCTTTAATCCACAAAAATTTCAAATCTTTCAATCTTTTTTTTTTGCTTGTCATGTCATTGTCGAACATCGTTTGTTTATTTATCGAATGTAACATTCCCAATATCGAATGAAAATACATTCGAAATTACGACAGACAAAAATTTACTAACATGTTCAATGACCGAGGTCGAACAAACTTATCCAAGCTGGCCATTCTAGATTTTTGTTCAATCAACCAAAAAACATGTTTGTGTAAAAATCTACATGTGTAAACCCACCTTAAACATTTTATTCTACCGTTTTAATAATTGTATTTGTTCTGGCAAAAAGTGGTGGCAATAAAACTTGTATTATGCAACCATTAATTGTATGGCATCTTAGTGGAGTGAAAGTTAAAGCGGTTGTAAACTCAAAAAAACTGTTACACAGAGAAAAAAAAAGGTACTTACAATCTTCACTTCCTCATTCCCTAAGGCACCATCTTAAGTACTGGCACCTGAAGCCACTTCAGCCCATTCTGTTGGACATTACTAAGGTGCCCCTCCCCTGCAGACATATTTACCAATCCCAAAGGGTTTGGTATGGGAGGAGAGTTCTGGTCCTTCCAGAGATCCATGTGCTGCATATGTGTGTTGCAGTTTACATAAGAGACAGGAGTGAAGCTGAAGGATGACACTGTAGGAGATTTGGGACACCTTACTGACAGAACACTTCCCATGTGACTGTCATTGTTTACTTCTCTGCCCTCACAGCTCCCGTGTTCTCTAGCCTCCTGCTCTTATCAGGAAAACACTTGACAGCTGGCAACACAAGAATGCCGAACTCCGAGACAGAGAAGGGGAGGGAGGGGGATTTTCTGCTGACAGAGAGGAGACAGAAGACAGGAGCTGCATAGTAAATCGGCTGTGACAGTGACGTCACAGAGGACAGGCAGAGCAGAGCATTATGGGGCTGCAGACACAGCTGGGATGATTTCCCGGGAGCCCTTTTAGCTATGACAAGCGCCCGAGGTGCAACGTCACAGCATGGGAGGGGCTACCTCGGAAAAACTCGCCTCTCCTGCTTTAAGATTTATTTTATTTTTTTGGACAGTGATTGACCTATCTATTGGCAGTCTGATGCCGATAGTGCAAAGTGGCCTACAATGTGGTAGGTCCGCTTTAAGGCTGGCTTACACGCGTTTAGCAGCCGATTTTGCCGCTGACCGACGGGCGTGCGCGCTTGCGCCATCCGTCGGAGGCAGAATTGGCTGCCAATCGGCGTGTGCCCACATGGGGCGACAGGTCCCTGTCGCCCCACAGCTCCAGAGAACGGACATGTCGGATGTTCTCTGGCCGATGCCGGCCGATGCCATTAACTTCAATGAAGACCGGCGTCTTCATTAAAGGTAATGGCCGGCACACAAAGGGTGCCCGCCGATTAAAGCAGCCCCAGAATGCACCAGAATGCAATGTGATGACGTCACGTTGCATTCCAGAGCTCATCGGAGCTCGTCTGTTGGCACCCGTCTGTGGGTGTATGGCAGGCTTTAGTTGCTTTTGTATCCAAGTGAATCAGGAATGATTAATCCTATTGTCAGTTTTGTAATTTGTACATTTTTTTTAAGAAGAAATGTAGTTGCCTGAAAAGTAAAAGAAAACCTGGAAGCAAGTCTGTACACATCCGGCCTCTGCAGAATGTATCTCCGCTTCCTCCTGCTGACCCTGCTGACTGGACACTCAACATCAGAAGTTATACTATGTGAGCACTTTTTAGAAAATATATAATCAAATAATCTGAATGATGTTTTATAATCAATACTGTTGTAAGCGTGTGGCATTGAAATTGGACAATGCTATGGGGGATATGTACCAAATGTAGTAGAGATAAAGAATATTTTTCAGGCCAGAAGCAGATTACTTTTTAACTCTCCTGCCGTTCCTGATGGTCCCAGCTCGTCCAGCTCTGAACTGTCAGAACAGAAATGGACGAGCTTGGTTTTTCAGGCAGAGATCAGAGCCAGAGGAGAGCAAACTCACTGCTTCGTGTGTCTCTGATCTAATGGGGCAGCTGCAGGAGAACGGATCACTCCCCCCCCATGCTCTCCTATGTAACCTGGCACATCTGCACTGCCATCTATTGGTTGCCGTGCTAATTTACCTGATGAAGTGAATTATTGAAATCTTCATTATCGGATATTGTGAGTTATTCACAACGCATCTGAACATGTTATTATATTCAGGATGTCTACCAGACTCCTGTATGGACATACTTTGGGAAATTACAGGCCTACAATGTAAAAAAACATTTTTTTTACATTAAAGTCTATGGTGTGCTTTTGGTACAGAAATCTGTACCTCAGCTGTGCGCTAGGGGGGTTAATAAGCAAGATTTCACTATTTTCTAGGGCTGCAGAACATAAGCTGATCATTTACTACAATATTACTACAATAAATATGATACTGTAAGTGATAAAGCATTGTATAGCTTGCCAGCATTAGGTCACATTAACGTTTACTGTATATTGAGAAATAATATTGTAACATGGTTTAGGTGCACACTGCTCTTGCATTTAAATACTATTATTTAACCCATTATTTAGAAGACAGCTCTGTGATAATGTTTGTGATATTACACATAAGAACTATGAATGACTAACTAGAATCTTATTTTAATGTGTTCAGCTATATGTCGCTATGCACTAGGAATGTATGACAGGACGATTCGTGATGAGGATATCACGGCTTCTAGTCAATGGTATGAGTCAACTGGACCACAGTTTGCAAGGTAAGTCCAACTATACATATACCACATGAATAGACAGAACATTTTAATATCATAAGAAAAAGGCTATAAACACCTCCTTGTAAATACTGTGTGAAATGTTTTTTAATCATCCTTTCTGTCAAAATCTGTTCTCTTAAAGATATTACAGCTATTGTGTCCATTTTCTGTACCAATTGTACTAATGCCAGTAATAAATACAATTTCAGGACAGAAAATTCTGTTTATTAGAATAATTGTTCTATATGAAATTTTGTGCATCCAGGAAACTAGCCTTAGGTTGAACAAGCTGCTATGGGGTTGGAAAAAAAGGGTCCTATTAAGGTCTTAAGGCCCCCATACACCTTACAAGCGTACAATACAATTTCTGTCCAATCAAATTTTGTTCTATGAAAACCATGTAATATAAGGACCTTTCTAACCCTTCTAATTACTGTGTATTCTATCAGGGAGGCCACTATACTACATAGTTGTTAGTAGATCTTAAGGAAAGTGTATGGAGTGATCTAAAGGTGTATAGGGGGCTTTAGAGCTGTATCCTAATTTTACAAAAATATGCAAATCAACTCTAACAGTAAATAAAAAAATATTTACCTGTAGATTCAAGAGATTCCCCTGGAGTACTGGTCTGGAACTTAAGTGTTACTCAAACTATACTATATTACTATGGTACATAAAATTACAAATCTAATTGCACACAGCTTTCTTCCTTTGTAAAGAAAACCAGCAATGCTAAGGACTAATGAATAGGGATAGCAAGTCCTCCGAAAAGTCAGCCAATTAAATACAACTGTTCTGACTGGCTGATTATGTTTTGCCTAACAAGAAAGCACAAATAAAACACGATAAAGTTATCCTGACCAGAGGATCAGGAATAAGTAACATAATCAGCTGACTAAATTGATTATGTTCTTCTTCATAATTTCTCTTGAATTAGAACTCCTAGGAGAGCATGATATAGCCTCTTTATAGCCATACACAATATATTTAGTTTTAAATCTTGTTTGTTTAAAGTTACAATCTTAGTGATGTTACTGGGCATTGAATGAAAAGGGAGCATTCTCATTGACGTTGCCTGGGCTAGGTATGTCCCACATCTAACTTGTGCCTTGGCTATATTTTATGCACTGGAATGTGTACAATGTAATAATGATATATACTTAATTAATGATATGATAATGATATAGTAGTAACATTTAACTAATTAAAGGTATATTGTGCTTCTCTTTTACAGGCTTCAGCGGGAGGAAGGTGATGGAGCTTGGTGCCCTGCAGGTTTGCTCCAGCCAGAGGATGTCCAGTTCTTACAGATACATCTACACAAACTGCATTTCATTACACTGATTGGAACTCAAGGACGTCATGCTCGAGCCACCGGTAAAGAATTTGCAAGGTCCTACCGTGTGGACTACAGTCGAAATGGAGAAAGGTGGCTTTCATGGAAGGACCATCAAGGCCAACAGGTAAGAAGCCTGGAAGTTTTACAAACCGTTGTATTCTTTAACCTCCTGGGTGTTGTATTCTTTAACCTCACTGGAGACACCGAAAAAGCCGTCTACCTCCCCCTCTTTGTGTCACTGGTGACTCAATCAGCGGCGGACCCAGAAGCATGGGCATACATGCCAATGCTCCCGATCAGCAGGGGAATCTGGCGGACAGCTACGTTTTTCTATAGTTTTATCCTTAACTGATCAATGTAAAAACTGCCCAAACCACTTTCTAGCATTTTTCTAGTGTGGCAATACTACTTCACCTTAACCCTCTGCGCGTTATGGGCTTTTCACACCATTTTTTATGGCACGAAAAGCCGGTTCGAGCACACAGAGAGGCAGCGGAACTATGTTCGGGCATGTGCCCAGGGGGTTAAACATAGTGAAGCATTTTACACTAAAGAAGTAATTGTCATCCAACATCCTAATCTACAATAAAATCTCCTCTAATTATTTCCTTAATTCTATATGCATATTATTCTGCGCCCTAATATTTTTTGTTATAGTGCCAGTTAGGCTATCAGTTAGGCTATGTTCCCACATAGGCTATCAACCACAGGGCTGACTCGATTATAATGGTGTTCAGCAGTCGCGGTTGATCACCTCTATTTAGCTGAAGGGGCCTGTGCCCACTTCAACTAAGGGCCGCAATTGGCCACAGGCGGTTGCGGCCCGCGTTCTGAAATGCAGGTCACTGCATTCTGACCGTGGGCAGTTGAGGCCGCGGCCTGATGATCATGGCCATAGACTTGAATGGACGTGGTTAAAATTGGTTGTCACTTTCAACCGCGCCCATTCACTGGGCGCGATCAGGCGAGGAGGGGCAAGATGTCGTGCCCCATTCCCCCACTTCCTGGCTGAAATCACTTAGCCGCGATTCTAATCATGGGAGCCAGCGGGAGATTGCTGGGTGCTAGCGATCTCCCGCAGCTCCAGGTTGCGATTAAAAGTGGGAACATAGCCTTAAAGCAGCTTGTTCAACTTTCTCTACTGTATTTATCATATTTGCCATCTTAATGATTCAGAGTTTACGAAAGCCAAATCTACTCTTACCCCACAAGATGAATAAGCCTTGAATCCTATCTTGCTATTCAACACACAACATGCTTGGTAATCTCGATCTTAACTAACCAGATCAGCTGAGAAAGACCCATGTCATCCCTGTGATGCCAGTGTAGGTACAATGCCTTCTTCCCAATGAAGTACACCTCATTCCACATCATTGGCCATATTACAATCACGTAGGTTAACTAAGTAACGAACAATGCGCACAGCTTTTCAAAAATAATATTATCCCAACTACGACATCTTGTGCGATCTCTATAACCGCAGAAAGGCCCTGAATCATCAACGCTGTAAAGTGGTGACTGATCTGTCATGTATCCTTGACATAACTTCTGATAATTCCCATCCAGCCAAATTGAATGATGACCTTGCTTATTTGTGAGTAAAAATTTCCCAACAAAATGTTTATTTTCTTACACTCATTGCTAATGGAGAGAGTTTGCCCTGAGATGTGTACAGGGAATATAAATACAAATGAGTGTCCATTAGAAAGATACCGTAGTCAATAGATAGATAATATAACTGTATTTTTGGTATGTTTTCAGATAATCAAAGGCAATGTGGATGAGTATGAGGTTGTCTTGAATGACCTGAGACCCCCAATTATCGCCAGCCACATCCGAGTAATCCCTGTCACCAAAGTCCCCATGACCGTGTGTATGCGTGTGGAACTATATGGTTGCACCTGGTATGGTAAGCAGACTCGACTGTACTAGATACCTTATGTGTAAATATAGGATTTTTAAAATATTATGTATACTCAAGTTGTATTTATTTTTAAAGGATTTAAAACTTTTAATGCATGATGTATACACAATAAAAAGAAGCGCAAAAACACCAAAGGAAATATTGTATTTCTTATTTACATGGCAAAAAACGCAAGCATATGTGTACAGTGTTGGGTGTTAAAAACTAATTTGGTAATGCTACTTTCCCCCTATTTACAGGATTAGGATTAACACAGATTAATTAGCACAAAAACATCTCCTGCAGCTATCATTCTCCACATTACTATTTTGCATCCAAAAATCAGGTCGAGACATTTTGAAAATGTGAGCAATGGGAAGAAAAAAAGCTAATAAAGTGTTCTATATCTAATGAGCATTGACAGTCAAAGAGGGCATCACGAAAGACCTAACCAATTAAATCTTGCATTCACACTTTCTTATGCAAATGTATTTCTGTGATTTCAGATGGTCTCAAGTCGTACAGTATTCCAGAAGGAGAAACCTATGTGGCTCCAGGACATCCCATAGCATATCTGAATGACTCCACCTACGATGGATATTTGGAGAAGAGGTATAACCATACAGTTAGTAAGCCAAAGTGTTTTAATTTATTTAGACTTTTCCCTATTCTGTTGCAAATATATTAGGTGGAGTAAAGAATTTTTGGTTACACATAATTTATTTTAAAAAACGATGAGCACTCTTTTAGCAAAAAAAATTTACATTCCAAACTCTCAACAAAAAACTGCTGCTGTACAGGGTAGCTTGACAGACACATGTTATCATTTAAAAAACATAAATACTTGCACTAAACTAAACAATTAATACTGTTACAATTTATTCTTTTGTTTACAAATATACTTTCTTTCCTGTCTTTCTTTACAATCTTGCTGAAAACCTTTCTCAAAATTGTAAATGTTTTAATGCAGGCGGCTGTTTGATGGTTTAGGACAGCTAACAGATGGGGTGCTAGGTTTAGATGACTTCATGCAAAGCCATCAATATCGCGTTTGGCCAGGCTATGATTACGTCGGCTGGAAAAACGAAAGTATGCGTAATGGATATGTTGAAATTGAGTTCCAGTTCGACAGGCCAAGAAACTTCACTTCTATGAAGGTAACAAACAAATATGAACACATTTTAAAACTTAATGGAATGGAAATACAATAGAATGACACTATTATTTAGCTGGGTGCTTAATACTTTTTTATATTCTGAATGAAATGGCTCACAAAAAATGTCCTATCCTGTTTTTTTAGGTGCACTGTAACAACATGTTTACTAAAGGGGTAAAGATTTTTCAAAGAGCAGAGTGCCTCTTTAAGCAACGCCAACAATCTGATTGGGAGACAGAGTCAGTGGGGGTGGTAACAGTGCTGGATGACAAGAACCCAAGTTCGCGATTTGTCATTATCCCCTTACAGCAACGAGTGGGGAGATTCATACTCTGTAGATTCTACTTCGCTGACAAATGGATGATGTTCAGCGAGATCTCCTTCCAGTCAGGTAACAAACTGCTCACCATCATGTATATGTTATATAGATGAGAATGAATGAAAATAACTAACTCTATATACCAGTCTGTCCCATCCCTACTAACAAAAGAAATCCCCTCAATGGAATTAAGGTGGACAGACAAGTGTAATGTAATTAGCGGTCATACAATGTTTTATTATACAAAACAAAAAGTACAGATTTCCAACAAATTGGGAAACATAAATCGATTTGTCCTGTAAATTTCTATTGATGGCTTTTATCATATAGTGTGTGTGTGTCTACATGTTTCACAATCCGCTTCTTCAGGACCCACACTAAAATTGTTGCCAGATTTGGATCTGCAGGAGAAAATATTATGTAATCAGACTGTATTGTGTCGTGTACTGCCTGTCCCAATCGGCTGGCTAATTATTTAAGAAAGATAAGGTGGGGGGGGGATATGGGAATTAACACTCACTGTTACTAAAGCAGGACTGGGATTGACCCAATTTGATGAGTTTTAAAGTTAAAAAGATTCCACCACAGGGCCGCAGTATGCCTTTGGGGCACATCCAATGGAAACAGAGCAAAACTGAAGCAGTACCGCAAATGTCATTCTCTAAAAATAATGGAATCCCATTTGGATGTGTCTAAAACAGGATAATAAAGCAATCGTTGGTTAGTAAGTAATTAACGTGTGCAATAGTATAATAGAAGGGTAACTACCGTATTTTTCGGACCATAAGACACACTTTTTTCCCCCCAAAATTGGGGGGAAATAGTGCCTGCGTCATATGGTCTTGGGATTCCCGCCAGGTCTCCTGAGCTGTCAGATGAGCGATGCAGCCACAGCCACATCCCTCGTCTGCAGTACGACAGAGAGACACACATGGAAGTGGCTTCCATGTCTGCCTGTCAGCTTTGATCTCTGTGCAGCTCACAGCTGACAAGAAGGAAGAGAAGAGTGAAGAATCCACCATTCTCCCCACCCCTCTCCTTCTGCCTGAAGTGACACCATTGTTGTGGCTGAAAATGGGTACTGCATGATTTTTTTTTCCAACTGAGAATATTTTCGATTTTTTCCTGCTAAAAACAGGGTGCGTCTTATGGTACAAAAATACGGTAACAATCTCACCTTTGTGGCACAATAACAGAGGAGTGTAACACTCTATGTTGTGGTGGAGAAGCAATGAAGGATATATGAACAGGCTTGCTGTTATGTCCCAGGGTCTCCTATTGAATAAGAAACACCACCCACCCCCCCCCCCTTCCCAAAACATCAAATGGAGACAATTGTGCACAACAAGGGAATGTGCTCTATCTCCATCCTACTATAGAGACCGGTGGCACGGAAGATGACTCCACACATGCCAAGGAATTCACCTCCCGACTCCCGTGTGTGCCCACCACTGCATAAAGCAACTGACAGATAAAAACAGACGGATTCAGGGAGGTGTGGGACTGCATCTGCCCTATTGCAGTATGCTAGTCACTCATGCCTGCATCTAAACATATGCCATCCAGGGGTGTATAGTTAGACAACAAATTATGATTACTGTAAAATAGCGCGTTCGATAAGGAACCGCCATTTATCAAAAGAACAGAAAATGGTTGCTTATTATCTTAAAAAAGTTACAATACAAAGAATTAATATACAAAGATCTCACCCTAGCTAGCCTAGCAGTATGGTCTTACAGCATGATGGTCCTTCTCCCCTTCCTTCTGTCCCCCACACACGTGGTCAACAGCATATATAATCTTTGCTATTACATATAAGGTTATACTTCACAGGAATAGATACTTCACACCCACATCTCACTGAGCATGCTCAGCTTATACATTCAACTATGATGTAAGGCTGTCTAATTGACACCCAACAGATGGTCTGCTGCATAAGCTTTTTACAATGTATATATAGATTATAGATAGATTAAAGACCACAATACACATATACTTCTATATCATGTGATACCTCATAAAACACAGAAAATTAAGATTTTTGAGATAAATTTCTTACAATTACCAATATGTTTAAATATTGGATACAGTATGTGTTGTGTTTCTAACCAACTATTATCTAGAAATATGATAATAATAATAATTATAAAAAATTATAAATCTTATACTTCATTCCCATAAAAAAAATATATTGCTATTGAACATATAAGTAGTTATATCTGAAGAACCATTATGCTAGGTATACACTCAAGACATATAGAATTAGTTAGTATATTATAGCTCACTCACAATGACAGCATGAAAGATTATTATATACAGTACATGGCATAAACCATCAGATGTAAACGAAAATACAATATGTATCAATCAGAGAACCTCCATAGAGTGACGCAGAGTACATAATGCTGTTTAATATCAAACCATAATATTCATAATTATTTTCACATGTGTTATATATTCAGGTATTATCCGCGCTCAATTTTCATTAACTTGCATCATGATCTATCTAATACTAGAGAAAAACTAAATTTAGGCTATGATCATTTGTAATAGTATTGTAAAGAAGATTATAATACCTACTGGATTTATATGACATACTCCCAACTCGACAACATTGTCTGTATGAAGAAGCATAATGCTGGTTATTTGCATTGATATGCATTGTATGAACCCAAATTTATAGAAAAGGTTTATAAGAAATCATCTCATTAAGTCCAAGAAATCTATTGGCTATAAATTAACAATCCATTTTGTTTCTCTTCCCAATAGTAAATTATCTAGATCTCCTACCCTTAAAATTAACACAATATGTTCAAGAGCAACAAATGAAACTACACTTAAATTAAAATTATGGCTCGTACCCACATGTGCCACAATTGGTGTAGATATAGCACCATTTTTTATAGCATAGATGTGTTGATAGATTCAATTAAAGGAATTCTTCATTTTCCCAATATAGAAACAGTTGCTCCTATCGATTCCCAGGTGATTCTTTGTGGAATTGTATATGCTTTTCCATTGGTAGGGGTTATTTGTTTGCATTGTGTAACAAATTAACATTGTGGGCAATGGCCACATTTATAGATACCTGGTATTCTAGAAATTGCTGGTTTGGACTACTGACTCCTTACCAATTTATCTTTTAAGTGTATTACATTTTTTATAGGTGAAACATGGTTTTGGACCTATGAATGTTGCTACCTTCTCATCTGTTAGTAATATGGGCCAATGACGTGAGATAATGTTTTGAACCTTTTCAAATTGAGAATGATATGGAAAAATAAGATGACATATAATAACATGATCAATTTGTTTTTTGGTTTTTTTGTTTAAGTTTAAATAATGATTCTCTGGGAATTTAATTTAAAGCCCACTTTAAACATTTATGGCTATAACCCCATGCATGTATTCTTTTTGTGAGTTCATTCGTTTTCACATGGAAATCTTTAATGTTTGAGCAATTGCCTTTTATTCTTAAATATTGCCCGTGTGGGATGCTATTTAGCAAAGGTATCGGTAATGACTGTTAGCCCTTAATAGCTTATTGCCCTCTGAGGTATGTATATGTTGTTAAACATCTAACAAAACAGAATAAAATATTCATATCAATTATCCATCTCTATAATTATCTAATTCTTCCATAGATATGGACATCGCAGTGCCCACGAGTGTCACTATAGTTCCTACTACTATCCGGGCAGCCACCACTGAAATCCCATTCTTGAATGCTACTGAGAGAAATTCAGGTGAGTGTAATACACTCCAGAATCTGCCTTTAGTGTATAATAGGTATGAGCGGAAACTCAAAATATTTTCAACAAGTTCATTATATTTGACACAGCAACTTTTATTGCTCAAAGGCAAATTAAAGCTCAGTGTACCTGAAAAAATGCACATTTCTAGTTTTTTATCTTTATCTACAAAGGTCATTGCACCTCTTAAGCTAGCCACACATGGTACAATTTTAGCGTTCAATCGACGATTTTCGATGGAAAAAAAAGATCGATTGAACATTAATCGATGTACTGCCACATAGTGCAATCAATGATCGTTGAACGTTTTTTTTTGGTCGATTGGTCGATTTTTTTTTGGCTCAATTTTGTAGCTCGATTTTTTGGCTCGATTTTTTTAGGCTACTTCCCTTTAACTTCCAATTGAAACTAAAATCGTAAGAGGAATTCAATCGACAATTTTGGATTACTTCGATTTAATTTCAGTCGAAATTGTTCAATTATCGTGCTTCCCATGTGGAGAACTTCGATTAAATGACAATCGATGTTCGATTTTTTAAATCGAAGTACAAAATCTAATCGAACCTCGATTGAATGATAAATTGTACCATGTGTGGCTAGCTTTACTAAATTATTTTGACTTTCCAAACTTCAACCTCCTACATTCCTGTGTTTGATAAAGAACTTAAGCAATCTAATGAGTAAATAAATAAGACTGGCTTTAATCTTAAGGCTTTAAGCTTTAATAGCATTTTTGCTATAGTATTCATCACTGGCAATTTCTCCTAGGTAAGGTTCAGTGGAGAAGCAAATGTTCAATCTGAATTTTGCTACTGTGACTCTCCTGTTTTACTCTACTTACCAAGCAAAAAGGAGGCAAGAAAAAAACATGATTTGTAAAAAATAAATAGAAGTAGAAAAAAAATCTTAGTAAATAATTGTTTAAGCAGCCTTTAACAGAACACATATAAGTTTAAATGTATAAAGCCTGGTCAGTTTATTATGGGGCATTAGTTCCTCTGTTAGGGTATTTTTCTATGAAGTGTAAGGTGTCCATATGTGGCTCGATTTTGTACTAGATTCAAGTACAATCGAGAAACCTGCACGTTTACAGGGCTCAATTGTGCTTGAATCGGTTACAAAATGGAGCTGTGTATGCCTATCCTTGAACGGGATCAATTCATCAATGCTCATTAATACCAGTCGATCTGACAAGCAGCATGGAGAGCCAGACCCCCCTCCCCAGCACACAGCCTGTAATTGGCTGTAATTGGCTCCTGTCAGGTAAAGGTAGGTAAAGGGGTGGAGCCTAGCATAGTTGTGTAAACAACACAGGCAATGCCCCCTCAACCCCGTCCTCTGTCTGGCTCTCCACTCAGCACCCAGTCAATGTTGTGAGCTATTTTAGGTAGGAAAATAGTTCACATCACCGGACCAGCTTCTTTATTGAACTGGAATCGATTTGCAAAGTGGTGCACATCGATTCCTGTTCGATTGACCTCACTCCACCATGTTGCGATCGATTGCGGGTTGTGCACCTTAACGCTTGCCATCTCTATTCATAACTTAAATGAAAAGTCCTATATAGCTGAAAAAATGTGGATAAGCTATCAATAACATGTCAATTAACCCCCCTGCCGTTCCTGACTGCTCCATCTCATCCAGCGCTGACTTGTCAGTCCTGCAATGGATGAGATGGAGCCATCCGGCGTCGATCAGAGCACCGGCAGCACAGATTGACCATTCTGCGCTGCTACGGCGGCTCCGATCCGAAGGAGGAGCTGGAGGAGGAGAACGGACCCCTCCCCCCCAAGTGACATCACATGAACTACAGGACTATAGCCCATGGGCATGATAATAATTGTTGTGTAGCTCATCCTATAGTTAGATCAGATTTCCATTGCCAAATCTCATAAAAATTCTCCTTTGTCTCATTGTATTGTTTACCAGAAACCACGTTTCCATTCACCATTAGCCGACCAGTGGATAAAAATGAAGAGCCCAAAACATCTGTTCTGATTGGCTGTTTGGTGGCCATAATTCTTCTTCTTGTTGTTATAATAGTTTTGATCCTGTGGAAGCAATACATACAAAAACGCCTGGAAAAGGTAAAAAAACTATTTTTTTCTTTCCAATGTTTTATTTTTAAACATTTATTTGAAGGACTATGCCAAAGAAATATGTGCCTAGAAATATTTTTTAATAAAAAAAAATCTGAATATATGCTGGAATGCTAAATTGGAAGAAATTATATATTTGATCTTTATAGGCTCCTCGTCGGATTCTAGAAGAAGATGCCACTGTTAGCCTTTCCTTCTACAGCTATACAATTGGCAACAACAACCAGACTCAAATCCACCAATCCAACCCAACGTACGAAAGGATATTCCCTCTGGATCTGGACTACCAGCAACCTACCAAGCCCTTACGCAAGCTTTCTGAGTTATCACAGAGTGCTGAGGATTCAGGTGAGTATGGAAGCCCCTTTCAGAAAATTGTACAAAAAATTATAAACAACAGTAATATTTAGGGGGACACTGGCAGTGATCACAAAGCTGCTTTGCTTCCAGCTCCTTCAGTTATTGGTGATCACCTGACTAACCAATTTTGTCTGAAATCAGCTTTTTCATAAAACTTGTCCTCAACTCTATAGGTTATCAATAAAACGAAAGAAGGGAAAAGGGGTAAACGCAGATCAAAAGGCTTTCTATCGAATAGCCTACGAATTAACCTTAGATGGGGGGGGGGTTTTGAGAGGCTTTTAAGGTACCTGAGCGTATTAGCTCCACATCCGTCAAGAGATAAATACCATTATATAAAAACACAATTTATTTAATTCTTTCAATTCACACTGTATTTTAAAGACATATCGCTCCTGTGAGTAGCCATTAACACATGGAAATAGACAGAACAGGTATCATTATCACCAACCAGTTTTTGCATAGGTGCTTTTGGTCCCTGTATCCAAACTAGGGGGGGGGGGGCAACAGAATTTGCATATAGTTTGTAGTTTGGTTAACATACAGTTCAGAAGTTCATTGATAGATACAGTCATATCCACAGTCCTGACGCGTTTCGTCGTCCTATACAATGAGACTTCTTCAGAGGAAAAAAGACATTGACTGTATTCCTGCTCTACCATTGTAAGAAAACAACAAAATCAGCTATATATCATAGGTATCAAATGCCTCACCTTATAACACCACCATCAGTATTTGGGACATTGCTTACTTTTGATGTATTAGAAGGCAGAGAGCCATATGGTGGTTTTCCTGTATGAATTAAAGTTTTTTGTCACCAGTAAGGAGTTTTGGGAAGGAACGGTATGCTCCCATCAGACGTTCGTCTCACGAGCCAGGGGAAGGGGAACCACCCCGGGGGGCACCACTGGAGAAGCCGATTTTCTGGAGTATAGAGGGTGATCAGGTAGTGAGGACTTTTGGTCAAACCAAGTTTTCAAAATTAAGATATAAATCAGTAATTAGGACCATAGTTTGGGGGTTTTAAGTATCGGCAGCATTAGCCAATGCAGGTCACCCATCAGTGCTGCCAAAGACATTTCTTATACTGCTCAGAGTAGGGAAGAGGGAGGGGGGGGGAGAAAACACACAGGGTAAAGGGGAGAGGTAAAGACTTTTTACCTTGCACTCAGCGTGTCTCTGTGTGGCCGCGTTTCAGAGTAACACATGGGAATGAAACCCATCCTCGTGGTGTACTTCCTGGTAAGACGTCACTATGAACGTTTTTATGGCCAATGCTGGATCGCGCTTCAGATGGGGGTGGGACGTGACGGACGTCCACGCGCCACGCGCGCCCCGGCCGAAAAAGGCCGTGCGCGCATACGCCACCGCGCGCGCATGTCGCACAATGCCAAGTGAGACGTCCATGCCCATAGTCTTGGCAAGGGCGTCTTGCTCTTCATCCCCATACGTGGGCGCCCTGCTCAGACAGCTGCAGCGCAGCTGGCAATTTGAGCAAGCCAGGCTGGGGGGGTAAACGCTCCACCGCTGGAGGAAAGAAGAGGGAGACACCCACGTGTGGGTGGCACCCCCCAAAACCGTCCACCGCAGAGGCGAATAGTAACCCCACCAGACTGGACCCCTGGTGGAGTGGTCTTAGTGACCATATGGGAGGCACCCGTTGGGTGCCCCCAGGGTGGGACACCACCCGGAGCCCTGGGAGGGGGCTCGCTTGCAATAGGAACGAAAAAATAGTTTTTTATTAAATGACGAGGGAGTAATAAACTGATCTTTTGTGGTTAGTGGGATATGAACCCAAAAGTACTTAAATGTCCTTTACTGCAATGTGTACCCGACTGAAGTCGTGCATAGCTTGCGGTGCATGGCATATCATCAAAGTGCATAAAAAGCGTTTTAAGGCAAAACCATTTGTACAATACTGAAGACTTTTACATTGTTTGTGACTCTGCTACATACATCATCGATTTTAGACATGGGCATAAGTGGAGCATATTCTCTGTATTTGAACGTGCAGTGTCATTGATACAATAAGGTATCACTACCAAGAAAAGGGCTGCCATTAAGGGAAAGGAAAACGTTAAAGGAAACTTTGAAGCTGAAACTTCATTTAAGCCAGGTGGATTAGTGGCTTTCAATTGTAGATCCATCTGGTTTCCAATTGGAGTAGTCTCCTGTCCACGTCGCCTCCAATGATGGACTTCCGGAATGGGCCAGGGCAAAGAACTTATAGAGTCGGTGGCCTGATTGTGACAGGTGTTACATGTTCTGGCCACTGGTTTGGAAGATTTTTTAAAAATGTCACCATGTGATCGCGGATGCAAAGCGGAATTCTCTTTTAGTTTTTCCAATATAGTAGATCCGCATATCATGTCATACAATATATAATATCAGTGGTCCTGCAGTCACTCTATTTTTGGACGAAGTTGCTGGCCATTGGGAAGGAATGTGATTGTCCCTCCCTGATCCACCTGCGTGATTGCACCTTCGGCACTTGTAGGTACCCACATACTAGCTCCCACAGTATCGAGAGGGGAGAAATGACTATGTACATGGTAGTCACGTATCGATTTAGCCTTACTAAAGTTATGCTGGTTGCTCGGGAACGAATTACTCACAATGTGTCAGCAGTTAAGAGGTACCAGTATCTTTGGAGTAGATCCCTAGTTTCTCTGTGTTGTTCAGAGTACGTTAGAATTATTCGAGTGATAGGGTTTCTTCCGGTTTTAACGTGTTTTTCTGAGAATAAATTAATGATTTCTGTCTGTCGTTTTGAACCCTTTGGTATTTTTTAAGAAGTTTATTGCTATAGCCTCATATTTTTTAATCGTTCCCGAGTCGATCGCTTGTAATTTTGAATTCGAGGTCTGACGAGCAGTTTCGTCTGATCCTCAAGTATTGCCCGTACGTGAATTGCTCAACTAGTGGTGCAGGGTGGGCACTGTCCAGCAGGAGTATTGTATTCCCACGTGGGTTTACGAAAGAGGTAGTGGTCACTCGACCATCCACCACTCTTAAGTTCCACGTCGAGGATGAATACTCACCATGGAACACGCCATGGTAAACTTTAAATTTAAATTGTTAGTATGAATGGCTGACATAATTTTGTTAATCGTCTTCTGGGGCCTGTCCAGACGATCAGGATGATGGTCGATGTACCTGCGCCAAAACATAATGTGGCGCAGGTACATCGACAAGTCCTCGTCTGAGAACATTTTTGTCCTCTCCCATTCCCCCAGGTACAGGTTGGCCATACATGTGCACACAGGTGCCCATCGCTACCCCTGTACCTGGAGGTAAAAGGTCTCATCAAACACAAAGATGTTATGCGTTAATATAAATTCCTAGCAACTTCATAATGAATTCGTTAAGGGGGAACAGACTTTGGTCTCTCTGGCTAGGAATCTCCCAACAGCAGCCAGACCCAGATGGTGCGGTATGCTGCTGTAGAGTGCCTCTACATCCACAGAGACCAACCTCCTTCCGGATCACCAGATCATCTTTGCTTTTAGCACGTCATGGTATCCTTAAATACGAAGGAAGGGGTCTCCACGAACAGTCTGAGGTGATGGTCACAAAGATCTGGCCCTCTCAGTCAGTGAATCCATTACCGGACACTATCGGTCTCCGGACGGACTAGTGACCGACTTTTGGGTCTTAGGAGTGCGTAGAAGGTTCGGCAATACAGGATGTGGTACTTTAAAAACTCCATAGTGTCCTTGTCAATGACTCCATTTACGGAGTAATCAAGGATAATTTGTCAAATTGTTGTTTGACCTGTCAATTTCCCCTGATCGATGTGGTGCGATACCATTCACCATTTTTTGAGGATAGAGAGACACTTTTCTTATAGTAAAGTATTTGCCATGAAACTATATTACCGCGCCCCTTGTCGCAGGTTTGAGACAACGAATCCTCCCTTGTTTAAGACGCTGCAGGATGTTTTTGAGCTTTTTGTTGGGGTTAACGCAACTCAGACGTGGTACTTTTAGGGTTTCTAATGCCCTAATATTTGATTATTGAGGCATTATGTTGGGGTTCAATTTAAAGGCGAAAAGTTTTCAGATTTTTTCTTAAATTTTTTTTTTTGGGGAGTAGGCCTCAGGAATAGATGCTTCCCCTATAGCATCATCATTTTCCCAGTTATCCCCTTCTTTTGTCGTCAAGTATTGGCAAAGGTCTTTGATTGCCTCTAGTTTCGGCTGTGGTATAATTTACTGGGCTTGGTTGATTGTTTTTCTCGTTTCTTTTAGATTGCTTCGTGAAAAGAACGGTAGCAGCAATTTGCTAGAAAACATTGTCTTTCTTTGATTGTCTCAAAAAGGTCGAAGTTCTGACCGGTGCAGAACTTGACTTTTCTGAGAGTCATCTCCTCTTCCACTGTAGGAGTGGTATGTAGGAGAGAATTTTAAAAAATTTATTGTCATTTTGTGACTTGTGTTGGTGTCGGTTTTTGGAACAAAATTGTCAGGAATGGGTGACGTTTAGGGTTTAGTGTTGTGCTTGGGAAGTTTGTTGCCGTCTAAAATTGGTGA